>JARWLC010000016.1:57778996-58121496 GCA_033318265.1 Phyllotis vaccarum
CAAGTTTACAAGTGAATTAACATCATCTTTGAAAGTACAGACAATCACAATTCAGAATTTCTATTGGATCTTGGTTGACCATTAACCAGTCTTCATAAACGAAGAGGAAGAGCTAAGGCTGCCTGAATGATTAAACTTTTCTTTCTTTATTTTTCAATTTAGGTTTTTTTATTTACTAATTATTTCTACCAGTACTAATTTAGCAGTGCTGTACTATCATAAATATTTAATTAAGTATTTTACACACACACACACACACACAAATATGAGTGTGTGTGTGTGTGTGTGTGTGTGTGTGTGTGTGTGTGTGTGTGTGTGTGTATTCTGATCACCCTCTATCCCCATGTTTTCTTACCTGCATTTCCTTGAATTGGAGCTCTTTTTTACAAACTGGTGGAGTCACCAGTGATTTTATATATGTATAATTGAGTTCCTTTCTCCTCTATCAGTGAAGAGTGTGGCCTCTAGAGCCCCTCCCCTACAGATACCCGACTGAGGGTTCAGCCATTCTTGTATGCTCCCAAGGCTCACATCCATCACTACTAAGAATTTATGATCACAATCACTTTGTCTTGCCTAAAAGTTGACATTTCACAGCCTTATCTGTACATTCTGGTTCTAATTGTTGCTACCCCTATGCTACAATGTTATCCGAACCTTATATGAGATTCTGTCATGTTTTGTAGGGGAAGAGCACTGGACACTCTTCAGTCACTTATTCTGATTGTCTTGTGTAATCATAAATCTTCATCCACAGACACACACTGGAAGATGACTTGCCTGCTTATGGATCAGAATATGTCTTTGTATCTAATGATACATATTTAGAAGGCAGTTTGATGCTATGTCAATTTAATTGAACACAGTCTCAGTTCCTACATAACCCCCAGGGCCTATAAACAAACTCTCTTGTCATGGTTTTTTGACCAGATCTACAGAACTAGATATTGATTTTCTCCTGTGAAGTGAGTCTCAAATACCATCATTTACTAATTGGTTACCTCCAAAACAGGTAGTGCTACTGTACAAGTGTGTGGTGTCTTCCAGAATAGGGGCTTATCTGGTCTGGTGAACAACTCAGCCTGAATAAAAAGAACCCATGTTGCTTGAGGCAGCCCCTCTGATCAAGAAGTCTGAAGATGGCATCTCATTACTTACACTGGGGATTGTGTTTTGTTAACTCACAGCTTTTTCCAACTATGAATGATATTTCTCTTTAAAATAAGTTTTATTGTTTAATTTTGTTTCTATATTAGATCAAAAGGTGATAATTTCCATACATCTTTTTTTAACACAGCTCCATCTTTTCATTTTCCCATCCCCTCCCTCTCTCCCTACATAAACTTTTCTCCTGGAATATTCTTGCTCTTTATTTTTCAATTATCTATGTTTTACAATCTCCTCTCCTTTAAGGCATCCCTCCCCAAAGATCTGTTTCTAGTGTCCTAGCTTATTCAAGACCTTCAAGTTGAAGTTATCAAACTAAAGATTTGAAGTTAGGAAGGGGATGCAGCACTCAGTTTTTCTGTGCTTCAATTTTTTCCAATCAAGCTTGTTCCAGTCCATTCAATTTACATGCAAACCTTTTATCCCCTATAATTCCCTCTCCAGTGCTGTTACTACAGGAGTGCATACCACACTTTTTCATTTTAATATAAATATTTCCAGCTATAAATTTTCCTCGAGATGTTTGTTGCACTTCCTAGATAAATCCTTTTCATGTCATTACTTCATTATTTTTATCTGAAGGTACTTTCTAAATTCCTTGGTGATTTTATCTTTGAGCCACTGGGTAAGAATGTATTTCCATCCACAGATTTATTACTTGTCCATTTCAGATTTTATTTTACCATTTTGATTGGAAAGGATGCTTAGTATGCAATCTCATTCTTTTTGTATCATAAATCGTCATTGTATGTGGGTTAACATATGGTATACCCATGATAGTGTGATAAGTACATTGGGGAGACAGGTAAGACATTCTGTTTGGGGATGGTATATATTAGCCCATACAATGTGCAGTACTAATCCAGATCTCTTTGTTCATTGACTTCGTTGACTCCTTTTCCTAAAGACAGTAAAGACTCTGTATGGATCTGTTATACAGACTTTAGTTCTGTCAAAGTTTCTATAAATATTTAGAACCTCATATATTTAATATGGATAGATACAAGACAGATAACAAATAGATAATTTAATACCTTTTTATTGATAGACATTTATGATTATATTTTTTTCTCTCTTGTTTTAATCAGTTTTGACATAAAATTTTGCTGGTTACTGATATAGTCCTTTGGTTGTTTTATTATCTCTTCTCTCTCTCTCTCTCTCTCTCTCTCTCTCTCTCTCTCTCCTCTTTCTCTCTCACTCAGCTGTTATTTGCTTAGAATATTATCCTGCATTTGCCCATAATTATCTTCTAGGCAGTTTATACACATTTTCAATATATCTATGTTACCAGCATCTCTTTGGTTTGTGCTGTGCCTATAAACCAAATTGTTCCCCTCTTCTTCAAGCTCATGTGT
Organism: Phyllotis vaccarum; assembly: GCA_033318265.1. Taxonomy (NCBI): domain Eukaryota; kingdom Metazoa; phylum Chordata; class Mammalia; order Rodentia; family Cricetidae; genus Phyllotis; species Phyllotis vaccarum. The sequence goes on from JARWLC010000016.1 coordinate 57,781,522, forward strand.
CAAAGCCCCAATACGCAGAACACACACACATACACACACACATATTTGGGGATATGTCCTTTAGTAACTAATTTGGTCATGAGAATGGAACTCTTTTGTGGCTATTGCTTTCGTATGAGAAGCATAAGGGGCATCTCTTCTCTCTCATCAACTCATACGATTTGAGGAAAACCTATACATGACATAGAAGGTGGCCATCAGATACACAAGTAAAGACCTCACTAGAATATGAAAATTTGAACCTGAGCATTAAATGCTCAGATCCATCTTTTTATCCTGGAAGTTTCTGAATTCAGAAACTAGTGCCTAAAGCGGTACTCTGCTATCATTTTAATTGGTGTGGTGGGTATCTTTTTGAGAAATTGTACCATCTGCAGACCCCTGACGAAACTACAAATAAAAACAGGAGATTTCTTATGATACTACTTCATTTATAAAATCCCAGTCTTTTCCAGTTACACTTAAAGAATTGGAGACAGACTTGTAAAATCCAAATTCAAAGCAAGAAATAAAATGTTTAACCTGAGGCAGATTTAACTGATGGCCATCGATATCTCTTAATCACAGTGGTGGCTCAGAATTGAAGAAATTTTGAAGTAAACCATGGAAACAAGCAGCAGTTGCTTGAATAATAGCTATTTTTATTTATTAGCACAATAGTAATTATCTGGCTATGTTAGATTGTTAAATATATTGCATGTTATAAAATTCTGAAGGTAATAGTAATTAGTATTCTGAGGATGTTGAAGCCATTTAACCCACATTGGTATTACAGTAAGTAACTTGATTAGATGGCATGCTACCTATTACCTTAATTATACTGCTTATTGATGTAATGCCAAAATTTCTACTCTTTTATCAATTGGAATACCTACACCACAATTACTCTATACAATACCTAAACCTGCTCCCTTTCCTCAGTGGTACAATGCCTTCTGACAGTGTGATAACATGCTTCTGTGAGTTTTGGCAATCTGCCATGAAACATTGTTATTTGCAGAAGGGAAAAAAAATCTTGTCTCTCTTTGTGTATATCTTTATGCTAGAAAGCAGAGAATCATTTACATATCCCAATGCCAAGCTGACACATTCACAGGCTGTAAAAGGATGCTATTCAACGTAGACGGGACAAACATTTCAAAATGCCATGCTTTTGAAGTATTTCATAGTATTGAATTTGTTTCTCTTGAAAATCGTATCTTCTGCAATCAAGCATCATCTCTCCTCTGGGAAGCAAATTCTTTTCCATTGTTATCATTAGTTATGAAGACTCTGTCTTGGCAAGACTCAAATTTCAATTAACGTGGACTTACTTTTACTTGCCAATATATTTATTTGAAATATATGAGTGAATTTAAGGCTTTTCAATGGCAACATTTAAATCAGAAGAGCATTAAATAGTTTTATACATTTTTGCACCACCAAAATTTAAGATACAAGCTAGTCGTGGTGGTGCACGCTTTTAATCCTAGCACTGGGGAGGCAGAAGGAGGCAGAAGCTGTGGATCTTTGTAAGTTTGAGGCCACATTGGTCTGCAGAGAAAGTTCCAAGACAGCTTGGATAAAAGAAAACTTGTGTTTGGAAAATAATAAAATACTGTATCAGATCTTCATTTCCATGTAAAATTGAATTTATTCAACTTCCAGACATTTTGTTCACCTGCAATATATATATAATATATATATATATAATATATATATATGTGTGTGTGTGTGTGTGTATGTATTTCAAAATCTACTTAGCTATACTAGTAATATCTACTTCATATCCAATTTAAAGTAACAAGATGGGTCAGTAAGTAAAGACTACTGTACTCACAAGCAACAGGAAGTGGTATGAAACACTGGATATGGCTTGAGCATATATGAAACATGAATCTACCTCCACAGGGACCCACTTTCCCTAACAGGCTCATACCAACTCCAACAGAGTCACACCTCCTATAGTGCCACTCCCTTTGGGGGTAATTTTCTTTTAAAATCACCACAGAAGTTTTTACTAAGTTCTCTGTGGACTTCCCAGTGAAATTTCTATCCTAGATCTTACCCCTCATAATTTCTTCAGTCATCAACTGCCTTCAAATCTCTAGAGATGTTAGATCTTCACTTCTATTACTTCGCTATGTAGAATGTTGTCATTTCCTTTATTTCTTTTAAAGAAAATTCTCTTCAAAAATTTATAGATGAATATTCTACTTACATCATTTCTATTTCTCCATATTACCTCCTCCAGGTCATCATGTGTCCCTTGATCCTCTCATAAATTTGTGATTTCTTTTAAAATTATTATAGTTACATGCATACAAATATACATACAGAAAGATGAGAGAGAGAGAGAGAGAGAGAGAGAGAGAGAGAGAGAGAGAGAGAGAGGGAGAGAGAGAGAGAGAATATTGAGTCCATTTAGTGTTGCTCATATAGAGCTGTGTTTAAGGCTAGACACTTGGGACTTTGTAACCTATCAGGGAGCAAGTCCATAAACTGATATATGATGCAACACCTATACCTGAGGCTCCAGGAAAACTACAGAAGGCAAGAAAGATGGTAAGAATCTAGGGATCCAGGTGCCTCCTGCTAATTAATGTCTTTCATACATGCCAGGGAAGCTTCATCTATGAAATGTGAGCAGTATGATTACCTAAACAAAGACTTGCACGGTTGATATCCCAACTCAAAATAGGGCAAACTTCCCTAGGTGTTAAGCTTAGCTCAAGAACTATAGGCAAGCACTGGCTGCTGAAAGAGGGAGAATCAGTCTCCTTCTCTCTTGTTAACAGAATGTTTTGTTTGCATCCCCTTCTACTTGGAAACTCTCATGTTCTCAGTCCGTTTTATTCCAGTGGTCTCTTCTATCCTGAATGTAACTCTAGCCTACCTCTTACTACGTAGTAGTCCACTTTATGTCACTACCTCACTAGCCTCTATAAGCTTTAGCATCCTACTGGAGGCTCTGCAATATGATTTACTCACATTTGTTTCCTTTTATAATAAGGTACAGGGACACTGTATCTTTCAGGTAACAAATACATAAATGATCAGGGCCACAGTAGCTGCTATGCAAATTCAGGCTAATTGCCATCATTCCGCATTAAATCAGTGTAGACAGATGATAGTAAAACAGGAAAAATCATTTCCAGCCCGTAAATTAAAGATGTTGGGACTTGTAAAGAATGTTTGTTTTTTCCTTTGTTAATATTAGACTTTTTATTGTAGAGAAAACTGAAAACAGAAAAGAATATTGGGGCTACAAACCATCAGAAACAGAACTGTCAATCAGGGAAGGTATAAGTAACCCCGACAAATAAGTGAGTCACATTTCTTATTTAAATGTCTTTCTTTAGTCCCCTTGAAAGCTATCTTTTGTTGGTTTGATATCTGAGTGAAGTTTCGAAATTTAATAATAGTTTTATAAGCCTAATAATGATAAATGTAAATTTAAATACCCTTTATAAAATGTAATCACTGAATGGTGGTGTTTAGGGTGCAGTAAAAGATAACTTCAAAATTATATAGCTCTGTCATGTTTACTGACCTTTTCCCCCACTGTGTGCAATTCTACAGAACATTCTCAGATTCCTACTTTTTAAATATTACATATAAGTATTGTGAATCAAACATTTTTGTTTACTTTTTTTTTTTTTTTTTGAGTCAGGGTTTCTTTGTAGCTTTGGAGGCTGTCCTCAGCTCACAAAAAAAGTTGGTCTTCCTCTGCCTTCCACGTGCTATGATTAGAGGAATGTGCCACCACTGCTGGGAGAAACAAACATATTTTAAGAGGATGAACTTGGACAAAAAAAGCAAGAGCTGTATTGACTAGTTCTATGTCAACTTGGTATAGCTTAGAGTCCTTAGACAAGAGGGAGCCTCGATTGGGAAAATGGCTCCAGGACAACAAACCTGGGACATTTTCTTAGTTAATGGCTGCCAGGGAAGGGCCCGGGACATTATAGAATGTAGTCCTAGGGTCTTCAAGGAAGCAGGCTGAGCAAACCATGAGGAATAAGCCAATGGGCAGGGCTCCTCCATGATGATGCCTTTACATCAGCTCCTGCCTCCAGGTTCCAGACCTTCTTGCATTTCTGTCTTGGCTTCCTTTATTGATGTGCTTTGACACAAAAGCCTAAGTAGAGTAAACCTTTTTCTTTACAGGCTGCTTTTGTCATGGTGTTTTGTCACAGCAATATGAACCTTCACTAAGACCGTAGTTGTGGACCCTAAAAACGTTAAACTCAACAGTTCCAGTTTGATTGTACCCACCTAAAGGTATATGTAGTCAGAATTTGAAAATGAAGTGGAATTTATTAAGCTGTGAATAACACAAGGATCTCAAGTTAGAACCATCCTTGACTTAAGGGGACTCCAATGAAAGGGGAAAAACGGAAGTGAAATGATGGGAAATAAAGGAGAAAGACATGTGAAGCAAGAGTCAAACACTGGACATTTGGAAACCAAGAAATGCCCAGAGGTATAAGTTGAATGTCAGGGCCAGGAAAGATTCTCCCCAAAAACCACCACTTTGAGGTCTAATGTCTGTTCTACAAAACTTTGAGGAATTCACTGCTAATATTTAAGTATGTGATAGTCACAGCCACCTTTGAACCAAACACAACCGGTTCAAAATACACACACACACACACAAAAATGCTGCGTCACTTATGTAATCTACACATACATTATATCAAACAAGTTTTTTATTTTTCTTATTATTCTTTATATTTCTTTATTATTATATTTTTTATTTTATTTTTTTATTAAAAATGTCATTTTTATCCATGTATCTCCCAGCTCCCCCTCCCTTCTTTCCTCCCTATCCCTCCCAGACAGCCCTCAGCCTCGCCCCTCCCCATTTACTCATCCCCTCCCCCAAGATGGCAGGAAGTCCCATGGTGCTCAGTGTGCCACACCCACTCCAGGCAGGTCCAGTTCACTCATCCCAAAGTCAAGACTGGGTTAGGTGTTCCTCTGCAGGGAAGGGGCAAAATATTTAACACATTAACAGCCCAGGAAGCAGAGAAAGAGTATAAATCCCCAACACTGCCGAAAAGAATATTTTACATATCTGGTTAGAAATTAAGAATAATCTAGTAAAACTGGTGTGAATTTAAAGAACAAATGAACTACTTGTTTTGAAATTGCGTTTTGACTTTTTTTTTTTTAAATCAGGCGCAAAGTTGTTTTAAAAAACGACTCAGTGAGTTTGCAGGGGAGGAAAATAAAGATGTTCTATGTGAATTCTTTTTAGTTTTTTCAGATAAAACTATCACAAGCCAAATTTAGATGAGATTTCTCAAATGGTATACACCAGCAAGAGGGACAGGCCAGACTAGTAAAATAGAAAAATACAAATAAACGGGTGAAGCAAAATGCTTGTGCTGCTATAGGGAGCTAAGCTGACTTAGAATACTTTGTATGTCAAAGATTAGACTTAAAAAAATTAAATTCCCTTAAGTATAACTTGAAATAGTTTGTATCCTGGTGGAGGACTCTGAAGGAATATTATTAACACAAATTGATGTGTTTAATTCTTAGGTAACAGCAAGACCAGACATGATTTTTTTTATTATTATTATTAATAAAACTACTCACAAGAAAAAAAATAATAATAAAGTAAGACAGTCAGACAAACAGACACACACACCTCATACTGTATGTGAACTCTCAAGGTCATTATATCATGGTGACCAGACAAGGCACTGTGTGACAGAAAACCAACCGTCCAATGTCTCTTGACTAGCAAGCCAAAATAATGGGGTGCCTATGATGCCTGACATTCTTGGAACACATTCTTTTTGCTCTATGACCTGTTTGTGGTTGTCATGAGCTATTACACTTCTGAGCATTAGCGAGAGCTCAGCAGCCCATGCAGCTGGTAGAGTCCAGCCCAGACTAGTGGTGCCACTCAGGGAAATGAAGGAATCTGATGAGGGCAGCAGAGGGCAGCCCAGCCTCCTAGCACCTTCTTCCAGTTTCAATGACAAGGCCCTCTGAAGGGTTAAGGTACAAGACAGCAGGGGCTAGTTATTGCTTGGAAACAGAAATTTATATGGTTCAATTGTTACCTTTTTATAATTTTTTGCTTCTTTTTATTTGTTTCTTCTGTTTGAACTGAGATGATTTTGTTGAATTAATGTATAGAAAGCAATCTACTGTTGCCATCAGCATTGCTCTTGTTAGATTACCACATGTCAATAGAGAACAGAGAGGTTTCTACTCGAGCAATATTCCCACCAAAAAGAATTTTTAAGCATAAAGTAAAACTTTGGCATCAGTCTTGGCCTTTATCTTAGAAATAAGCAATGCTTACTTTTATTAGATTTGATATGAACTTCTTTGTTTCCAGGGACTTCATACTGTCTATGATGGGCACACCCTCCAATCATAATTCTTATGCTACATCACGACTAGGCTTATGCTTTTATATTGTAAGAAAGTATTACATTGCCTCCACAGCCATATAGGTATATTAAAGGATGGCTTCTTCTGTGTGTCTGAATCATCAGTCAGGCACCATGATTACATCAACGCTTGTAAACCAGAGCTATGTGTTCACAGAAGTCTAAAAAAAAAAAAAAAAAAAAGTCTTTTCTTTAATCTGCAAAGTGTTTGGGTTTGAGTTTGTTCATTTGTTTGGTTTTGTTGTTGTTGTTATTGTCAATTGTTTTCTCTGGCTGCAAAATAAATTCTGATTCTCCATCACCAGATCCCTATTCCAACTTCTCTTGATCAAATCAGAAGCCAGGCCAGTGGAAACTAGGCCCTGAGAACTATTTAAGTATGACTGCCTCAAACTCCTTAGTGTCTAATACTTTATAAAGGCATTGTGAGTTATTTTATATAATTGTAGTTTTTTTTCTTATTTTTTTAAGTTGAAGTTTCCACTCCCCCAGATGTTTTCCCCTTCCCCACCCACCCAAATCCACACTCTTTCTCTTCCTCTGGCATCAGCAAACAAACAGGCCACAAACTAGCAAATCCACTAACAGAATAAGATAAAACAATATAACAGAAGGTAATAAAAAATGGGAAAAGCATGAAAATACACAAAGGGCACAAAGACATCCATATTTACACAGATGGGAAATACATGCAAACTAAACTAGAAATTATAATATATAAGTAAAAGATTTGTAAGAGAAAGCCCAAACAAAGCATTATAACATCAAACTAGATAGATAGATGGGTGGGTAGCTAGGTAGGTAGATAGAAACCTGCCAGTCACATTTGTGTTGTGTTCACTATATTCTCTGCTGGGTATGGGGCCCCTCCCAAGTGTGGTTTTTATACTAGTGAGAGAGCATTGGGTTGTTGTGGGTCTCTGATCATTCAGAGAGTCACCAGTTTGATGAAGAGTAAGCTTTAACCAAGAGCCTTTCGTCAAACGCTGGTGCCTAATGCTCAATGGAGCCAGGATTGCAACTGAGAGTGTTCCCAAGATACAGTCAAGAATTACAGTTATTTTAGGGTTATTAAGTCAAAACTCAGAGAGTTACATACATCCTGCCTTCATACAATGGGGACAAGAACACATATAGCTGTCCTTCCTGCCTTGTGATGATTGCCTTCTTTTGCAAAAACAAAAACAATTCCACTCTTCCTCTATTCTATTCTGGATAATTTGTTCACACCTTAGTACAAATATTCTAAAATAGTAAAGTGTTTGTAACTTCTTGTTGGTTAATCATGGTGGTGTCTCACTTCCTGGTCTGATTGTGAGGACAGACTGTTTAGGTACTAGCTGACTTATTTGTTGTTTGTATTGGTACCTGGTTGAATGTAGACACCATAGTTTAACTGACCTGGAGTGTGTAATAATCACTAATCACAGTATGGACTTGTGAAAACATAACTCAGTGATCAGGATGAAATTACCTAATGATTGAAAAGAAAAGTGAGCTTACCAAACAGAGATCATTGTAAATTCAAGTTACACAGAGCAATAGACGGTTAAATCCCTGTGATTTATTTATCTGTTTTTGTTTTTTGTGGACATGGGTTTTCTATGCAGTCTTGGCTGTACTGGAACTTGCTTTGTACACTGGGCTGGCTGTGAACTCAGACAGCTACCTGCCTTCTGAATGCTAGATTAAAGGTGTACACCAGCAAGCATATCTTGTTTGTTTGTCTTTGTGGTTTATAACCAGATAAGTGAAACCTAAAGAGCTTTTGGGTTTAAAGTTGGGGGCTAGTTCTTTGTTATTTACTGATTTATAATGAGATATAGAGTGGGCTCAAAAGGAGTTACTTCTATAACTTTGATTAAAAATATGTACTACTTACATTTTTATGATCAAAAACATCATAGAATGCAAAAATGTAAGTTAATTGCTATTGTGGTGAATTTAGTGATTCACATCCTGGTAGAGTTTGATAATGTGGCAAATGTGTTATAGTTATAAACAGATGTTCACACAAGAATAATATTTCTTTAGAAACATACACATATGAACTTTAGGTCTTTTGAATGTTTGATCATGAGATTTAAAGGAAGTAAAGTAAATTTCTCTATACAAGAGATCTGCTAGTGAGGGATGATAAATTTCTGTGCCAAACTATTACACCTCTATGAATACAGTCCTTTAGTAAAAGGGATGTAAGATAACAATTAGATTCAATGAAACACATATGGGAATGATTTACAGTTAGCAAGCCTAAAACTGAATGACATAACTTTAACTTTAATACTTTCAAAGTCGTGAATTAGTAATCATTTGGCTTTGGCAAAAGCATCAGTATCTGAAGAATGACCAGTGATGCAAAATCTGCAACATATATTCTGTCTTGGTTTGAATTTCAATTGCTGGGTTAAGAACAATAATGATGCACCTAGTGGAGGAAGGGATTTGTTTACGCTTGCAACACTCAGGTTCTATCTCCATCATCAAGGAACAGAGGGGCAGGGACTTAAGGCAGGAACCTGATAGCAAACAGAGAATCAGAAACCATGGAGGGGTACCACTTACTGCCTTGTTTTTCAAGGCTTGCTCAACCTACTTTCTTGAACAACCCTGGACCACCTACCTAGAGGTGGTAGCACCTTCAGGGAGCTTAGCTCATGCACATTAATCATTAGTCAATAAAATGCCAGACAGACTTGTTTCCAGGCCTATCTTATAAGGTGTTTTCTCCACTGAGATTCACTAACCACTGTCATGTTGTCATAAAACTAACACATGCTATATAAAGAGTCTAGGCTCATTTATTTCTGTACTTTTGGAGGTGACTTCTTTTTATATTTTAAGACTATCAACAAAATCAAAATTTATTAATAGAAATGTAGATGACTATATTTTTTGGACAGCTCCAATACTCTAAAGTCACATGACTCTATTAACAGAATAAATAACTATATATAATTTTCTCAGTTCAAAATATTCTGTCTTTAACTTACCTAAGAATTAGTTTTCTACAGAAAATTCTTTGGGATACTATACTGTAGTGACAGTACCATATAATATATATATATATATATATATATATATATAATATATATATAATATATATTCTCATTTTCATTTTATATTTGCTCTGTTTTCCCATATAACTATTGAAATACAGTGAATAGATAAATAATCTCTAAGGTCAGATAAATAGTAGAAAGGGATTAATACCTGGGAAACTAAACGCAGACCATTTCCAAACACAAGAAATGAATGAATGAAGGTACATTCTAATAGACTTTGTAAAGTCAATTTTGTTTTAAAAAATAGATTACCTGTCTAGGCAAATTTCCCTTTTAACATTTAGAACAACTTTCCAGATATGCCTGATCCATTCATTTGCTGGCATCTGAAAGGCATTGACAAATGATTCTTTCTAATTGCCAGCATTGGCAATGATAAATCTCTTGACTTCTGGATTTGGTGACATGGCTGATGCCATACCATACCCTTAGAGATGCAAGCAGGGGAGTTCATTAAAAGAATTGCTTTACTCTATTCAGAGTGTTGATGAAACCAAATTCACTGATGTGATTTCACTAAGTAGTTTAGTTGTGTGCTAGTTAGTTAGGCATTATACAATGCCCCAGCTGGCCACTTTAAAAAGTACCTGTCCAATGCTTGGCTGTGGACCTCTGTATCTGCTTCTGTAAGTTACTGGATAGAGTATTTCTAATGACAGTTAGGGTAGTCACCAATCTGATACTGGGATGAGCTCCCATAGTCCAGATGAAGAAAAGGAAGAGAAATTGTAAGAGCCAGGGGATCAAGGTCCTGAAGGAAGAACCCACAGAAATAGCTGACCTGAGTCCTGAGCTTGTGGGAGCTCATAGTCTCCAAACCAACAATTAGGGATCCTCCGTGGGACCAGCAAAGGCCCTCTGCATGTATATGACAGTTGTATAGCTTGGTGTCTTTGTAAGGCTCCTAACAGAGAGATCAGGACCTGTCTCTAATGCTTAGCTGGCTTTTGGAAACATGTTTTCCATGGCAAATTACCTTAGTCAGCCCTGATGAAAGGGGAGGAGCTTTTGGTCCTGCTTCAATTTGATGTGCCATGCTTTGTTCAAGCCCATGGGAAGCCTGGCCTTTTCTGAATAGAGACAGAAGAGGAGAGGAAGGGGAAGAGTGTAGATAGGAAGGGGGAGTGTACCAGGAGGAAGGGAGGGAATGGAAACGAGGGTTGCTATATAAAGTAAATAAAAACATGTCATATTTCACTTCAACAACTGGAGACCCCAAATACCAGCTGACTAAGAGGTGAGTGACACCACAACCCTCAGGTTAAGGAGAGACCATGGTCATAGCACCCCAGCCCAGGCACAACCCTTGATACCCCAACCACACCTAGCTCTGTACTAAATGAAAGAAAACTGGGAGAGCACCCCCCATCAAGCCCAATCCCCAGCAAAACACAGCTGTAGGGACATCCCATAAGCACCACCAACACTGTAATCTGTGTCATCACACTCCAAAAACTGGAGACCCTGAGGACTCCTGGTCCACAGCTGACTAAGAGCCAACTAAGACCCAACTAAGACCCAACTAAGAACGACCCCTGTGACAACTGGAGATACACAGCTCCTTGGCCTACAGCCAACTAAGAGCTGATAAGAACAGCCCCTGCAATTACTGGAAACACTCAGGCCCCAGACTTGCAACTGACTAAGAGCTGATTAAGAGTGAACCGATGAAGCAATGGGAGATGTTAGTTCAAGAATACATATAACAATACAAAAAACAGGACACCACCAAAAGGAACAACATCCTTAAAACAACTTTATAAAGATAATAGAAACTTTAAAAGAGGCTATAAAAAAAAAAAAACTCCCTTGAAGAAATAGAAATACAAACAAGAAATTGGAAGAGAAGGACAAATCCCTGAAAGAAAATAAAGAAAATGAAGAAAAAGAAAACAAACAGGTGAAAGAAATATTCTGGGAATTAAAAATTGAAATAGAAGCAATAAAGAAAGCATAAACCAATGCAAAGCTGGAAGTTAAAAACCTGAAGAAACGAACTGGAACCACAAATGCCATTATAACCAAAAGAATGCAAGAGATGGAAGACAGAATCTCTGGAGTGGAGGATTTAATAGTGGAAATAAATATATCAGTTAAAGAAAACCCTAAAACCGAAAAAGTCATAGCACAAAATGTCCAGGAAATCTGGGACACCATGAAAAGACCTAACCTGAGAATAACTGGAATCAAAAGAGAAGAATACCAGCTCAAAGGCACAGAAAATTTATTCAACAAAATCATAGAAGAACCAGATGTTTTCAGTGCAGAATTCTACCAAACATTCAAAGAACTAATAAATAGAAATAGTCCCTAAACTTTTCCATACAGTAGTAATTAAGGAATATTCCCAAATTCTTTTAATGAGACCAAAATCACACTGATTCCCAAGCCACTCAAAGATACAGCAAAGAAAGAGAATTACAGACCAATCTTCCTTATGAACATTGATGCAAAATACTAAATAAAATTCTGGCAAACTGAATCCAACAACATATCAAAAAATTCATCTATCATGATCAAGCAGGCTTCATTCCAGAGATGCAGGGATGGTTCAACATTCAAAAAACTGTAAATGTAATCTGTAATAAACAAACTGAAAGGAAAAAAAAACCCACATGATCATCTCATTAGATACTAAAAAAGCCATTGACAAAATCCAACAATCCTTCATGATAAAAGTCCTGGAGAGATAAGGAATACTGGTAACATACCTAAATATAAGAAAAGCAATATACAGCAAGCCAATTTCAAACTAAATGGAGAAAAACTCAAAAAAAAAAAAAATACCACTAAAATCAGGAACAAGACAAGACTGTTCTCTCCCCTTATCTACTCAATATAGTTCTCAAAGTTTTAGCTAAAGCAATAACAGAACAAAAAGAGATTAAGTGGATAAAAATTGGAAAGGAAGAAGTCAAACTATCTCTATTTGCAGATGATATGATCATATTCATAAGTGACCCCCAAAATTCTACCAGGGAGCTCTACAGATGATAAAAAAATCCAAAAAACCTTCAAGGTAGCAGGATACATGATTAAATAGTAATAGACAATCAATAGCCTCCTATACACCAAGGATAAGAAGGCTGAAAAAGGCATCAAGACCCCTCACAACAGCTGCAATAGCATTAAGAATCTTGGCGTAATTCTAACCAAAGAAGTGGCAGACCTAGTTGACAAAAACTTTAAGTCACTGAAGAAAGAAATTGAAGAGGATATCAGAAAATGGAAAGATCTCCCATTCTCCCAGGTAGGATCAACATAGTAAAAATGGCAATTTTACCAAAAGCAATCTACAGATTCAATGCAATCCCCATCAAAATCCCAACACATTTTTTATGGACTTTGAGAGAAAAATGCTCAACTTCACATGGAATAACAGAACACTCAGGATTGCCAAAACAATCCTGCAAATAAAAGAACTTCAGAAGGAATCACCATCACTGACTTCAAGCTATACTATAGAACTACAATGATAAAAACAGCATGGTATTGGCACCAAAACAGACTAGTGGAATTGAATCTAAGACCCAGATATAACCCACACAGCTATGAACACTTGATTTTTGACAAAGAGCCAAAAATATTCAATGGAAGAAAGATAATATCATCAACAATGGTGTTAGCATTACTGGATGGTAGTATATAGAAGAATGCAAATAGATCAAAACCTATCACCCTGAACAAAACTCAAATCCAGGTGGATCAAAGACCTCAACATAAACCCAGCAACACTGAAGAGATAGAAAAGAAAGCAAGAAATACCTTCCAATGCATTGGCACAGGTGACAACTTCCTAAGTATAACACCAGAAACACAGACAATAAGAACAACAATTAATAAGTGGAGCTTCTTGAAACTGAGAAACTTATGTAAGGCAAAGGACAAAGTCAATCAGTCAAAAAAACAGGCTACAGAACAGGAAAAGATCTTCACCAACCCTACCTCTGACAGAGGACTGATCTCGAAAATATATAGAGAACTCAGGAAACTAGAGCCCCTAAACCTAAGTAACTCAATTTAAAAATGGGCTTCAGAGATATAAAGGGAATTCTCAACAGAAGAATTACAAATGGCTGAAAGGCACTTAAAAAATTGCTCAACATCTTCAGCCATCAGAGAAATGCAAATCAAAACAACTCTGAGATGCCAGCCTACACCTGTCAGAATGGCTGAGATCAAAAACACAGGTGACAGCCTGTGCTGGAGAGGATGCAGAGCAAGGGGAACACTCCTCATTGTTGGTAGGAGTGTAAACTTGTACAGCCACTCTGAAATGCAGTATGGTGGTTCCTCAGGAAACTAGGAATCAATATCACCAAGGATTCAGCAATATCACTTGGGCATTTACCCAAAGGGTGCACATTCATACCCCAAAGACATTAGCTCAACTATGTTCACAGCAGCATTATTCATAGTAGCAAGAACCTGGAAACAAGCTAGATGCCCCACAACTGAAGAGTGAATTAACAAACTTTAGTACATCCATACAATGGAGTACTACTCAGCAGTTAAAAAATGATATCCTAAAAATTTCAGGCAAATAGATGGACTTGGAAAAAAGTCTAGGATGGCAGCTCTATGGGTCTAGACCTCTGGCCGCCCAAGGTCAAAAAACCTCATTGTAACAAAATATCCTCCCGAGCGAGATATCACTAGCCCAGAAAAAATAGGCATGGGATGTACCCACTCATAAGTAGACTTTGGACAAAAAGCAAAGTTACTTTAGACAAAAATCAAATATCCAAACTGTAATCTACAACCCCGAACAGCTTGGGATCAGAAGGTTCTTAGGAGAGACAGCTAGGGATTCTGTAGTTCGAGGTTTCTGGCTCGGACTTTCCGGCCTAACCTCAAGGTTTAGGACCACAGACCCGTGGACCCACAGACCTGCAGACCCGCAGTCCCACGGTCCCACAGAGACACACAGAGGCTTATAGTTTTAGGCTGATTAGCCTCAGGCCCAGGCATATCACTTGCTAGCTCTCTACCCTTCATCTAACCCATGTCTCTTGTTCAGCCATGCTGCTCGGTACCTTTCTTTAGAGCAGCATAGTTGTCCTCTAGTTGTCCTCTGCATCCTGCAGCTTCTCTCTGGTGCTCTCTCTCTGTCTGGCATTCAGTTCTCAGAGATTTTCTTAGTCTGGTAGCCCCGCCTACACTTCCTGCCTGCCTTTGGCCAATCAGCTCTTTTTATTAACCAGTGGGTGGGACAATTATTTACCATGAAACAACTCAATGCCCCTACATATCCCCTTTTCTCTTTAAAACAAAAAGAACTCCAATTCTAAGATTCTTTTCCCCCCTTATCTATAACAGCTTATAAGCAACACTGTAAATAAACACAAACATCCATAATCCACATTTTGGGTATGTGGGCGTTGTTCTCTAGGCTACTTCCTGCTGAATGGGGACCCTGACAATCTCATGGGAATCCAAAGAAAAATGTAGGATTATGGACAAGTCTTTAGTGGAGTAGTCTCTAAGGCTGGGTCATCTCAGCCAGTCTCCTTGAAATTGTTTTGGATTCAGAGCTCTGGAACTTCAACAGAGGTGCTCTGAAATGCTGAATCATCTGGTCCATGCATTTCCATTGGAGATTTTTCAGGGGGTCTTCCTCTATCAAACTTTATGTTCTTTATCCAGGAAGAAATCCACAGTCTTTCATTTTCTGTGAAAATAAAAGGAAAACCTCTTCTCCAAAGTAGCATATCTTTGCATTTAAATTTTAAAGTAAACTCATTTACAAAATATATAGGTTGAATTATTCTAACAGTATTTATAATCAACTGTCTTTTAGCAGCTTTTACTAAGTCATTTTCAGTCAAGAAGCTTAAAGATAAGACAGTAATATACAGTATCCAGACATTCTTTGTATCTTCCATCTTTACTTGGCTTTTATTTATTTATTTATTTATTTATTTATTTATTTATTTATTATGTATTTATTTATTTATTCTATTTCTCTAGGGGCTTTCTCTACCTCTTTTTTCTTTCTTTACACCTATGTATATATATTTTCAAAACACTCTTTACCACTTAGACTTTTTTTTTTTTTTAAAAAAACTGTCTTTACTATATATTTATTTCTTAACTTTTTCTGTCTCTGACCACACCTTTGCTTGTCTAGGGTGATTGACTCCACCCAGATTCTATTTCTTTTGTTTCTGAACACACCTTTAATCTGCCAGGATTAAAGGCTGGTATGATGGGTGGATGGCTCCACCCAGCTCCTAGTTTAATTTTATAGAATTTATCTTTTTAACCCAGGTAGTCTGGGAATTTTAGGGTCCATATAATTATCAAGTAAAGCTTTGCCATCTGCTACTCATTAACTCCATTTAAGTATTAGGTAGCAGGGCCTCTTTAAAAACTCACAAGTGTTTTGCTTCTAATGCTGAATCAGGAAGCTTCTCTTTAAAAAGCCAAGCCTCAGTTTGTTTCCGGCAAACAGAGCTGATCCATGAAAACATCAACACTTGAAAGCCATCTTTGATTCTGTTTCCTTTTTGCCCTTTTGAACAGAAACCTTAAATACATCACTTATAACCTTTTCCTTATATTGAGGGTCCTGTGAGACTTCAGGAGCCAGCCATTATATACCTTAAATTGTACTCTAAAAGCCCGCTATTGTAGCTCAAGCCCATGTGCCTCACCAGGGCATCTCTGTACCACGGCTCATGTGAAAGACACAATTCAGAGGCTGCTTTGGGCTCTAGACCATTTTTTAAGCTTTCTATGGCTTTTTGTGGGTATATTTGCCCCACGTTGGGCTGCCATTTTCCTAGGAAAATGGAAAATTCTTAGTAAGTTGGAATCATAATGGGCTGCAACCAAGAAGAGATGGAAAGAAATCATGAGAGAAGGAGATGGTTGAGTGAAGGAGCAACAAAGGAGGGTGGTGGATATCTTGATAAAGGAAGCCAATGTGAGGTTGGAAGGAGACCAGCTGCTAGGGAAAACTCCAATAAGTCACAGAATGTCCCTGGCTAGGTCTTCAGCCAATAGTGGAGGGGGTGTCTGAGCAGGACTTCCCCTAGAATCAAATGAATAGCCATCCTAAGTGTCATCACAGAACCTACATCCAACGATGAAGAGAGGCAGAGACAGAGATTCATGGCTGAGCACTGGGCTAAGCTCCTGGTCCAGCTGATATGGGGAGAG
This sequence comes from Phyllotis vaccarum, assembly GCA_033318265.1. Classification (NCBI taxonomy): domain Eukaryota; kingdom Metazoa; phylum Chordata; class Mammalia; order Rodentia; family Cricetidae; genus Phyllotis; species Phyllotis vaccarum. Next base: position 57,798,146 of record JARWLC010000016.1, read on the forward strand.
AGTCTGTCTGAGCAAGGGGATAGGGATTATGAGGAGGAGTTCCACAGAGATGGTTGGCTAGAGCTCTGGGGAGCTCACTGAATGAAGAACAGGTACTGGGGAACTATGGGAAACGGAGCTAGGCCCTCCAAGGGTAGGCAACTGTTGACTGGCATGAGCAGTATGTGGAGCCTGGATGGGTGGGATCAGATTGTGTTCCTGTGCATGGGCTGGCATCTTGGAGCTCATTCCCTGCAGAGGAACACCTAACCCAGTCTTGACAAAGGGATGAGGAAATCGGACTTGCCTGGTGTGGATATACCATGTTCAGCTGACCCACCCTTGGGACCTCTTGCCCTTTGAGGGCTTTAATTGCAGCCTTGGGACATAGAGGCAGGCATATTTCTCTAAGTTTGAGGGCATCCTGATCTACACAGAAAATTCCAGGACCGCCAATGCTAAGAGAAGAGTTACTACTTTGGAACAATTCTTTGTCAAACTGCTATACATTTGCATGCAGTTAAAACTCTGTGGTTTTTTTGTTGTTGTTGTTTTTGTTTTGTTTGTTTGTTTGTTTTTGTTTTTTTTTTTGTTTTTTTTCTCTTACTAATCTGTGAGGGTGAGTTAATTCATTGACCCTATCTTGTCTGAAGTGGATGTGCTATGCTGAGCTGACCCACCTTGGGACTTCTTGTCCTTTTGTGGGAGGGGATGGGTGGATGGGGAGGGAGGAAGCTGAAAGCTGACTGGATAGGCCTGGGAGGAGGGAAGGGAGGGGGAACAGGAGGGTACATGGATTTTTTTTTAAAAAAAGATATTTTATTAAAAAATAATAAAATGGAAAAAAGAAATTAAAGGGTAGAATAAAAGTGTTATTACTTACTTAATAATTTTTTGTCCTTGAATGAAATGAGTCAGATGCAAAGGCATGTCTTAAAAAGATAGGGCAGAACAGATTTCTCCTTTCTCTTCACTTTATGGCCATCATCCCACAATTGTATTGGGACTTTGAGAATCTGATTTTACTTTGCTTTAAAGCTGCATTGCGGTAGGGCTTCTTGTTTGTTTTATTTTTATTTATGTTTGTGTGTATGTATTTTTGTCTTATCTCCCTTAATCTCAAATCTAATGGCCTGAAATATAAAAGGAATCCCAAATGTGTTTCATGTTTAGAGTGTATATGAATGGGTTTCTTAGAGTCTTTGCCAATTGGGTATCTCCCAACTTGGAAAGCCTCCCAGATGGATGCACTTAAGAAAGTTATGTCATTCTCCACATTGTTGACAAATGTTTGTGTGGATGCTAATAGACATAAATGCTATTTCTTATTTAGACTAAGTATAGAAGGAAAGCATCTATAACAGCACATTAGAGAGTCTTATCAGCTAGGAGTGGGAAAGGGCCTGGGAGAGAAACCAAACTGGCACATTTCAATTGTTTGCTCCGCTGATGCTTTTGCAAGCTCAGCCAAGACAGAGGTTTCTGAAGACTTCAAGACAGAGTTCCACAGAGGGTTTCTGATGCTGTGGAAGAGGGAGGTACTCAGGTGTCAGAATTTTTATATTAAAGTGTTTCTTGTGAAATGCTGGACCCTGGAAATGACAGGGCAGTTGCACACAAGGAAGTACCTGCCTGCATAAGACCTGTACATGATCAAATGAGGTAAGATTGAGGCCTGGAGGCAAGATGGACTCCCAATCACTCACCATTAGCTTAGGGACTATTACCAGATAATAACATCCAAGTGTGAATAGAGAGAAATCCCCTTACCTTAGAATGGGTAGCCACGTTTATGTTTCTGTGTCCCTTTCGATGACCTATATTCATCCACATATGGGCACAGAGTCAAAGAACCCCATTTCTAAATGATAATATTTCATTTGGAAGTAGTTCAAAGTTAGGAGAATATCAGATGGGTCCTCATAAAGGATGTACATTAACACAATTTTCTCCTATGTCTGGGCTTGTCAAACATTTGATTCCCCTTATGACACTGAGGAGTCTGTTGGACAGACACCTTATTTTGTTAATCTCCGCATACCATTTGGAACCTATTCCTGTGACTAAGACATAAAATTTCTTAGTGGATATTTGAAGAAATAAATCATAAATAATTAGGCTTGAGTCTATCTCAAGCAAAGTTTCAGAACCATACAAAATCAGTCACTGGCCCCAGAGTCCTGGAAGTCTCTAAATTATCAACCGATAAATACGATTGGGTGAAAATCTCCCCTATATTAGTAAGGTTTAACAAGGGGAGGAGAGTTGCGAGTTCACTTCCCTGATGACATGTTCTTGCCATTGGACACACTTTCCTCTCCTCTTTCTTCTCAGGATTAGAAAATAAGTTCTTTTCTACACTGGTTTCCGGATTAGTGTTTTTGTTTTGTAGAAGGATGTCTGTGTGAGAGTGTTGTAATTGCAAAGGAGAACTATGGCTGGGATTCAGGTTAAATCACCCACCCTGCTGTGAAACAATTAGAAACCATTTTCTTGTGGAGCACAGCTGAGTACTTAATAAAAGGGTCGGATGGACACACACAAAGATGGCCACTCTGTTCTACACACAACAGAAGCTGTTCTCTGGTAGGGATAAGGTATCAGTAGCAGACTCCAGACAAGTAGGTCCAACTTCTGAACATTTACATCCTCTGCTGGAAACACTACAAAGATCTGGAATTTACAGTCCATAAAGTAAGACAAGTGATCACATGCATTTTTAAGAATGCTATTGTACTAAATTTTATTTTACATGGTAGAAAATGTTCCAGAGATTTTTACATACATGATAAACCTCTTGCATTTCTTATTTATTGGCAAATGATGAAAGACAGAGAGAATTCATCACCCACTGGGGCCACTCATATATAAAACCAAGTGTGCTGTTATCCACTGTGCTTTAAATCAAGACTACACATTCAGCACACTCTCTCCCTAGCCCATCTACATAGATAGAGAAAAAAAGCACATAATAAATGTGTTTTCAGAAACAGAAGCAGATCCAACAGTCAGCCAGAGCAAAGTGCTCTACCTTTCATTTATCCATATCTTCTTTCCTAAATTAAAAAAATATATACAAATACAAAACCTCTTAATTTTGACAGTGCCATGCAAGTCTGGTGTCTGTTTCCTGTTCTAAATAATTAGCTACCAACTTACTCTTCAGGTGGGACAAAGAACATAGTCTAACATAAATATCAATGTCCTTCAGTTTTTCTATAGTAAATAAATACTTCATTTATAGAGTACTAAAAATATTACTTTTGAATTTACAAAATAATTCTGTTAAATATGAAAGTTTACATGAACATTGAGATCTAAACACATGTGTAATTTAAAACCAAACATGATAAATATGCAAAGTAGAATAAATGTTGGTGTATATGTAGATGATTAAAATATTGGAGTTTATTTCTGTCTACTCTGAATGTATATTTCTAAAGCTGAACCATGTCAAAGAACTAGAGTGAAGATAAAATTCCTGCTTATTCGAAATGTATTCTATAACATCTTAACTTTATGAAAAGAAAGGAATTCACATCTCCTTTGTACATCTTGAACATGTTTGGGTTTTTTTTTTTTTCTTCTAAGTCCCATAGATACTGGTTGTTGGTTTCAGTGAAGACCGATAATAATTTCTAAGAATGGTTTATCATACTACTACTATATCTGAATTCAAAATTCAGTCACAATTTATGCAAGTAATTAGGAAGGCTGACAAAGAAAGCCAGAATTTGAGAACCAATAAATGTGATGCAGTAGGTTTCAATAGCACCAAATATATACATATATGGCAACACATTAATATAGTTACAGCTTGTTAATTCTTTGTGTTACCTCACTATTTAAAGAAAGTAGATCCATCTTACTAAAGAAAAGGCTAGGACAAAGAATTGGACAGGAATGCTGCACTGTAGGGCATAGAGAAAGGACAAGGGTAAACTTTCCATGTTCACATTACTTGCTTTATGTAAAATGTTGAAAACACTGTTCTAATAAGTAACATGATGCTTTCAAGTCTTAATTTCCTGCACCTTGAAGGTGTTTGTCCCAAGAATTCACTTCTGTAATACACATTTCTAACTCCTGCCAGTTACCTTTTTCCTCATTGTTACTATTTTTATTTTATTTTATTTTGTTTAAATAACATGGTTTTTGTATGTTTATCTTATTTTTTAAGTCTTTTTTTACCCATGTATTCCTCTGCTCCCCCTCCCTTCTCTCCTCCTAATCTTTCCTAGCAGCCTTATGCTACCACACCATCCTTTTTCCTTTAGCCCCTATAAAGAATTATATATGTCAAGTCTAGTCATCAGGAAATGATGTAATCTGTTACTAGCCCAGCAATCTTTTCTATTTTGAAGTACCTATAGTCTAACAATTAAATTTAAGTTAGAATTAAAATTTTCATTCATAGATTTTGAATATATTTGCATACACAGAGCTACAAAATAGCTTAATAGTTTAATATATTTTTATTTTGCTTTGTATATGAACGTTTTGTGTATATAAGTATGTATGATTGTATACATACCACTTTTGTCCAGTACCCACAGAGTTCAAAAGGAGGTTTTAGACCTGGAGTTACATACAGATGGCTGGCTGCGAGACACCCTGTGGATGGTGGGAACTGGACTCAGCTTCTCTACAAAAGCAACAAGAGCTTTAAATCGTTGGGCCATCTCCTCAGTCCCCAGCCTAATGTTTAAAGCTGCAATAAGAATTTGAAAGCATCAAAGCAGATTTCATCTCTACACTTGTAAAACTGGAATAATGACTTCCTCCTTGGATGATTGTCAAAACTAAATTGGTTAAGATAATAAAATAATATTTTTAGTCTAAGGGATCATTTGTGATCAACAACAGCACCATCATCTCTATCCCATAAATTTGATTAATAAAGAACTGTTGTGATGACTAGAATAAATCCAAAATATAGTATCTTCAACTTGAAATAGGATGTATTACATATATATCACACTTCATAAGATATGAGCAGAACACACAGCCTATGATTCTACTAAGTTAGCAGTATATAAAACAGAGCCAGAGATTTATTTTTTATAATGTAAATGTGTATTTACAGTATTTTGGAAAAATAGAAAGCAAAGAAGGAGCTTTCCTGTAAGAGTACAAAAATCATAAAAAGTTGTGTTACAGCATTTATAATGTAGCTTATACTAATAAGTATCCATTTAGAATATAATTAGTTTTTGTATACTATGTAAATTTGTGCATATGTGTTCCTTTTAAGTGAATGTAATGCACACAAAGTAATCTTATTACTTTAGAATTTTTAGATATTTGATATGATCTTTCCAACAAATAACTTAACTAATACAATTTTAGAAGTGAAAAATGTGATAAAAAATGTACCAATTCAGATTTAATGGTGGAAATTATATTGAAACAAAGATGGTCAGCTCTCACTTGATTCATTTCCGGAGAACTTAGATGCAATGGATTTTGAACCAAGTGTTACCATGGAAATCAGGGGAAGAAAGTAGACTCACTTAGGATAGCGGACCTCCCATGTAGTATGTGGGTTCTGCAATTATTGAATGTAATATGGTACCTCCTTGGAATCCATGTTGGAAATCACATTGCTTCCTTAACCTTTCAACTCTTGTTTGGAAAACTGTATTAGAGGAAAAATTCATGTCTAAAGTTTAGGACTCACAGTTCACATTTATTTAGTGTCTTAAGTTTCTTTAGAAAAGTGTATGTGTGCGTGTGTGTGTGTGTGTGTGTGTGTGTGTGTGTGTGTGTGTGTGTATGTGTATGTGTAGATTCTATGTTACTATGTATAAATATATCAAAGAAAATGTAGAATTTTGGATGTAAAAACATTTTGTTGCGTGATTTTGGCACTTGTGCAGTGTCATATTACCTCACTGCAGTTTTTTATATTGCAAGAAAAAACATGATTATTTTCAGAACAGAGTTACTAAACCAGATCCATTACTAAATAGTGGAGAAGGTGTCCGAAGCAGACTTTCAGTATGTTACTATTTTTGAATAAAATAATTTTGTATTTCTGCTCATTAAAATACTTTACATGTGTTTTGATTTCAGTTATACACTCCAGATTTTTAGCATAAATTATAGAGTATAGATTTGTTTTATAAATGTTTAAAAAACAAAATTTACTAATTCTTAATAAAAGTTTTTCAATTTGCTAATTTTAAAATCAACATATTTCTTATAATCATCATTTTATTCATTCTATCTTTCATGCTTAACAACAGTTTTCAAAACTATATATCATTTATTTCATCTCAGTGGATCAAAATGATAATTGGCAGTGTTTGTTTTTTTCTTTTATGTTTGTATTGTTATGTTTTGACAATAATCACCAGAATAAAAGTGTGAGAGCCCAGCGGGTAGATTCATATGCCTGGATTAATAAGCATGTAAGGAAAACCAAAAGTCACCTCTATCCTTTGCTATGGTTTAAGAGTCTCTTTAAAAGATCAGGTGATTAACGTGCCATAGATTTGAGAACAGGACCTTTACAAGGTCACTGGATCACAAGACTCACTCCAATTTTTCCATTGTCTACCTTCTACCATGTGAGTATCCCTCCTAGAGACAGTAGATGCCTACACCTGTTTCTTGGACTTTTTAGCCTCTAATGACAAATTATCTTGACCCTTTTCAGACTATTTAGTCTCTGATGTTATATCATTAGAGCCCAAAACAGACTAGACAACTTTCTAAGTGTTTCTCAGAAGAGCCTGAGCATCAAACAGATATGAGATAAACCAGAGGAAGATTATTTTAAAATCCTCGATATATGTCTTATTGCACCTGAGATAAGAACACTCTTAGGGAAATAAAGACCAATAGAAGTATTTAGTTCTGAATGCTTAAACATTATGTTGGACAAAGAATAATCATTGTAGAAATGAAGTTCTACAGAGGGCATCGAAGACAAAGTTATTCAAATAAGTTCTGTAAAACTTGGTCTCAACCTCCCATCCTCTCAGATAAGAATGTTATTTTCTTTATTGAAGGTTATCTTTCACACTAAAATGCCATCCTTTGTTTATAAGAAACACCCACAAAACCCATGTAATCTGCACATATTTGTGTGCAGGTTCCTTTGACTCCAGATATCAGTATGTCAAAACAGCATTTTCATACAAGTGGTTTATTCTATCTACATCTAATAACTTCTAAATAGGCTGATTTAAGACTAATGTTGGTAGTCTATCATTTTTTCATACTGTAAGTTTCTACAATTTTAACATGTTGTAAGTGTTTTGAATAATTTCTTGAACTGTATATATTTTTAAATATAGTCTTATTACTTTGTGAAAATTGTGCAGACTGCAAAAAATGATGGTATTAATAAAAATGATGACAGTGATTTAAGTAAATATAACAGATTTCAGGGGAAATTGCTCTTGAGAAAATGAATGTGAAGTGTTCCTGCTACTATGCTGAGATGCTCTTCATAAGCCACTGTTTGGGAACTCTGAAAGATATGACTGTGAGAATCAGGAAGATACATCAGAAATCATCAGACAGATTCATGATGGAAATCATCAGTGGAGGCAAATAAAAATTAAATAGTATTTTGCTAGCCTGTCCTTTTACAAATATATGCCACAAAGAAAGAAATGTGTTTGGTTAAAGACATGAAGTAAATAAAGTACAAGCATAAGAAATGCCTGTACTGTCCTCACACCAGAGACAAAAGACATCTTTCTATCTGCCGGTTTCAGCTCTTTCACCAGAATAACACACTCTATTATGCTCCACACTGTATCTGCAGGGCTTGGCATAGCTTGTGATACACTGTAGGTGCTTAATAAATATCTGGTGAGTGGTATCCAGGATAATATACATGATTCGTGTAGTAGGGAAAAAAATTCAACTTGAGAAGCAATTATTATTTTTCAGGTGCGAATTCTAAATACCTGTAAAATCTCAGTCAGAGACTACGAGCTAAATTTGTATGATTTAGGGTTATAGTATTTGATAAACTTTGCCAGAGATCACCAGATTTTCATATCCAGTTGATTTCTTCCTACTGCCAGTTCTGCTGTGTCCATATGAAATTATTCCCCAACGCTGGTGTAAGTGTAGCCATCACTTTCTGGATGCCTCTGTACATCGTCTTGTATCTTTACTTTCATCTCTGTGTTGTTGTGTGAGGTTTCTGGTTTGGGATTTTGGGTCTTGCCTCGTGACCTGGACTTTCTGGCCTACAGTCCCATAGTCCCACTGAAACATACAGACACTTATGTTAATTGTATACTGATTGACCTGGAGCCCAGGCACATAACTTGCTAATTCTTTACCCTTAACATAACCCATGATTCTTACCCTGTTCAACCATGCAGCTTGGTGCGTTTTCCCAGAGCAGCATAGTTGTCTTCTGCGTCTGTGGCTTCTCTGGCTTCTCTGTGGCATTTCTGCTCTGTTCTTCCTGTTCTCAGAGTTTTCTTAGTCTGGTAGCTCTGCCCACACTTCCTGTCTGCCTTTGGCCAATCTGCATTTTTATTAAACCAGTGGGTGGGACAATTATTTACAATGGAACGCAATCCCCCTACACTGTGTAACCATGTGAATTGTCCTGTCTCTCTTGTAGAATGTATGTATTAAAGTTTTATATAATACAAACAAACAAACACAATCCATTCAGTTAGTCACTGTGTTCTTATTACGATATTCAGTTGGGCTACATTCCTAGTAACTACTGGCATATAGCAAACCAGTCCCTCAATTTTGATACCTATTTTCCAACTGTTGTGTTCATTTTTATTTATTACACCCTTACTGTTTATATCCTCCATCACATGTTTAAATATAATATTGTATGTTCTGGCCTAGATTATATGTCAAGTGTTTGCTCTGCAGACCTGAGGATCTGAGTGAAAAACAAGCTGTGGTAGTTCATGGCTGTAATCTCTGCTCTGTAGTGGTGGAGACAGACACAGTATTGGGACTCCTGACAGCTCTCTCATGAGTGAAGCCCAAAATAAACAGGATAGTACCTGAGTACGGAGATTGTCCTCTGATCTATACATGTACAGGAATATGCCCTTGCACAAATATTTTCATACACATATATTCATATACAGAAGTGCATCGTACATATGCTATTCTGTTCTAATTATGCTTCCCTTTTAACAACAATTAGAGCAAAACTTATAGCACTACTACTTACTATTGATTTATATAACGATGAATGTTTACAAATTTCTATGGATCAGTAATTAGAATGCTTCTGTATCTATATAGCTATATGAAACCTGTAGTTATCAAGAAGACATTTTAAAATGAAATGTCTTTTCCTTCTCATTATAAAGTAACATAAATTTATATATTCATATACACATACATATATATCATAAGTAATAACCAGAGCCGAGTGGGATGAGATAACCAAAACCCCCAAACCACGTAATAATTATTGATTATATTCAAAAATATTTTTGTATTTTCTTTGCAGATGTAATTTACCACAATAGAATTGAAATAATTTTGTATACTTTATAATGCCTCTCAGAAATTAACATATCAACTAAACACTGAGAACAGAATTGTTTAATAGCTCTATAGTGTTCCTGAAATGTCAACTGCCATATTAAAAAACAAAATCTGTTATGTGACAACCTTTCTTTGTGGGGCTAATGTTTCTTGGCTTTCATAAACTGAATCATTGGCTTATGTGCATATTAATTGCTCTGAATGTTATTTTCCTCGAAATAAGGAAAAATTATTTGTGTTAGAATGTGTGTATTGTATGAGAAGCTGCTTACTTTGTTAAATTATGAAACAATTGCAGTTGTTTGCTGAACTTGAAATACAAAAGCAGCCTGGTAGTCTTTGTAGATGATATGGCAGAGTGTTGGGGGGGGGGGCAAGAAAACAGTTTAGTTTTCAGAGGCACATGTTACATCATTCACTGTTCTGTTTTATCTACATAACTTGGGTATTCTGATTCTCTTTCTTTTCTGTGGATAATTGCTTTGTTGTTAGTGCTTTGACACTGAGTGACAGTGCTTTTGGGTGGTTGACAGCCAAATCTATTGGCAGACGATAGTCCTCATACACAGAGAGGTGCTTTCTTTCTGCCTGGTGACAGTAAGAGCTCCTGAGTTGACAGAGGAGGTCTCATCCCTCTCAGGAAAGAGACAAAAGCAAAAGTGGGGGAGTGAGATTTCTGACAGAATAAAAGCATCTATTTAATTCGGCTGTAGAGAGAAATATAACAGGCAAGCCTATAATGGCTGCAAGTTAAAACAAATCGTTTCCTTTATGTGTGTTTTGCCTATAGAAAATTTATCTCTCAGTAAGCTATCAAGGTCTCCAAGTCATGTCTTTCAAACCACGGTAAATGAGAAATAAATTCATCATTTCTCAGTGGAGTTTATTAGAAAGGAGATGGGAACAAAGAGAAGGTATTGGTAACATTCTGTTACATTTCATGTCACAGAATTAAAATTAAATAAGTATTTCTAATAATGGTTATCAGCATTCTGTTCAAAATTATGCACTTTTTTGTGAAGTGATTTGCAAGAATAAAGCAGGGGATTTGATTTGCCATTGGTAAATCATGTCTGAAAATGACACAGATTTTGATGACCGGTATATATTCTACTCTTCCTTAGGAAAGGAAAAATGCTCACTATCTCATTCCAAAGTACTATATAGCCCTTAGCAGTCATTTGTGAGCCATAGAGAGAGAGGAATAGTAAATATTATCACCCATCTGGGTGAGGTGGACTTCTGCAGAAGCCATCTTTTTCTCCATAGGCTCTGTGTCTACTAAAGTGACTAGCAAGGGACTATCACTCAGTAGTTTGTCCACTGACTCAGAGTTGGGACTTCAGTTTTTACAGTGATCACAGTTAAAAGAGATTAACTTTGTTCCAGAAGCTCAGGTCTACCTGTTCTCAGGTGAGGGGTTTCAGATAAGAAGTTCTTACCAGACACAGAGCATGTTTTCTTGGAAGATAGGGACCATGAATTTTAAATGTACTTTTGTTGTATTCAATAATATGGCAACTATTGTTTGTATTTCAATACATATTCCTGAAATGGTGTTACACAATTCAGATCCAAGTGTCTACCTAGGTGCTTCTCTTGGAGCCTTTGTGTTCTATTAACCAGAGTTAAAGAAGAAACAGAAAAAAAAAAAAAAAACAATAAAAGGAAGATGCTGAGTTAAATGATGCAAAAGTACTTCTGATTGAAATTTCAACCTCAGAGACATCCCTGGGTAATATCTAAAAAGAAATCTGAATGACAAAATAGTCCAAGCATTTCATTATTTGGAGGTTAGCAGCAGTTTACCAAAAACTTTGAGAAAGAGACTAGTTTTAAAGGAAATAGAGAGAAAGAATGTCCTTCTGAAGTCGTTTCCTGCTCAGCAAAGTGGGGCTTGGTATGACCTCAACAGCTAGTTTCCATTGTCATTTCCTCAAATGTTTCTCCTTCCCGGGAAGGAATTTATGAATAATTAAGTTGAAATGAATAGATGAATCAGTTTTTTTTCAATGGAACGTTATCACCCACTGCGAATATTCAAATGGGAAGATGAAAGATGTTGATGTTGGCAGTCTTACATCATCCGCATTCACTTACCTGCTACTTTAAATTTTCCTTTATTTTGTTCCCGTTGTTCCCACTGGCTACATCACAGGTACTTATCAATTTTTCATTGAAATTTGTCTCATCAGTGAACTGCCTAGGTTTTTAAAGTCTTACTACTGAAACGTTGCCCAAAAACAGAATGTAGATCATACTAATGTGTTTTTAAAATTAAATTAGTGTGGAATCCATTGTTAGGGTCTTGCTGTCTGCTGATGCCCTAGAATGCTTGCCAAATGGCCCCATGCCCACAGACCACTGGAAAGAATGAGATGATAGAGACCTGCTAATGTTTTCAGAAGACAAGACTGCCAAACACACCCGCGCGCGCGTGCGCGCGCGCGCACACACACACACACACACACACACACACACACACACACACACACGCGCACGCGCGCGCGCACACACACATGCACACAATTATGTGTATTTATGTATATGTGTGTGCACATAGTCACAATTTAATGTATGTGAATCTCATTCTCCCATGTGTTATTTATTCATTTGCTTCACAAGTACATATTTTTACAATAGCTATACTATTATTATTCTCCATGTGTAAGTCTTAAAAAATGAAATCATCAGGATTAACGTCTGATGTTAATGATGTTGTGATGGCGAAGTTTAAAAATGTGTAAAATCTGAACTGATCAAAGAAATATGTATAAAACAAAATTTTGTGAACTATCAGATACAGAGAAAAATAAAATTAGATAAGATGGAGTCCTAGTTTGGCCTATAAAGTGATGCAAACTTTTTAAGTAGCTGTTAGATTGAATTTCTAGAATGTTCTAGAGTTTTAGCATGTAAAAATGAAAAGGTTGAAGTCAAACTGATGGGTCTTGGATAGGAGACCAAAAGCAATAGCACATTTTCATTTTCATATATACTAGATTTTGTATGCAGGCATACATCTAGAAAGTATAGTTTCAGACCACTCTCTGGTTATAAAAAATACCTTGAAACTGGCTGAATATATATATATGTATATATACATATATATACATATATATATATACATATATATATACACACATATATACATATATACACACACACATACATAACATACATACACACACACATACATACACACACACACACACACACACACACACACACACACACACACAGAATTAGCAATCATATGGATCTGAAAAACAGGAAATGAAATACAGCTGATTTCACGGATCCAGAACAGCAAGTCGGGAGCACGGGAGGCTGCCCAATGGTGTTTTATAACTGATAGGCATGGCACACAAAGAGAGGTGGGAGTCAGGGAGTCAAAGATAACACAAAGCTTTTGAGATGGGTGAGAGAATCCAATATCCTGGCAGAGAGGGCACTCAATAAAATTACCTCCTCTCTAATGACTGGCTGACAGGCAGAAGTAGTTCTTTCAAAACGAAGAGCTGCATGCAGCCTCCGACACCTGACTTTGATATTCTGATCCCAGGTTATAGGTGTCATCTGTCCAGACACTTGGTGCAGATTTTAATAGGAAGCAAGCCCTGCACTTACACTACTTTTTTCTGTTGAGGTAAAGTTATATTATTATAAAAGTTGTTTGCATATTAAGAACACTAACAAGCCTAATGTAATCATTTGATTCTCTCTCTCTCTCTCTCTCTCTCTCTCTCTCTCTCTCTCTCTCTCTCTCTCTCTCTCTCTTTCTCTCTCTCTTTCTCTCACTCTCTCTCATACACACACAGACACACACACACAGACACAGACACAGACACAGACACACACACACACACACACACACACACACACACACACACACACACACTATACCACACAAAGATTTAGCAGGTAAATCCAGTTGATTAGTAAAACAGTGAACTTCAGTTAGCTATCTGAAGTTACATTTCTCTCTAGAAGAAGGAAGTTATTATTTTTTTTATATAATAATAATCTATTTTGGTTCTCATTGTAATTGATAATTCCTGATCCAGGTAATTTACTATGAATTAAAAAAAATACACATAATATGACTATAAACTAAAGATAAAAGATACCTCTTGTAATGCTTAATATATGTTGCCCTAATTAGTATATATTATTTTTATTACTTAAACATTTTCATATTTCATACAATATATTTAATATCTTAATTAGTAATATTGCATTAGTGTATCTAATTAAAAAAACAAATCAATGACCCGATCTCATTCAATATTCATTAAACAATCAAATAGTTATAAGTCTAACAACTAAATATTAGGATAGGTCAAGGATCCCCAAATTGAGTATAAGAGTATATGACCACATTCATATAATATAATAACCAAAGCTGAAGTTCACCCAGCATAGATTATCCCAGATACCTTTGCAGATTTTGGTCTGTTGAAACACAATTAAAATCTCCATTTGCTGATAATATCTGAATGAGCATTTTAAGGTATAATTTCAAACACCATCTTCTGAAGAGGAAATGGCAGTGTTATCAAGTCGCCATTAACTATTATTTTATTGAAATACCTGTTTTTTTTAATCTGCTTAATCAGTTCTCATACAACTGAAGGTCAGACTAACTTGTAAATTTTAGGTTTCTATTTACCACACTCTCTCTGTCTTCCATCTGTCCTTATTTGTTCAGGAACACTTTTAAACATGAGAGAGAGAGAGAGAGAGAGAGAGAGAGAGAGAGAGAGAGAGAGAGAGAGAGAGAGAGAGAGAGAGAGAGAATAGATCTGTGCATTTGTATATGTATGGTAATAGAAAATAACTAAAAATTATATAAAAGTATTTACTATATTTGAAAACATTCCACACACTGTGCTGTGTACTACAATCTAGAGGAAACTCTAACATATTTTTAAATCTTAATGTATAATTAAATTTATTGACTAGAAATATGCATTTGTACATATGAACATATACATACATAGCAGTAGTTATATAAAAATAGAAAGTTAATTAAAACTTATACACAACCTCATTATAAATGCCATATAGATAAGTGCTTACAAAATAAAAATAAAGGATAAGAAAATGTATAGTTTGGTCTTATTTCATTATTTTAAGATAAGGAAAATGTCCTTACATTATTAGGCCTCACAGATGCATATTTGATGACAGTGATAAAATCATAAGTAGGAAATAAAATACTTAAAGTTGTCTTATATTATCTTTATATTTGATTAATTCTTCCATAATGATCTTTCCCAATAATAATCTAGCGACACTGTCAACATTATTTCATATCCTGCTCAGAATCCTAGGATCAAATTTTGTTCCTCCTAGAAAATGGAAACAGAAACCTATGTTTCTATCTACCCTCCACTATCTCTCTTTCTATCTGTCTTCCACTAGGATATAAAAATCTAAAAATATTTTCTAATGATTTATTTCAAGGTTTTGTAATATTCATGTTTTTTTTTTTCCTGGCTAACCAACTGATTTAAGAATCAGTATAGTTGATTTGACCTCAGTAGATGTAAAGTACCCGCTTAACTAGAATGTAATGAATTGGTTTTTATTATGCAAACTTATTAAAAACTCCATTTTTATTCTCCTTGGCTGAATTTTATCTCATAAATTTTTATTCTTTCAGAGAAATAAGAGATGGTGTTACAACATTTTTTCTCCATATTTTCTTTCACTTCATATCCATCATTCTTGTAGCCTTCCAACTTGTGTCATTGCTATCTAAATATAAGTCAGAAAATTTAATCTTCGCATGTTTAGAAAGTGGCCTCAATAGGGATTGCCTCCAGTGCCTGACAGTACAGTAGCTAGTGGTAGAAAAATATTATCTTTAGATGAATAAATATGAAAGTTACAGCTTTGCTACCATCCCATCAATTTTGCAGTGTGTAGTTCACCATTGGGGTTATATAAATGTTAACTTCTAATTATATTGACAATTGCTACTAAAAGAATTCTTCCATGATAGGCTATGTAAAGAATAGCTCATTTGGGTATGTGAAATAAACTTGGATGTAAATGTTACAGATTCAATGATCTGTTTGCTTGGTATGAATGTTTGAATAAACAAATCTTGAGGCCCTGATGTATGTGTATATGTGACTGCACAGGTGATTACACCATTCTTGATATACACAGATCCACATAAAATTGTCAGTTAACAGTGATAGAATATGCATGGAAACACACATATTTATAGATTTGTGTCATTATCTTATTATTAATGATTAATGCAATTGATAGAATCTAAAACTGCAGATGTCTATAAACATATTGATGCATGTGTGTGCATGTTACATGACTCATTGTTCATGATGTATGTGTGTGCATGTTTCATGAGACATCTGTTCTTAAAACTGCTTAATGTCCTTGTTTTACTCATAATATGCCATTTCACCTTTTTATTGAATGAGTATGCACTTCATGTTGTTTCTCCCTTTGAGCAGAGTCTTCAAGTATCCCATTAATTTAATCTCTGTAATAATCATGAGACCATGTAGAGATTTGTGAGAGATTTATAGGTAGGGATCAGATGGCAGGGAACTTCTGGATAAGGTTCAGTCCCTACAAAGTAATGATGTTATTTAAAAACACAAAATCTCTCCAAACGCATCACCTAGACATATGCCAAATTCTACTTGGTTGTAGCTTCCTAAAGGGGACTGCAGGAAGCAGTGTCAGGGCCGATGTAGGACCATTTATAAGTGACAGGGAAATTCCCGTGCAAAGTCCCTAGGTTTTAAATTAAATTATTCTGAGAACTTTAGCAAAACCGAGGCTTCTTGTAGCAGGAAATGTTTCTGCTTCTGTAAAACTTTTATGGTTTCCAAGCACTATTAAATATGATCAAATGAGGTTAAATGAAATTGTAATTTTACTTCTTATATTCTGTATTGATTCTCATTTATTAAATTCTTTTTCTATATAAATTTTTATAAATCAAATAATTCTGTAAAAGTATGGTTAAAGAAATGAAGAAAACATTAGTATGCAGTCAAAAGAGAAAAATAAAAAGAATGTTAGCTTAGGAAAAATTCTAAGATATGCATAATCATGGAACATAAAGATGTTCTTCTCAAAATGATTACAATAAGATGATATAAGATCAGATTAGCATGAAGGGAAATGTCTGCAAATATAAAGTATTTACAATGACAAATGGTCTTCAGATTTTGTTTGGGTGAAGGCAGATTGTAGTAACAGTTTGGTAGAGCAATTTGGTACCATCAGTTAATCTAAAAACATTTATAACCTTCAGTTTCTGTGTGCATCTATACTGTACAGTGGTTCTCAAAATGTTGGTAGTGAACACTTTGGGCATCAAACAACCCTTTCACAGGGGTCAACGAAGAAAACCTGCATATTGAATATTTACATTGCTGCTCATAACATTTACAAAATTACAATTATGAAGTAATAAGTAAAATAATTTTATGACTGAGGGTCACTACAACATGAGGAACTGTATAAAGAGCTTGCAGTATTAGGAAGATTGAGGAATACTGCTCTAATAAAACACTGTACTCCTGACCCATTAACACGTCTGCCACAGTGATTAGATTTCTTACAACTTGGAATATTTTAAGAAAAATATTTCTTTTACAAACAAAAGAGAACAAGAAATTTTACAGAAGTGAAATATATTCAGACAACCTAGCATGGAAAAACAAAAACAAACAATACTTACAAAGTCCAACAGTTGCTTAATGAACAAGTTAAAAATGTGTGTGTGTGTGTGTGTGTGTGTGTGTGTGTGTATCACTTATCAGAAATATAGCTTATATGGAGACACTTAGACTTAAATCCTTAAACTTTCAGCTACAATTCAAACTATGAAAAAATGTATATAACAGAATGTATACATTACTTATGTGTCACACGAATGAATGAGACTCTGGGATAGATCTCTGAAGAAGTTGGAGATACTAGAGGGAATAAACACCACAGTAAGATCTTACCCAGCTGTCTTCCAGCTTCCTCAGCCTCCCTTCCCTTGGAATGGCTTCCCTCTGTGTTTCTGTCCTGTCTTAAGTACCCTTTCATAAATTAAGATTTGGCCCCACCACTGCTGGCTTGGGAGCCTGGAATTCCTTCTATAATCTGAAGTGACCTTGACTCAGTTGGGATTAAGGGTGTAGGTCACCACTCCCAGCACTCCCTGTGCTGGGATTAAAGATTTGAATCACCACTCTCTGATGACTGTGGTTAGAGCTCTGGGACTTCAGGAGCTTTAACTAACCCCCCACACAGACTGTGGGTAGATTCCCTCTGATATCTCCAAAACTTCTGAAACTTTTATTGAATCCCCACACTTATGACATATAAAGATGGATTAAAAGTGCTGGGAATAGTTGCTGATAAAGTTACATCTGTGAATAGTGTTATGTGATATTATCTTAAGTCATATTTTATTTTATACTGTAATATTAGTCAAACCTAAAATGTGTTAAAAATGGTCAGTTCTTGATGAAGATGACAAATATTCATCATATTAATTTTTTACCTCTAATTAGTTTTCAATTTCCCTCAATATAATAACAGACTCATTGCAGTAAATTTTTTTCACCAGCTTAATATGCTGCAGTAATTGATAACTCAAGCAAATATTTTCTCTCTAGCAATGAGGTGTCATGACTGTATATTTTAATGTCATTGCAGAAAACAAAGAAGTGTGTTTCCAATAGGTTATGTTTATCCAGTATGATTTTAAATAAGACATTTAATTCCTGTTCAGTTACTATGAGACATTCATTTTAAGATTCTTTGATTTGAAATGTCTAATATAATTTACCTACACAAGATTATGGTTTGGTTTTAATTGCATTTAAGGCACACAGTTTCCTAAAGTAATACTCAATATGCACCATCAATTATCTTAAGAAAACAAGCACAGAAAATATATTAATTATGGGTTATGACCCAGCAAATTATGAATTTCCAACCAGAAGTAAATTATTGCCACTAATTAGCTTTCTTGTTTGCCAGACTGGGTTAAAGTCTTCATTGCGTTAGTCATTTCATAAATCACTCTCTCAAGATGCAAACATGGAAGGAATGAGAACGAACCTCTGCTAGGAGCTTACTAATAATTAGGGCAGAAGCTTGTTGGGCACTTTTCACTAATTTAGGAATATTTGATGAGTTAAGTATGGAATGTCTAGGAAGGTAGAAACACTGTTTTTTTTTTTTTTTCTTTTGCTGCTATAGAGTGTCCACATACCATTTATGGTTTGTTTCTCCAGCCTACTATGTCTGAGAAACAAAGATTCTGCATACTAATTACTGAAATGCGCCAAACATTTTAACTTACTTCATCTGTATAAAGTCTCCATAAAATTATGATGACTCTGGAGCTGAGCTGCCTCAAACCTTCTACCACCATGAAGCAGCAACATGCAATTAGTGTTGTACCATCCATGAGTAGTAAGTTTCTGATAATTTGGACGTTTTCAATAGTCTTTGTAAATGTCCATCTGTCTATACCTCCCAAAGTTAACATGTTTCTGTTGACATTTCCAAGTGGATCTCACTTAAAAGAGTAACTTATTTAAATAGAAAATCCAAACACAAGCTCATAGTAATAGGATAATAAGCGTTAGTGAATGAGAATGTGACAAATAAACTTCCTGAAACTAATAAGGAACGGTAGAGATGACTTCTGGATCATCTTGTTTCCCACTGCCCTGTCAGTTTGGAGCACACAGTGTGCCTATAAGACAGGATGTACATATTTTATTTCATCAGCATTTTGATGGTACCTATAGCATTTAGAAATCAAGTGGATCTATCATGAGTTCCAAAGAAAAGAAACGCTGTATTCCTGACTAGCCACTTTTCATAGGGATTCGAACTTTTAAGAAAGTTGCATCTGCCTTCTTTGATTTCTAAGATGAAGGCTTTTTCAACACTAGCATGTAATAAAGTATAATATAGTAGAATGAAAACTTAAGGAGACTAAATCCAGGTCAGTCTCCTGGGGAAAAAAAATATACTGCGAAACTTTCCCAATAGAAGAAACTATTATATCACCCTCATTCAACTCACTAGCCAATAACCAAAGTAGACTCTTCCTAACCTCTAATGCAAAGGCCCCTTTGCAATCTCCTCCTCATCTGACTCCTCTATAGCTTCCAGTACATTGAAAAATACTCAAAGGATGCATATTTGTATCCCAAAGACGTTAGCTTAACTATGTTCATAGCAGCATTATTTGTAATAGCAAGAACCTGGAAACATCCTAGATGCCCCTCAACTGAAGAATGGATTAACAAACTTTGGTACATCTACACAATGGAGAACTACTCAGCAGAAAAAAAAAAAAAAATGACCTCCTACAATTTGCAGGGAAATTGATGGATTTGAAGAATATCCTTCTGAGTGAGGTATCACGAGCCCGAAAAGATAGGCCTGGGATATGCACACTCATAAGTGGACTTTAGACAAAAAGCAAAGAATACCTAAGCTTCAAACCACAACTCCTGAGCAGCTTGGGATCCGAAGGAACTTAAAAGAGCCATCAAGAGATTCCTCTAGGAAGAGAAAATAGAGAAGATATCCTTAGCATATCGGGGTTATAATAGGTTGCAACCAAGAAGAGGTGGGAAGAACTCTTGAGAGAAGGAGATGGTTGAGTGAGAGGAGCAACAAAGAAGGCGAAAAAGAGAGAGAGAGAGATGGATACGTTGATAGAGGAAGCCACTGTGGGGTTGGAAAGAGACCAGGTGCTAGGGAAACTTCCAAGAACTCACAGGATGTCCCTGGCTAGGTCTCCAACCAATAGTGAAGGGGGTGCCTAAACAGTACCTTTCCTATAATCAAATGAGTAACCACCCTAAGTATCATCACAGAACCTACATTCAACAAAGAAGAGAGGTAGAATCAGATCCATGGCTGAGCACTAGGCAGAGCTCCTGGAACAGCTGAGAGCCGGGTAAGAATCTGTATGTGCAAGGGGATGGGGACTAAGATGAAGTGTCTGAGAGAGATGGCTGGCTGGAGCTTTCGTGAGCTCACCGAATTAAGAACAGCCTCTGGGGAACCATCAGGAAAAGGAGCTGGACCCTCCTAATCTAAATTGGCATGGGAAGTTTATGGGATCAGACTGTGTTCCTGTGCTTGGGCTGGCATGTTGCAGCCCGTTCCCTGCAGAGGAGCGCCTAACCCAGTCTTGATATAAATATTATATAAATATAAATTTTATATAAATAAAAAAGGAAACCATGTCTACAGAGGCACTGTCCCACAGGCTCACCTCATGATTCCCTGAGTCCCTCTGTTTATCACCTTACCAGCCCTTCCTTCCTGCCTCAACTCAAACTGTTGTCCTCAGAAGTCTTGTTTTTCAAAACCCTTACTTGCCTCTCTGATATTTTTACTTTCTCAAACCATGGAAAACAGATGCATATATATCCATAATCACTAGTACTGATGCTTTTCTGACCCATGCAACTTTAAACCTTTTAGCCTCTTAAATGTAAATCTAAATGCTGTACACATAATGGATGTGAGTGACATCCAGTGCAGTTCCCTGTGGGGTATTTTCAAATATAATAAAAACAGTCAGAAATGTCAGAGGGATCTACCCACAGTCAGTCTAGGAGAATCAGACAATGGTAACTCACACCTTTAATCCCAGCACAGGGAATATCCTGAGAGTGGTGACCTACCCCTTAATCCAATCTGAATTTGAGGTTATCTTAGTTTACAGAATAAGTTCAAAGCTCCCAGGCAGGCAGTGGTGGTGCCACACCTTAACTGAGCAAGGAAAGTATTTAATGCTGGCATAGAAAGACAGAGCAGGAAGAAGAAGCCAGGAGGAGCGAGGCTGAGGAAGCTGGAAAACAGCTGGGTGAGATCTGACTGTGGTATTTACTCTTTCTGATACTGCTGCCTTTTCCAGAGATCTGGCCCTGAGTTTCTTTCATTCATGCAACAGTTCCCTCTCATGTGGACATAATTTCTTCTGAAACTTATCCCTAACTGGAAGTCATCCTACATGTCTGCCTCTCATAAATATAAAGTCTGACATAGACTATATGCACGTTACATGTAGTAGCAGGAAAACCAGTACCAGAAGGTTTGAGAGGCTAGAAAGTCATCCCCATAACCCAGTTATATGAGTAGACTCATGTTCCAACAGCACACGTTTGATTGTGTTCCTCACAGACATTCATACTAAAGTAACATGTTCTAGCTTCCTTTTACTTTAGCTAACCATATCAACTTGTGCTGATAGACTAATATACTTCAATCATTGTATTTTATCCTAAATAACCTTGAGGATTAGTCAGTGCTGTTCTTTCTATGGACAGGATGGAGGTGAATTTTAAATATTATAAGCGACTCTCCCTAAAAGGTATCTAGTTAGTGATTTGCAGGGCTGGAATAGGACTTGAGATTATTTTCTTCTTTTTGTAAAATATAATTTTGAGCCACTGTAGGATTATTTTTTATTATATAAAATGAGGTCAATGGGAGATTAGCCTCAGTTTCTTCATCCATAGAATAAGGATAATAATATCTACCTCAATGCGATAATTAAATGAGATAATGGATGTAAAGCTCTTAGCACAGTGATTGGGCCATGGTAAGCCCTTGTGATGGACTACAATTTATTAATGTGAGATTTTAAAGCTCTTCTTCTATGAAATGTGAAGCAATTAAAGGCTTTTGAGCAAGATAGTGATACAATGAAAGAGGAGATTAATCTGTCACTTGTGGGAAGGTTACGCTTAAGTACAGAGAAGCCAGAGGCAAAGCCATTGCTTTGAGGATATCATAACAGCACACACACAAAAGCACTACTTGCCTAAACAAAAGTGGCATCTGTTGGGGACCAGCCACTAGCATGAGATGAGCGTGCAACTCCCTAGCCCAAGAGGAGCGAAGCCAAGTATGTTCTTCTCCAAGCTCCATCAAAGCCAGCAAGGGAAGTAAAGAAAAACCTTCCTCAGGCAGAGGGATAGATGGGCAAAGTTGTACAGATGCAGGAGTTCTCTAGACAAAGGAGAAGGCAAGGAAGGATGACAGCCAGAGAGTTAGCTACCTCAGACCAGATAATTCCCAGAGAGATGTCAATGAAGGATTTTATTTTTCTCTCACTGCACTGTGTAAAAGTTTTCTGGTTCTGTTCTCAGCTTATGAATTAGAATCCCTGGAGCTCACAAGCCTCATTTGCACCTGACAACATGTGTCCTTAGTCACCACTGACTTCAAAGACCTGGAATCCTTGCCTGTTGCTTCTTGCTAGCTCTCAGCCCTCCTCACTGCATTGTTGCCCAGAACAGACTGGATCTCAAACAAGTCAGCTTGAAATAGCTCATGAAAAATAGCATAGCTCACAAGTTTTCAATAGCGAAGGGTTTCTGACCCATCAAGGAAAGAACTAGATTTCCAGAGTCATGTAGAAGTGGGTGATGATTTAGAAGGGCCTGACTGAGGTAAGGACTGTACTGTGCAGTATAAAAAAATGCAAATTCAATAGAGAGATATGATCAAAGAGTTTGTTATACTGGTGTTCTGGATCTAAGAACTTAGAAGCAAAAATAGTAATACTTCTTAAAGATTTTGAAATTTTCTTTAAAATATCAGAGTTACACCTCTGTGACATATTTTTAGACTGTGGAAAGCTAAAATACACTAAAATCTCTAGTGTCACATCTTAACAGTTGACATTTTTAGAGTGTGCTTTAAACCTTGAGAATTAGTAACATTTACTGGTTCTATTATCAAGAAGGAAAATACAATGTTGATAAACTTGTTCCTTAATAAAAGTGTGGAAATGGTTATTTTTAAAAATTGTTTACATCACATTTAAAATTTCTCTATTGAAACACATCGCCAGACAATAACAAAACGTGCCAAGCATTATGGCTGCTCAGTGAAGTAATAACCACTTGGATTAGTTTCTCTGCTTGAGCAGAAGTTAGATGCATGTACAAGAGTGATATATAGCATGGCCAGAGATACCGGAGAATGTCTTCACAGCAGGCTGAACATCGGAATTGACACTAAACCCTGTGTTAAGATACACACAAAGACTTCCAGACACAGAGCTTACCTGAGGTTATAATCTGCCAAGATTAACAAAGAGGGGAAGTGTGCTAAAGCAGATAGACTGTGGGATAATTGTCATCTTCAAACTGGTAAGAGAGATTTTTTTTCTTTCCCAATTAACATTCAAGTGCGTGAAAGTGAAATCCATTTACTCATTTTCTGATAATTTATGCCGCAGTGTACAGAAGTAATAGTCCTGGCTTCATGGCACATTTATACAGCACTTTCCATCCCCAAGGCTCCTGAAGCTCTTTACAATTATAGCTAATGTTTGTTAAAGTACTTTGGATGGGGGTATGTGCCTCAGACATTCCAAATATTATGATTACAAAAGACTCGAGACGTTATGTATAGGAACACTCCGTTGCCGTAAAACTGCTGTCATGGAGAAAAAAAAATCTTTTACAAGAATGATGAGCTGGTATATTTACTGCTTTTTCTTTGAGAAACTCCAAGTCAGCCACTTCTGTACTGTGTCTCTACTGAGTCTGCTCTGGACATCCTCTGTGCCAACTCTGTGAAAGCAGATGCTACAGTTGCAATACATCAGCCCACTGCAACCTCACAGGGAGTGGTGGCACACTGAATCAAAGGCTTTGGTACACACATCACCCTTTTAACTTTAGATAAAGAAATATGAGCTTAAAGAAGCATTGTCCTCTGACTCCAGATATAATATGGACTCCATATTGTGAGTAAAAGTAGCCTCAAAGTAACAGGTTAATAACACATGCCACTCTGTACAGATTTAGATGATGAATGACTGGAATTTGAAGCAAGTGGACAGCTGTCTGAACAGATTATTTCATTATATGTGAAGGGATGCCATTTCTAACTATGATGATAATCACAGAGGAAATGCATATAGATCAGTGAGGGCTTTTTTATATAGTACTCATTTGGGGGAAATAGTTCTTAACCTTCCTTATAGGCTCAGTGCATTAGATTAGGAGACACTGCATGTTGCTATACTTAGAAGAATACAATATTGTTTCAAGTGGTACATAATATGGTTTTCTTATATATAAAATTAGAGTAATATATGATGCAATAAGATAATTGTCCTGTATTCAAGAGATTGAATATAATGTTCTACATAATTTATTGTTATTATTGTTTTAGCCAACTTATTCCACAGGCACAGGAAACTGCTTTTCTCCTTTTTCAATATTCTACCATTATATAGTTTTAAGATATGCATTTCCATGTACCAAAATTCCCCCCAAACTTAAATGTTTAAAACAATCAGCTTTATTGTTTCCTACTCTCTTTGGTTGTCAGGGACTACCAGTAATTGTGTTAATATTTTACAATGTTTTCACATAGTTATAAGCATATAGTAGATGTTGCCAAATTCAAAAGAGATTTGTTCAAGATTCTGAGAGGGCTGAACATCCCTCCAACCTGTAGTCTGCAGGCTCCCCATCTCCTTATGTACTATTCATGTCGAATTTGCAACAGTATAGGGAAGCTGCTACCAAAGTGATGCACTCTCAAAAGCAAAGGTTCCCAGAAGGAAGAGGAAAACCTCCAATCTGTTATTGGCTAGGCCAGTAGCAACACAATTTAATTCTACTATCTTCATTCAGTTTACTCTAGACCCGGCACAACCCACATGCAATGTAGATCATACCCAAATTCATTAAGGATCGAATTTATCAAGGATCATTTCAGAAGACCATCACTACAGCGTCTCTTGATGGATGGGGCATGATGTTTTAGAGAGTTCCCGACAGCACATGGGACACCAGTTCAAAGTTTCTGATTCCAGACCCTGATTTTTATTACTTTGTTTACTTGTCATCAATGTCCATATTTGAGGTGTTAAGTACAGTGATTTGTGTTTAATTATACCAAAACTTCTGCTTATTAAGATACATTTCTAAATTTTCTCTTTGTAAAGTTTCAGTATAAGGTTCTTTTTAGCCTTGCGTGACTTTAGTATGTGGCTCAGTTGCTTTTTCTGGTTCTGGAATCTTTTCCCAAGCATTTAAGACTGCTGTATGGCATAATAATAAGGTATGTTCATCAAAAGCAGATTGACTGTTTACCTCAGCAAATTGGCCCTAACTGAGAATTTGATTTTGAGAAATCTTAAAACCTCTAATCTTACCTTGTTGTTCAAGGGCTTTAGCCTCTTTTCTCAACCAGTTTATCCATACATAAAGGTATTTAAATGTGTGTGTGTGTGTGTGTGTGTGTGTGTGTGTGTGTGTGTGTACAGATGCAAGTGCATGCATGATTCTTATTTTGACAAAACTATCGAAATGTTATAACAGATATTTCTCAATATTTCACTGGCATAATAATACCCACACTTCACCTTTTCAACCATGCAGTAGAGTTTTGAGTGATAAAGAAGACAGAAAATAATTTAGTATGACAAGTTGTACTGGCTAGAAGTGGTTCTCAATTCTTCTATTCACATTGTAGTGGAGAGGACCAAGCCTTACAGAATGCTACAAAGTACTAGTTAGCTTTCAGCCACAGGAAAGAAAGAGTACATTCTGGAACATAGGTAGCAGCTTCTGACAAGCCACCTACCTTATAGAAGTGACATGACCCAGATAGAAAACAAAAATAAAACAAAACCAGGGAATTGTAAGGACTGTGACAGACTATGAGGCTTTTGATCCAACAACACAGGACACCATTAGTTTAAGCAACTTTTATCTTGCAAGAATGATTGCCAGTTTCAACCAAATCCTTTGACTCATTTTACAAAAATAGCAAAAGAAGCTATGTTACATGTAAACCCCCCATCTAAAAATTATCACATTTTTTTCTGTACTTCTTACAAGTACTATATACTATATAATCATGAAAACTTACTGAATTTGGATAACAGTGCAATGTCCTATGGAAACTATTTTCAATGCCAACTCTGCTAATTTTTTATTAATCTGAATATCTTATATTCATAGAGTGTTAATTCGTGAAGAAGTCTTGGAGAAATTATCAGAAAAGTAGGCATTGCACTTGACTATGAAAACAATAACCTGCAGTACGAGGTTTCTGGCCCGGACTTTCTGGCCTAACCTCAAGGTCTAGGCCCATAGACCCGCAGTCCCGCAGTCCCACAGAGACACACAGACGCTTTCATTAGTTTTTGGCTGATCAGCCTCAGGCCCAGGCATATCACTTGCTAGCTCTCTACCCTTCATCTAACCCATGCCTGTTCAGCCATGCGGCTCGGTACCTTTCTTTAGAGCTGCATGGTTGTCCTCTGCTTCCTGTGGCTTCTCTCTAGTGCTCCATCTGGCACTCTATGCTCAGAGATTTTTCCTAGTCTGGTAGTCCCGCCTACACTTCCTGCCTGCCTTTGGCCAATCAGCTCTTTTTATTAAACCAGTGGGTGGGACAATTACTTAAAATGAAACAACACAACCTCCCACATATCCCCTTTTCTCTTCTTAAAACAAAAGGAACTCCAATTCTCAAATTCTTTTCCCCCCTTATCTATAACAGCTTATAAACAACACTGTAAATAAACACAAACATCCATAATCCATGTTGTGGGAATGTGAGCTTCTTTCTCTAGGCTACTTCCTGCTGAATGGGGACACGGACAATCTCATGGGAATCCAAAGGAAAATTTAGGATTATGGACAAGTCTTTAGTGGAGTAGTCTCTAAGGCTGGGTCATCTCAGCCAGTCTCCTTGAAATTTTTTGGATTCAGAGCTCTAGAACTTCAACAGAGGTGCTCTGAAATGCTGAATCATCTGGTCCATCCATTTCCTTTGGAGATTTTTCAGGGGGTCTTCCTCTATCAAACTTTATGTTCTTTATCCAGGAAGAAATCCACAGTCTTTCATTTTCTGTGAAAATAAAAGGAAAATCTCTTCTCCAAAGTAGCGTATCTTTGCATTTCAATTTTAAAGTAAACTCATTTACAAAATATATAGGTTGAATTACTCCAACAACATTTATAATCAACTGTCTTTTAGCAGCTTTTACTAAGTCATTTTCAGTCAAGAAGCTTAAAGATAAGATAATAACATACAGTATCTAGACACTCTTTGTATTTTCCATCTTTATGTGGCTTATTTTTTATTAATTTATTTTACTCTATTTATTTTTTTTAAAAGCTTTCTATACCTTCCCTTTTCTTTTTCTAAGCCTATGTATCTATATTTCAACACACTCTAAATCATTTAGGCTTTTTTTAAAAAAACTGTTTTTACTGTATATTTATTTCTTAACTTTTTCTGTTTCTGACCACACCTTTAATCAGCTACTGATTCCGACCACACCTTTGCTTGGCTAGAGAGATTAACTCTACCCAGATTCTTCTATTTCTTTCAGTTTCTGAACACACCTTTAATCTGCCTGGATTCAAGGTTTGTAGGATGGGTGGATGACTCCACCCAGCTCCTAGTCTAACTTCATAGAATTTATCTTTTTAACCCAGGTAGGTACTCTGGGGAATTTTAGGGTCTATATAATGACCAAGTCAAACTGCCATCTGCTGCTCATTAACTCTATTTAAGTATTAGGCAGCAGGGCCTTTTAAAAGACTCACAAGTATTTTGCCTTTAAGGCTGAATCAGGAAGCTTCTCTTAAAATGTCAAGCTTTAGTTTGCCTCAGGCAAAAAGAGCTGATCCATGAAAACATCAACACTAGAAAGCCATCTTTCATTCTGTTCCCTTTTTCTCCTTATGAAGGTAAACCTTAAATAAATCATTTATAACCTTTTGCTTATATTGAGGCTCCTGTGAGACTTGAGGAACCAGCCATTTTATACTTTAAGCTGCATTCCAAAATCCCGCCATTGTATCTCAAACCCATGTGCTTCACCAGGATGTCTTTGTACCATGGCTCACGTGGGAGATACAATTCAGAGGCTGCTTTGGGCTCTAGACCATTTTTTAAGCTTTCTATAGCTTTTTGTGGGTATATTTGCCCCACGTTGGGCTGCCACCTAATAACATTTATTTATAATTTTATGAATGATAAGATAGTAACTGAAATCCCCATGTTGCTTCAGTTCCACATGCTATGCAGAGTTGGTATTTATGGCATATGTTCCCTGGGCAAATGGCTGGACTTGGGAGTGGCCTTGTAGTTTGTTTGACAAAGGACCTATGACTGTGAGGTTTTTCCCTTTGTAGAAAGAATTTTATAATCCATAAGTACCTTACTTTTTCTTCATTTTTCCTCATGATGAAAGGCAAAAATCAGCTGCTGACTGGTGGTAGGATGCCAAGGATTAAAGCTTGCCACAAACCATGAAAATAGAAAATATTAACAGGAATACTTGAAATTATCAGGATTTGGAGGTACTTTATTGTAATATATTCTGACAAATATTCTTGTCAATAGCTTTTTCAGCGGTTACTTTGGACAAGAATTTATAAGGGCTTGAATTAAGAATTATAGGACTCATAGACCCGTAAATATAAAGCTAATAAACTGGGTGAACTTGCTTGTATTACTTAATTTATCTGATCCTCTGTATTGTCATCTAAAGTGGGTACTAATAACTTGAGACATTTTTAATTTATGCATTATTCCAAGTATATCAGCATGACATCCACCTGAATGTCATGAACAGTGAACAAAGCCTGAGGACACTGAACCGTCTCCTATGGTGTTTATTATCATCACAAGTTTTAACCATGCTTAAAATTAGCAGACATTACATTTATATGTGCAGAAAGAATTCACTGGGAATCAATTTATAAACAAGATGTTGTAATAAGAAAAAAAAAAAAAGCTGTTGATTACTCCAATCACAGAAACACTTTGTTAAAAAAACAAAAACAAAAACAAAAAAAACCTAGAATAAGCCTAGTGATTTGAGATATTAAGTCCCATCTTTAAGACTGTATTTGTCATATAGATTTTGTTTCCTCAACAATATTTTGCTTCATTCTCTGTGACTTTTATTTACCCTGCTGACTTACATAGTGCCATT
Source organism: Phyllotis vaccarum (assembly GCA_033318265.1). Taxonomy (NCBI): domain Eukaryota; kingdom Metazoa; phylum Chordata; class Mammalia; order Rodentia; family Cricetidae; genus Phyllotis; species Phyllotis vaccarum. The sequence goes on from JARWLC010000016.1 coordinate 57,827,643, forward strand.
ACGATGGTTCTTGAAGTCTGTGGGTCACTTTGCACCACCCACTGAGAGAAATATAGAAGAAAATGGAAACTTTTCTTTGCTTTAAAAAAAAAAAAAAAGAACAGAACATTTCAATATGTCTTTCAGTACTGAATTAAAAAAATGAAGACAGCAAGTTTAAGATGAGAAATCACTAGCCATCAAGCATATTGTGATAAATCAGCTATAACATGATTATAGCAATGTCCTTGGGAAGGAAATCAATGCAGAATCAGACTTAGATAGACCAGGAGATCAAGTGGAGGTCAAAGGTACATCTTTGTCTTGATATTGGATAATTATAACTGTTATTATTGTCAGTTTCTGTAATATAATATGTGAAGAATATATGGAGTCCCTCTGCTGCTTTTATTGGCTGGTTAGACAAGTCGATCCATTACAAAGAAACAAATTTAAACATATTATACCATTCAGATATCAAGTGAATTACAGTAATTAGGGAAAAAAAACCCAACTTCTTGTAATTGTTTAATAGTATAAAAATAAGTAAAATTTAAAGAAAAATACCATGTATTCCTTAGCTTGAGAATTAGACAATAAAGCCCTCTGTAACGGGAGATACACAGAGCTGGAAATTTATAGAGATAGAATGAAAACTTGCTCTTTAACTTACTATCAACCTATGTATCTGAGAAACAGATTTTTCTCTTATTTGTAACGTGGTTAGCAATGTTTCTCTTTTCTGCTGCTTTGAGAACGTTCACCTTTCCCTTACTCTGTTCACCATCCCTATGGCCACCATGTGGTACTCAAGCTCCTGGCCTGATCTGTCTTCCCTGTTTTCTGTCTCTCTATCTTTCATATCCCCTATTTCTTGTAATCCTCCTTAAGGATAACCCAAGGGATTTTTCTGAAGTGTACAACTATCTGATTGCAACACCAGCATGCTATAAATCATGCAGTAGCTCTCTCTCTCTCTCTCTCTCTCTCTCTCTCTCTCTCTCTCTCTCTCTCTCTCTCCCTCCCTCCCTCTCCCTCTCTCTCAAATTAATTTCCAAAGATAAAGGCTATTAGCATTTTCCTTGCCAAACATCAGTCAATGGTTTGCAAAATAAGTCCATCTTTCATTTTCTATTTAATATTTAGTATAATCTTGTATTTTCAGTGTTGGACTCCTGAACTTCTTCTGCTGAGGTATCTTTTTATTTCTAAAGTCATTTTGTTATAATTATTGGAATAATACTGAAGAATCTCTTCCTTGCTCAGCCTTGTAAACAAGAACAGTATAACTTTCATGGGAAAGTATAAGATTAACTAAAGATCATCTGTTTTATTTGAAGTATTAAGAGAGAAGAGAAGTTTCTCCTTTGCTTCTATAGAAATTCCAGAAAGCATCTTCCATTACTTCACAGAAAAAGAAATGAGTATGTTTATATATATATATATATATATATATATATATATATGTGTGTGTGTGTGTGTGTGTGTGTGTGTATATATATATATATATATATATGTGTGTGTGTGTGTGTATGGTGATATATTTTATATTTAATAAAATAAGCCTGGAGTATCAGGGAAAAGAATCATCCTCAATCAAGTCATGAAGGTTAGAGAGTGATAACTCATGCCTTTAATCCCATCACTCAGGAGATAGTGATCTTTCTGAATTTCTGTGAGTTCAAGGTCTAATAATCAAACAGCAGTAACTCACACCTTTAATCCTAACTCTAGGATTTTGATGCAGAGTTGAATCTGGAAGTGAAACAACTGCGAGGAGAAGATATTTAAGGCAGGAGGAGGCAGACATTCAGGCATTCTGTAGGAGCAACCAAGTAGGCAGAGGTGAGAGTTGACTGTGATCTGTTTCCTCTTTCTGATATCCCAGTCTGATTTTATTAAATATAAAATATATCACCATATGTGTCCTTTGTATGTTCATCCAAAGCCCTCTAGCCATTCAGTTTTCATCAAGAAGTTTCTTTCCAACTTGTCAGGAGGTAAAGCACAGGCTTGCAAATGGAGAGTCTCAGAATAGTGATCAGAGGCTCAATGAACACTTTAGCACATTTGATTTTTGCCTGTTCGATTTTTTTTTCTTGAACAACTCAAGTGCAGATGTAGTCCAAAGAGTAAAATTGGTATTCTATGAATGTTCTTCTAATAGCAGAATAGGGAATCTAGTGGACAAGTGCCCAGCTCTTCATCTTTAATAAATGTTCACGTATCTTTTGATGTCTGAAATTATTTACAGTGGGAATGAGCGGAATTGGCTTATGGTAATACTTTGCCAACAGCACCCAAACTCAGGGACTTTTTTTTCTAAACTTCCCTTGTTGGCTGTGATGACAGCTTCTCAAACACATGCATGCCCCAAATTGACAAAGTCTTCTCCTTGAGGAGATATATGCTCAATGATCATTTCTAATAAGGAATTTATTGATTCTATGGCCAGGCCTGTAGAATGGTCTTATTTGGTGATCCATAATCATAGGTAAATATATTAAGGAAGCAAACTTGATACCTAGAGTAACTGTCTATAGTGGTTTATTAAAATAGTTGTTTATATATTTGTACTTGATGTATTTTATTTATTATTAACTGCTCTTGAATTCAAAACTTGTTTGTAATAAGAGAACTCTCTATGGTAGCATGTGAGGAGAAGTCAGTGGATATCAACAGGAATGTTTGAATTTTCTGGGTAATACTTTCCCCCTAGGCAATGAATCATTTTGATTTTTATCATCACGATGAAGTTTCAATGCATGAAGATAGCTGTACTTGTTTGTAGTGATGACTCATCATTGAGGTTTGACGAAAAGCAGTTTTCTGTATCAGAGAGAAAAAATATAGATATAATTAAAAGAAACTGATGGCTAATCTCAGATATCACCACGATGAGAGTGAGATCACTTTAAAAACAAATCATAGGCATTTAAGTGAGGCATTTTCTATTTTGAGTTAATTGAGGTGGGAAGACCTACATGAGTGTGGATGATACCATCCTATAGACTGGAGTTCCAGGCCAAAGGGAAAATACATAGAGAGCTGGGCACCAATGTTTCGTTTATTTCTGCTTCCTGACTGGCATCAGTGTGACCAGCTGGCTTTAATTCCTGGGTTACAATATTCCAGCCATGATGGACTGCAATTGAATAGAATTGTGAGCCAAAATAATCCCCCACCCCTTAAGTTTCATCTTCTAAAGTATTTTGACACAGTAATGAATAAGATCACTAATGCAGATATTAAAGTAGGAAGTGCTCATCTCTCATTAGTCATGGTAATGTCTGTTCTACAATGTATATTTATGTAATAATGGTTAAGTAACAGCAGGCATAATTGTAACTTATGTTGAATAGATTTAGCTCATTTTCCCTGAGATAATAATTATTTTCCATATTTAGACTTGTATATGCAAAATATTTTTAAAGAGGAGAAAATAGAGTGGAACACACATCAGTCACTAGTTGAGCAACAAATTTCTAAACTTACTCATGACAAAATATGTTAAACAAACAAGCATCTCTTTCTCCTAAAGAGAAATAAACAATGTGTTTATTTACTCAGTTACTTGTTCCCTTCTCAACGATGTGAATTTTTAGATCAGATGTGAACTGCAAATGCTTTTAACTTACCTGCAACTCTGTGATATCTAGTAATCACTGTTTGCTGCATTCCTTTCTTGTTTAAAAAGTATTATTTATTTTGCTATAGCATTCACTTCTAGGCACTTGTGATGTGTATTATGTATTCAGTTATACTGTTCAGGACATCTATTATCTGGAGTTTTATTGTCAGGTGTAAAAACACGTACAGGAGTGGGCAGTTTCTAGTGTTCTCAAAGAACTGATATACTTGTAACCAAAGATGTGGGTCTTTACATTTGGGCTGAATTTAAATTGAGCTCTCATTTGGGGCAAACGTTGACTCGATAGCAGGCTACTGAGTGAAGGTAAAGACAAATAATGCATTGCATGTTTTCTCTCCTCTGTTGATCCTCATTTTTATAAAGGCACACAAATCATTATATATGTATAATGATATATATATTCATATATATATAATGAAAAGAGATGCAAGGATTGGCGAAGCAAAGGAAATCATGCAAACTGGAATAAAAATGGGTATGAAGTGACAAATGTGAATGTAAGTAGCATATTTGAATGAAGGTGTCTTTGAGAAGTTCATCACTTTGTGCAATGAAGCTATGCTGATAAATTTTTAAACACTAACTACAGAAATTAATCTGTAATGACTACATTACACTGTGTCATTTTAAATTTTATGTAGTGTTAAAAACCAAGAAATAGATGACACACTTTGATCATGTTGCTTAAATACTAAGAATCTCATGCCTATAAAATAAACTTTCAATATTAAAATAACTCTGCTATGAAAATATATACATTCAAAGAGTTTGTTTTAAAATTTGTGTGCTGCAAAGCATAAAAGTGTACTGTAGCTGATATCTTGTGTTATTAATGTAAGTCTGTATGTCCTCAAAATTAATACAGGGCATTAACACACAGAGTAAAAAATACAAAGAATTAAATTTATAGCTAATTATTTAGAAACAATTCTACAAATCACACTGTATAATTTGTTGTTTGAGGAAGCCCTTTGCTGTTCCCTTAGCATTCTGGTGTTGCAATTATATCTTGCTTTGCTGACATTTTCACCCACAAAACTTTACTGTAGCTGGTATTCCAAAATTAATACTATTGAGGCTTCTGTTTTATTGAACTCCACTATCTGAAATAGTCATTTACATGTTCCTCAACTCTGAATTCCTCCTGAACAGCAGCACAATTATTTTAGTTTCTTTTATTAAATCCCCAAATCTCATAGGCAGAGATAAGTAAGTCCTTCTTGATAAAACAAATGCTGATTGAACACTTGTTATTATACCCCACAGCAGCACTATGTTTTGTAACTGAAATTTGCAGTTAATTCACTGACTCTTTTCCAATTTAGGCATACATCAAAAGTCATATATATCAGCTACAGGAGTTGAACAAAGACAGAAACAATAGTTCAGGCTCTCTCTTGTAGTTTGACAGCCAGGAGGCTGAATAATGAGTGTAAGTTGGAGTCAAGACCACACTACAGGGCAAGACCACACTACAGAGCAAGACCTGGTCTAGAAAAATCAAAAGAAAGACTTTCTTAGAAGTCATCATCATATAGACAACTCTCTTAGAAGATATATGCATACATAAGATTATTATGTTAGCAGTTTAGCAAATGTAGTTTGCAAAATTAATTTTCAATCTTGCAAGCAAAGACAACGAGCAAAAGCTTTGAAACCAGAAAAAAATGACTCTCATTCAAGGATGTATAGGTGTTTCCCCATTTATATCTTAGCATTAGCATTTACTATATTGTAGCATAGATATTTATTTGAGTCTACTCCATAACCAATATATATGTTTCTCACTATGAGTATCCTAATGTCATCAGAGAAACAGCTGTATTATCTCTTTGATAATCCAGTAATAATCAGTGATATAAATGCTTTCTTAAAAATGCAATTGGTGCTTGATCTGGTCCAATGTGTTTTCATAATGTAAGCTATCTACTAAGTGATTGATAAATAAGAGCATACTGTCATCTTAATGTCAGGTCAGAATTTTTCCAGCAATTTATTGATTTTTACTGCTAACTAGTCACCACGGAATGCAAAATATAGAGGCAAAGCTAAAGACAAATTGGAGCAGCGAATTTCATTGGGTCCATGGTACTCATTATATCCCCCTCCCTCAGTTGAGCCATAGGCTGTATGGCTCTTTCTAAAAATCCTCAGTATTTGTGTATTTTTATCCACTTTTCATTACTGATTTATTCACCCATTCTCTATACTCCTCCCATACAATGCTCTAATTTTGTATTTTTAAAGTAAATTATTTATTTGTAGCATTTATTTACAGTTTAGAAATACAGCATATATTTAATAAAGTTAAATTGTTTTGGTATTTGTTATTAACATATGAATTACTTGCCAGGTTTTGCTTTGAAAAGTCTGCACAGAGTCTATTTTTCCATATACTTAGTTATATACTGTTGGGGACTATAAGGCTGTCCTGGAATTTTATATTGTGTACTTTTGATAAACCCTTCTTAAAAGGAAAATTAAATGAAATCACTCATGAAGTATTTTCAACAGGACCCCATAGAGGAAAGAAAGCTGGCCCTCCCCTTTAGACAATAATCCATGAAAAATTCTAAGAAGAAAATCCACTTGCCTCATTCCCCAGGCCATGCTGTTAATCTACTGTCCACACAAATGCGCTCAGATCTCTTTTCCCCATAGTGAAGCTGTAGCCAGTGCCAAAAGCCAAAGTAGAAAAACAAATAAATGCCAGAACAGTGAATAGTAATGTGGTCCATCAATTTGTTTTGGTAATTGGCACATCCCATGCTGTAGATTCCTGGCTCCTCTCGAATTCAGCTGCTTTCTTCTCTTGCATTTTCTCTCAAGCTGTCTGTTGCCTGTTCTCTTTCCAACATGATTGAAAACTACTTAAGGAAAACACATATTTTTTATGTCTATTTTTCTCAGTAGGCTGCAAGGGACCACCTGATTGTGGGTTATTGATATTATTTCCAAATTGATTCATAAGATTTTTTCCTATCACTCACTTATTTAAACACAGGAAAAATGTTGAAAATTGTTCATTTTCTAAATTGGCAAATCAGATAGAACAAACTCTCCCCTTACTAGAGCCCTTTGTGTAGGAAGAATGACAATGTATTAAGTGCATGATATGTAAAATACCACTTAGTGATATACCATAAAGTTTTGCTTACTTTATGTCAGAGTAAATGTGCCTACTTTATGCAGAAATTAATAGCAAGGCAAAAAAGTTTTTAATTGCATAACCAGAATGTGAAATATCCATATATTCTCAATGGCTGCAATTAAGTAGTTTTATTATGTGGTTTTTAAACCTCAAGTGATGGTTTCTTTGGAGAGGCTATTACTTAGTATGTTTCTATTTCGATTAGCCTAATCAGTGCTATGGTTGAGTATTTCAAAGACTCGTAGAAGAGTTTTCTTCCTCCTCCCTGTCGAAAGTATTGGGTTTTATTATAGACAAACAATTGCTTCTGATGATGCTGTTGGCTTGAATAACACTCCTACCTGGTAGGAAGGCTTTGTTTCTCTTGGTTCCTTTAGTAGAAAGAAAGAATATTTGTCCTTGGCGGCTATGTTTCCATCAAGCTAGGAAGTCGGCTGTGAAAGATAATTAATACAGAAATTATGAATTTGGTAGGTGAATATTTGCTGGAAACAGATATTGACATGTGTCATCTTTCTTCCCCGGTGTGAACTTGGACTTTTCTATCCTTTTTCAGGCTCTGGCTTGTTTACATTTGTGACTTTTACTCTGTGTGTATATATAGTATATTCATATCTGCCTATATATGGAGAAAGTATCTGTGTGTATTTGCCTCCATGGCGATGTTTCTCCTATTCCAATTGTTTTTTATTTTGTTTCTTTTTTTCAGTTTTCCCATACCCTTTTGCTCCCCTCTTTCCCCTTCTCCAAGCCTCCCTCCTACCCTCCCCACACACATGCCGTTCACTCCCCAGAAAAGGCAAGGGATCCCAAGGTGTATCAATTCAGTCTGGCATATCCAGTTGAGATAGGGCCCCGTCCCTCACTCAAGTATCAAAGTTGAGAAAGGTGTTTTGCTGCTAGGCATGGGCTTCAAATAGCCAGTTCATGTACCCAGGATCGACTCTGGTTCGATTGCAAGAGTCTCCAGAAACTGCTCACCCCTTTCAACTGTGGTCTACATTCAGGTTCATCGGCTGTTATTTCACAGTCTAAGAGCTCTCAACAGCACAAGACTGCCTACTGCATGGGTCTCCCCATCATGATCCTGATCCCTCAGCTCATTCAATCTCTCCTCTCTCTCTTCAGATGGACCTGTAGCTCAGCCAGGTGTTTAGTTGTGGATCTCTGCATCTGCCTCCATCAGCTGCTGGATGAAGGTTCTATAATGGCAGTTAGGGTGATCATTCATATGATAATAGGGAAAGGCCAGTTTAGACATCCTCTCCACTATTTCTTGGAGCCTAGCTGGGCTCATCCTGTGGGTTCTTGGGTGTTCCCCAGTATCACGTTTTTTTCTAATTCCACAATTGTTTCCTTTATCAGGATATTCACTATTTTGCTCTCCCTCTCTGTTGTCACCCCTAGCCGCTCTACCACCCCATTCTCTCACATTCTCTTCTCATTTCCCGTTGCCACCCCCTCCCCCCAGTATGATCATAATTTTCTCAGGAGAAAGTCTCTACTTCTCCTTCCCAAGGGGATCTATGGACGTATCTGTTAACTTTCTTGTTACCTAGCTAAGGGGGTGGTGTGGATTGTAACCTGGTTATCCTCTGCATTAAGTCTATTCTCACTTTGAAGCAACACTTCTGAAACTCCAGTCACATTTAGCTGCATTTAACCTGTATATGTGAAGGAATCCTCGTAACGACATACCTGGGCTTATCTTAGCAATATTCTCAACACAATTTATACCTTGGGGATGCATTTTGAAAAGCTTTGAAAAGGCACATTATTTGATGGGTTTGAAATTTATTTAGACGATCAAGAGACAGCTCAAAACTTAACTGGCATACACTCTCAGAGTGGTTTGATTTGGTTCCCAGCACCCATTCAGCAACTCATAACTTCCCATATGACAGTTACTGGACATCCTTTACTGACATCCTTTACATGACATGGTACATGTAAAGATACATACATACACATATTTTTTTAAATTTATTTTTAATTTAAGAATTTTTTAATTCACTTTACATATCAACCACAGATTCCCTTCTCATCCCTCCTCCTGTCTCCTCCAGCCTCCCCACTTCACCTCAACCCTCCCCCATACCCTTCCCCAAAAGGGTCAGGCCTCCCATTGGGATTCAGCAAAGCCTCCTACATTCACTTGATGCAAGACCAAACCCCTTCCCCAGCCATTAAGGCTAAGCAAGGTGTCCCACTTTAGGTAATGGGCTCCAAAAAGCCAGCTCGTGCACCAGGGATAGATTCTGATCCCACTGACAGGATTCCCTCAAACTTACCATGTGTACTCACTCATAAGATGGCAGTAGATGTGAAGCAATGGGTAACCAGACTACAACCCATAGTTCCAAAGAAGCTAGCTAACAAATGAAGAGAGCCCTAAGAGAGACACAATGATTGCCCTGGGAAGGGAAAATAGATGAGATCTCCAGAGTAAAGTGGGGACAAGGAGGCAGGGCAATACAGGGGAGGGGAGGCAGAATGAAAAATGAGGGAGTATGATTGAAGAGGATGGCTGAACTAAGGAGGAATGGAGCGGGAGAGCAATGAAAGAGATATTTTGATAGAGGAAGACATTGTGGGGTTAGGGAGAAACCCGGTGCTAAAGAATTTCCCCAGGAATCCATAAGGATGACCCCAGCTTAGACTACTAGCAATAGTGGAGAGGGTACCTGAATTAGCCAACCATGGTAATCAGATTGGTGACTACCCTTATCAAGAGCCTTCATCCAGTAATTAATGGAATCAGCCAAGCACCAGGATGAATGCCAAGCTCCCAGAGGCCAATCAAAGAGAAGGGAAAAGGGATTATGTGTGTGTAGGGGGAAAGTAGGTCAAAATCATGATGGGAATCTACAGATACAACTTAACCAATTTTGTGGGAACTCATGAAATTTAGACCAATAGCTGTGGAGCCTATATCGACCAGACTATGCCCTCTGCCTATGGGAGAGTTGTGCAGCTCGGTCTATTTAAGGGGTCCCTGGCATAATAATTCTTAAATGAACCCATGTTATCATATCCCAGAAAAGACAGTTGTTTTGCATTGATAGTTGCAACAGGGTGTATGGCTAGCTTGGCACAAATAATATGTGAAGAATCTCACAGTCTAGTAAACTGTATGGAAAAAAAAAGGCACATTTCTTTATAGCTATAGTGAGTTTCACTGAAATTTGTCAGAAACCTTACACTAAAATTCCCCTGAGGTATTACATGTATAATTGCATGTTTTTGTAATAGTAGTTCCTCACTATAATCCATGAAGCACCTTTCTTCCTGAACTAACATATATCTTATGATTTTCTGAAATGTCCTTAAGATAGATAGAAATAATAAAGCCAGGAAAGTTACCAATGCATTACTCTTTCTGTTTTAGATTCCTCTAATATCATTCAGTCCTTGAACATCATGTTTTCATTGGCAACATCCAAGATGTCATCATTCATTACTTTGAGTTATTCTATAAATCTGCCTATCAACTTTAAGAAACCACCTGGTCTGTAGGTGAGGTTTCCAAATACAAATTCTCAGTTTAATTAAATATTAATTGGTATTTATGTGCCCAGTACCCATTTAGAAAAGTATCATTTAGTATAGCCTTATTCACCATTTTTATTCCTTAGCTATACAGTCTAGGAAAAGATGGAGTGATTAGTGAAAAAAATGACATTAAATCTGTACCAGCATATGTAGACTGTACTGGTCACTCTTAGTACTTCAGTGAATCACTGAGGCTGGCTGGTTATGATGTAAAGAGATTTATTATGATATCAGCTTGGTAGGTTCAAAGTTAAGAATGAATGCCTGTTCATTTGATCCACAGTGAGACTTGAAAATGTACACACTGTAAAACTATAAAGCTTCAATCTGAAGGGGAGACCAAGAGAGGATCTTGGTTCTTCCTTTTATAACAACCCTCTCCTTAGACGTTGAGGACCACCTCAGAGACAGTTTAATTCCCTTTGAGAAAAGAAAAGACAGAGCTCAAAGATTTCTGACAAGACTTGTTTCCATAGTGCCGCTTCACACTACCTCTTGAGAACCAACCCATCAACTATGTGGAACATTGGGAAATTCTAAGCCATCATAGAGCCCAGAGGCTTTTCTTCTCTGATTTCCTAACTCAAGTGTTTGCTTTGGGTTTCGTTGATTTGTTTGTGTGTTTTATGTTCCCATATATATATATATATATATCATGTTCATTTACTTTGTTTTGTCATCATTTTGGAAAGATTATCTTATTATTCTGATAATTTTGAGAAAAATAGTACATCTTATAAAACAAGCTTAAGTATGATACTCTCATAAGCTGAATGATCAACAGTCATTTCCTTGTTTGACCATGTGTCTTTCTTACTGTTGTTGAAAAGAGAGGATGAATCCCATTCTCTTAATGAACTAGAAGTGAAAAAAGTTAAGAAATATGTTTTTCCCACCATGGACTGTAAATGATGCTAATTTAGGATCAGTTCTGGAGGTCTTACTTAGCTTGCAGGCAATATAAACAGTATTTCTTAAATAAAGAAATTATAAATGAAAGATTTAACCTGAAATGTAGATAACTCATCTTTTATAACAACTCAGAAATTTAAAAAGTGATATTGTGGCCACCCCGATGGTCTTAGGGTCAGTTACCAGCATCAGCAGTGTTCTTGGTGACTTACGTGTGATCTCCTTAACTCATGCATAATGATGACCCTGTTGTCTTCAAATTTGTAATTTATCTTTTCCCTTTACAGCTTGTCAAGTTACTATTATAAAATATAAGAAAATAGAGTAGGAAAGGCTTAATCATTGTGGGAAGTGTGAAGTGGGGTCCTGGCAAGCATCTGTACTCTCTCATCATTGACAAGTGTCTTGCATTTGAAACTAGGAAAGAGAATTTTTATAAGTGTGGTACCTCTTTCATCTCTCTTCTGGCCTGACAGGATGATGGTTACCTCTAGCATCAGAGAACTGAGAGATAACCTTTGCAGAATACAAAGTCCTAAGGTGATATTGGGAAAATATTTACCAGGCAGATAAATATTCAAGAGTGTCTTGCAATTTCCCAAAGGGAAATGCTAACAATATTGTGAAATTTGTATAGTTTTATTTGAGAAGCAAACTCATATACCTGTGTTGTTATTATTCTATTCCATGCATTCATAAAAACTGCCTTGGCTTAATGGAACATTTGATACTAATAATGTACCCAACACTTTTAAGAGAAAATGGGCCTGATTCCTAATCTTATTTCATTAAAGCTTTTAAGCAAACACACAAATTATGTCCGTTTTACTAGAAGAGCTAGCTTAAACATGGTGTGTCTCTGATTTAAAATGAACAATATGACAGTGACATACTTCTGTATTTTAAAAAATAAAACTAATTTTTATCCAATCATAGAGGTATAATGCATTTTTGTACCTTTTGATTGTAAACATTAGCTATCATAATAGTTATAATAATAAAAAATATTATTTATATAATGTAATAATAAATGCCATTTATTCCCAGTAGTATTTTAAAATATTTCTTAGAAAATAAAATGTGATAGAAAAATAATAAAAATATAAAAGGAAAAATTTCATTGAGTGATAGAAATAAAACATAATAGCACTGATTTTTCCTTGTTTCAGGAAAATATGATTAATATTTTTTCTGTTTTTTCTTTTTGTACCTCGGTATGATTAATTTTGGGTAATGCCATAGTTGACATAATTGAGTGTGTTTATGTGTATATGCATAGTATATTCAAAAGTATCTGAATAATTTGGGGATTCTTACAGTTGACCTTAATTTTCTTTTAAAGTCCATTTTAAGATTTTGTTTTTGAGCTACAAGTCTAATAAAAGATAAAATTCATATTTGAAGTTTGGTTTCATTTCATTTTTATTTAAGAAAAATCAGTAGGATTTCATGTAACCTAGACAGGCCACTAAAGAATAGGCAGGATAGATACCTCAGTAGTGAGTACACTTACTGCTTCTGCATACATTCCTGATTCAGTTCCCAACATTCGTTTGGGGGTGTCTAACCACCTGTTCACTCCTATACTAGGATATCCAATGTCCCTTCTGACCTTCCTCAACACTATGCATATATACACACAATAGTGCACATACTTATATAGTATTTATATACATACATTATTACATACACACACAAACATAGGCCTATACTCATACATACCTATATCCATACATGAAGATAAACACTCAAATGCATAAAATTGAAATTTAACAAATACTTTTAAAAGGACTATAAAATAAATGTAGGAGGATCTTGAATACTTGTTCTCTTGCCTCAACATCCTTAGTGCATCATTATGCCAATCAAAAATCTTATACTTCTGATTAAGTAAAGTTTAATGCTTTCACAGATTTGCATAATCATTCCAGTCAGATAGAATATTTTCATCATTAAATAATGTTCCTCAGTGCTCTACATAGCTCATTGACCATGCCCAAAAGACACCTTCTACCTGCTTTTGGTCACATATAACTTTACATATCAAATATATTCAGAGGACATATAATACTTGTATCTAACTCTGTTACTTGACATAATGTTTTAGAAACTCATATATTTGCTGTAGTATATCTGTAGGATTTTCTTCCCCCTGAAGATTAGGCATAAACCTATGATATGGATATATGAAGATATGAACAAATCACAATGCAGTCTATCTATTCTCTTGAAATGCCTTGTGAATCATTTATGTTTGCATATTGGCTTAGGATTTCTAATGCTGTAAAAGGACACCATGACCATGGCAACTATTAACTTAGAAAACATTTAATTGGGCCTGGCTTCCAGTTGCAGAAGTTTAGTCAATAATCAAGGTGCGGGAAACATGATGTCATGCAGGTAGTCATGATGCTAGAAAAGAGGCTCAGACTCTACATCTGAATCAGCAGACACAGAAAGAGAGTCAGACATTGGGCCTAGCTAGAGCATTTGCAACTTCAAAGCCCACACCAATGAAACACTTCCTTCAACAAAGCTATACCTTCTCCCACAAGGCCATACTTCCTAATAGTGTCACACCATGGTGTCCAAGCATTCAAATCTATGAGTCCCTGGGAGCCATTAATTTATTCTAAATCGCACCTTTGGAAGATGAGGTTAGGAGCATTTATAATGAAGTCTCTGTAGATATAATTATATAATATTTACAGTTGGAGAATTTAAAATCCTAAGAGTAGATTAGCTCAGACATAATGCTGATATATGTTTCATTTTGGCAGGAATTGCCAAACAAGTTTGTTTTCAAGAGGTGGTTACACCATTTACAACTAGTTGACCTACATACAAATGTGTACCACACACCAAGATTTGTGACATCAAATTTTCAAATTTTAGTTACTGAAGTATGACCGTTTCGATGGCTAACATATTTGAAGTACTATTGAAAGCACTGTTGGCTTAGATAAACATGCTTTTGTGTGTGTGTGGGGGGGGTTAAGTCTTTTACTATTGTTTTAAGGTTACCTACGATATTGTTATCATTAATATGTCAAAATGAATCATAGGTAAGACTTTTCAAAAAAGTCTTAAAATTGCATATTCCCCATTTTGTGTTAGTTTTCACTATCTTACTTTTGATGGCTTTCCGTAATTGATGGCTTTTAACCTAAGTGACATTTAATTTATTATTTTTCTCCCTCCTATATTTTTATTTCCTATTTTAGAAATCATGGCTTACTTTCATTTTCTGGAAAATCATTGTATTATTCTATGCACTGGGTCACACATTTTGATGATTTTTTTTTTTTTTGGTAAAGTAAAACAATGTGTGAAGTTGATTTCAGTACATATATGTATTTCTTCCAGCATATATTTCTGTAATATTAAGGTTATCTCTTGCTCAATTAATGTTTTGTTGAGAATTAGCTGAAATTGTAAAAATTGATCCATTTTCTTGATTGCTATGCATTTTTTTATCTTGATATGGTATTATCATACCTTGAAAGTAAGTCCTTAGTCAATTTTTAATAGCTTTGGTTCACAAACATTATTTGTACTTTGATATCAATATTTAATTTTGCTATCTTTTTACAAATGTCATTAAGGGCCAGAGAGATGGTTCTTTAAGTAAATGCTTTTGCTGCCAAGATTCACTATCTGAATTTGATCCCCAGGACTCTCATGGTAGAAAGAGAGAATTGACTTCTTAAAGTTAGCCTCTGACTCCCACAGGCATGCCATGGCATAAAAGTGCCCCCCAACAAGAAAATGAGTAAATTAAAAGTTATATTATTAAAAATAAAACCATACGTTTTTAATTGAAAATATATTGAATTTATAGATCATTACATAGATTGCCAGAGTTACATAAATGGTGTACTTGTTTATTTAGACCTTCTAAAATTTTATCGACCAAGTTTTAGATTATTTTAGGGCAGAGATTTACATGTTTTCAAACATATTCTTAGCTAGTTTAGTGTCACAATGATTGTATATTGCTGGTAGTTCAAAGAACTGCAAACATTTTTTATGTATTAGTGATTTCTTTGTTTCCATACTAAATATGTTTACTGAGAGATAATTTTTATATTGGCTTGTGATTTTCTACCAATGTGAATTTATCTGTGAAGTATCTGCTTTTACATTTTATTTCTATTTATGGTATAATTTCTTTTTTTCTCATCTTATGACCCTGGTTGAACAAACAATATTTTAAGATTTGTTTTTACTCTTTTAAAGTGTGTGAAGTTAGGAGGAGGTGTCCTGAGCACAGGTTCCAATAGCAACCAAGGTAGCCATTGGTGCTAGGAGCCAAACTTTGATACTCAAGCACAGTAGTCACCCTTAATAGAGGAACCCTCTCTCCAGCCCTTAGTATTGTTAATTAGCTTATTTAAGTTCCTGCAATCTAAAGAAACCTACCATAGAACCATAGATATTCCATGTCAACTGAAAATTATAGTGGAATATGAATACACTGAGTCATGTTGAAAGAGTCTTTTATTTTTATTTCTGTGCCTGCATATGTGTATGCCACACTGTGTGTGGGTGTCTGAGGAACCCAGAGGAAGCTACTGACCCCGTGGAGCTGGAGTTTCAGGTGTCTGTATGCTTCTAGAGTGAGAAAAAAATGCCCTATCATGTCACAAGGAAAGATAACTGCAAACACTGGATCCAAATATGATTCTTTCTTCAAAATTTCCAACAAATACATGTTTTCATTCTACTAAAGAAAGTGGTGGGAAAGCAAAAAAAAAAAAAAAAAAAAAAAAAAAAAAAAAAAAAAAAAAAAAAAAAAAAAAAAAAAAAAAACTTTTCTACTGTGACCCTTATTTTGCAGTTGGCAGATGTGGGCAAACTTAAATAAATAAAGCTATAAGGTTGGGACAATAAAAGTTTTACAGGAGTTATGAAGGAAAGTCAAATAAGACATAAAGAATATGGGAGATGACTTGGCTAGTAAATTTCTTGCCTGGTTTACAAGATCCTGCCATTAGTCCCAAGAACCCAACTTTAAAAGATGGGTTCAATGGCATGCTCTTTAATTCTAGTGTCAGAGAGACAGAGACAGGTAGATATCTATGACTTATTGAAAATCCATCCTAACCTCAGCAGTAAGTACCAGACCAAGTGAGAGGGCCCTTGTCTCTAAAAAACAATGCAGGAGACACCTCAGAACCAACACTTGAGGCTGATCTCTGGACTTCACAAATCTGCACACTCATGTATTCACCCACACACACAAACAGAGAGAGAGAGAGAGAGAGAGAGAGAGAGAGAGAGAGAGAGAGAGAGAGAGAGAGAGAGAGAGAGAGAGAGAGAATGGAGAACATCTACTTTAGAAAAGATGTTCAAAGAAAATAACTTCCAAAAATGTAAAATGTTAGCAGAGGTCTAACTAAGGTTGTGAACAAGCTAAAATGAAGTTTGAAGAAACCTGTGCTCCTGTAAGTGCAATTAAAAAGGGGGAGGGAGCAGAAATGGAAAGAAGGTCACTATTACTGGAGGGTAGGAGTCTGAAAAGATGGAATGCATTTGGATTCTCTACCTCTAACCCTAAATAGTCCTGTTACTGTACACACACACTTTTCTATTTCAAATCTGATTTCAAAAAGTCTAAAAATCA
This sequence comes from Phyllotis vaccarum, assembly GCA_033318265.1. Classification (NCBI taxonomy): domain Eukaryota; kingdom Metazoa; phylum Chordata; class Mammalia; order Rodentia; family Cricetidae; genus Phyllotis; species Phyllotis vaccarum. The sequence continues at coordinate 57,844,515 of JARWLC010000016.1, forward strand.
CTCTGAATTACGTACAGTTTAGATAATTTAAATTGCATGAATACTTTGTAGCATTGATCAATAATTGCTTTTATTTTAAATTGAAGTCTTTTTGAATTTACAAAGGAGAATCTCTGTGATTGGTGCTACTAGCCCGAATTCACAACACCCCGAGGATGGGGGGAAGTGGTACTGATTTGAGGCCAGCATAAATAAAATTGTAAAAATAGAACTAGAGCCACCCTCCTTAATAGTGCCTGTCCTATGTGCAGTAATACAGAGAAACAAAACAGAAGTGAGTTTTGTAAATGAACTAAGTTTCTTACCTTAGCATCTACTTCTCCTTCCTTAATTTGAATATTTCATTGACCACACATTGTAGTACCTGTATATTTTGTAACAATCAGTTATGGTTTCTGTTTTAAAAATGCCTTTGAACTTAGTGGAAGTCATACAGAAATGTTTGAATCAAAACTTTCTTGTTTTTTTTTTAAAGATGCTACTACATTCGAGTATCTTTTTCAATGTGATGCTTGATATGTTTAAGTGTTCAACAGAATTTATTTTTCCATTTAAGTTAAATCAAACAAGACATATTCCTGGTGATGGTGATGGAAACTCCAAAAGGACCCATCTAATTGAAAATATCAATACAGACACCCTTTCACAAACACAAAATATTTACTTTGTTCTGTATTGCTGGATATAGTAAGCTAGATTTATGTTTATTATAATGAGAAAAATAACTTCTTCAAATTGAATGGCATATTTTCTCAGAAATTTAAGGATACTTTTATCAGTCAAATGCAAAAACTGGTTATGAAATACCCACAGGTAGATGATGTTCACATTTATCTAGAAAATAAACTCTGAGCAGCTCTGTGAGTCACATAAGCTGTTATTATGCCAATCATTTTGCTGATAGAAACAGGAAAATATATTTTTGATTTGGGGAAAACTGACAAATTCTATTGGCTTTTATTTACTACTTGTAAGCAAACATACCTGTAAGACATCTGCCTTGAGACAGATCTGTTTTAGAAGGTCACTAATCAGAGATATCTGTCTTCCATGAATATAAATGTTACTTTTGATACACATCAGCAGTACATACGTTTTGGTATTTTTTTCTAGAGTTCAGCAATTCTCAGTAATGACTTTGTTATCACCTAATAGAGGTTACCATAATTTTTCTCATTATAAATTATGTTTATTCATGTGTATGTCTATGTGAGTGCATGTAACCTGACTGCAGGCATATACAGAGGCTAGAAGATGATATCAGGTCTTTTGGAACTGGAGTGTCAGGAAGTTGTGAACCACCAGAACCAAACTTGGGTTCTCTGGAAAAGCACCCAGTTTTCGTAACTACTGAATCACTTCAACAGCCACAGCAGTTAAACTCTACTAGAGAGAGACACTGGCATTTGAAAGAAACCTGAGTCATGTTATATTTATTCTCTCAATTTAGAAGTATAAAAAGTGTGTTCATATACAATAATGACTTTTCTTTTTAACAGATTGCTATAAATAGAAATCATAAAATATAAAAATAGAGAGGTAACTTTTTGTTTTAGGATTCTTGTAAAAAAAAAAAAAAAAAAAAAAGGAAAAAAAAACCCAACCAAACAAACAAAAAACTTCACAGGAGAATTTACTTAGGCCCAGTTCTGCAAGAAACAGGTCCAGGATGATGGGGAAAGCATGATGGAGTAGTATTAAAACAAGAAAGAGCCATATACCAGTTGGCCAGGAAGTGGATACAGGCTGTCACCCTTAAGGCCAGAATACCAGAGATGCATACCCTTCAGCCAAACTCCGATGCCCAAACTCCAAACACAATATACCTATTTTGGGATCCAGTCCACAGATACTTGAAACTGTTAGAACACCTACATTTGAGCCACAATGGATTGTGAAGCAGAGAAATGACATTTATCATTACAAACATAGGAAATATTGTGTTTATCTTATATCAGGATTTGGGGGCTATGGGTGGAAAGTGGAGGTTTAAGAGTACCAAATTAATCTGAAAATCATTCTACACGGTTCAGAATTCATTCATTTAATCAAAGACCACAGCCAGAATTGCTTTATAAATGAATGATAATGAGATACAAGGCTATGGATTTAAGGTAACCTTGACAGACAGAACCTAAATATCTAATGAGTGGATAAGGAACTCCATCTGGGACTTCCAATACGATGACTGTAGATAAAAGATGTCATTTTTGGTGTCTGCTCTATAGGTATACAAGCCTACATTAAAAAGACATTTCAAACGAAATTGAAAATCCCAACATAGTTTTCTCTCTTTCTCAAAGTTTATGAAACATTCTTAGAAAATTGAAATATCTCAGAAGACTTACAGTCAATATAGTATTCCCACGTTCTTCCCGTTTATTGTGTCCTAAGCTTATTTAACCTCAGCTCTCTGTGGGGACTTTAATAAACACGGAGGCTCTAGTGAAAACACTGTTCTAGCCAGTACAATAATAGAGCGAAGGCTGATAAGTATAACATGTGCCTGACATATGTTGACTTGCTTGACAGGTGTCATGTTGTTTATTCCTCACGATAGCCCTAGTCACAAAGAAAGCACACACCACTGTGCTCTCACATGAATTCTATACGAGGCACAGGGCCTCAAGTGATGACATGTTTCACCAGGGTTGCGGAGTTAACAAGGAATCGGATTACATTTTGAGCCCCAGAAATCAGGCTGCACTTTCTTTGAAAGACTTCTGCTACCTCAATCTTCCATTTTAGTTTTGTTCTATATAAACAAAAGTAAAAATGTTATTGTATTTGTTGGGAAACAAGGGATTAGAAATCCTTCTGGGTATTAAGTAAATGCCTCTTAAATGTAAACGACTCAAAACATTTTCTGCCCACTTCTTTGTCATATTTTCCCATTCCTTAAAGAAACAAAAATGAAAACCTAGAATACCTTTTTTTTTTCAGAGAGAGAATTTATCTTTTGTTCTTTTAAAACTAGTATTATCTTAGAGAATGGTCAAATGAAATCTGTTTTAAGGGCAGATTTTCTCTATTTGCTTTCATTACTGAGAATTTCCATAAGTTAATGTTGACTCTTTTATTCATACTCATAAGAGAACATTAGTGGCTTGGACTTGCTGACATAACTATAGGACTGTTTATTGATTTTTAGTAGTTTTGACATCTCTATATGTTTTCCATAAAATAAGTCTGTATCGGTGAAAAATATTCATTAATATCATTTTATAAATTATTTTCTTCTTTGAGTATTTATCATAGAGACCCTGAGAGCCAAAAGATTCTAAATCTAACATTATTAGCCAAAAGAAAAAGGAAGAGAAAGTAAACTGAATTAAATTTAAAACGCTACTATGTTCTCATCTGTAGTTCATTGCAAACGATCAGAAAATGACTTTCTAATAATCACTAAAAGTAACAGCGCTCATCAGCAACGTTATTCAGACTGGTACATCATTATCATTTTCCAAGTGGCAGACATCTTAACAGGCATCAAATCCAAGAACTGTGACTGATGAAGACATGGTACCGAGTAAAAGGGACCATATCAATGACTTCTGTTGGGCTAAAGGCTCCAATGTCAGGATTCTTCTGTTAGAGACAATGATGTATGATTTAAGTTGATCAACAGCTGGGGTTCTGGATACAGGTTTGGGTGCACATGCTTATACCTGTGCACTTTCTGTCTTTGAGGAGACCTCTCATTTTCATTCAGAACTGCACTCTGCCCATATCTTGTGCAGCACACTGCCATCCCTTGCTTTGCCCTAGGGGATTTCTGTCAGGACAGTTAAGCCACTGGCAGTTCAAGTATTCTCTAACAACTTGAAGCTATTTGGGACGTTGCTCCTGACACAGCATTGCCAAATTCACACTAATAGTCTTTCCTTACAGTAGCTATGACATTGTCCGTATTGCTCATATTCTCTTCTTGAACCCAAAAGATCTCATTTATAAATGATGTAAACAAGAGATATTAATTACAAAAGACAAGGGTTTCTCAGATTGAAAATAAGAATGCAAGGTTACCTTGATTGGGTCATAAGGTTATAGTGCACATTCAAGATAATTAAAAGCTACTCTACATTTACACTGTATCACTTTCTAAAATTTGGTGACTAAGGACTTCCCCCTTATCTACAATACAGGCAGAAGTTTGGAAAAATGGAAAAAGGTTCCATCAATAAAATACTATAGAATTTCAAAATAAGCTAATAGTTGTTTGGTTGCTAAGTGAGGTAAAATATTTTTTTCAAGTAACTTCACATTAAATTTTTGTAAGAGATATATTATGCTTGCATTGCACAAATAAATGCAAAAGGGATATAGATCTCTGAGAAAGTTGGAGATATTAGAGAGGATAAACACCATAGTCAGATCTTACCTAGCTGTTTTCCAGCTTCCTCAGCCTGGCTTCTCTTGGCTTCCTCCCCTTCTGTCTTTCTATGTCCACCTTAGATATTCTTTTGGTAAGTTAAGGTGTGGCCCACCACTGCCTGCCTGGGAGCCTGGTATTCCTAACTAGATGACCTTGAACTCAGGTGGGACTAAGGGTGTAGGTCACCACTCCCAGGATACTCCCTGTGTTGGGATTGAAGCTATGAATCACCACTCTCTGATCCTCCTAGACTGACCGAATCTTCTCTGAAACTTCTGGAGCTTTTATTAAATCCCCAACATGCTTGTAAAATACTTCTCTTTTCAAAAGAAATTTACTTCTCAGGGAAAGCGTTCTTATTGTCTGCCTAAAAGAAAATCTTTCATTCTTGGAAGGTTTTACATTTACTCAACGAATATTTGTTTCTTTAGACTGCTTCAGCTTTACAAACACACACACACAGAGGGGGGGATATCAATGGCTATTAAAGTATTTGAATGTCCTCAAGGCAGAAAACTTTTTTTTCATACTTCCCAGGGTGAATTATAATGGCCCAGTTGCTCTTCTTGAGTGTAGGCACTTGAGTCTACAATGCTGGTCCATTATCTTGCCATGGACCTCTCTTTATGAGAGGAGGCAAGAAATGAGAAAGAGAGGGGATATAGAGAAAAGATGAGATAAAGTGAATGGCTTTTATTGTCTCTAGTTTATTCTCAAGTTGTATAGGGCTTTATTTGTCCCAGAATTTAGTAAAAGGAAGTCAGATTGGGGGGGGGGGGTAGTCTTACTAAATCTTCAACAAAGTCGAAATGTAACTACATTATAATTTTAAGCCAGCATTTCAGATTTCAGGACACATTTCCTACCTTTTCGAAAATCAAACACAAAATGTGACAATCTCTTTTATCCCCCCCCCCCCCCCCCCGCCCCGTTCCTATGTTCTTTCCACTTTTTATACTCTTGACGACCTCATTCATAGGAACACCCATGGAAATGGCAGCCTCTGTCATAGGGTGTAGGAAGATCATGATGCAATATTCTGAGTAATTTTCTAAAATCCACTTAGCACTTGATCTACTCAAGTCAAATCGGCTATTGGAGTTCTCAGTCACTGGCGAGGCTTTGTGCATGGCTTAATTCAGTGCCCAGACATCTTCACAAATTCCTGGCATGCACCCTCAGACAGTATGCTGCAGAAGCTTAAAAGTATACCTCTTCACCTATTGATTTCCTATTTATTTATTTTATTTTTAACTCTTCTTTACAGACAATTAGCTTTTTTCTGCCTTTCTTTTGAAATTAGCCCATTTTATGCTGATAAATGAGCCAGATTACAGACCTTGAAGAAGGTGCTAGCCGAATCCTAAAAGTATGCTCAATGCTTGAACCATGCGACATGCTTTTTTCCTCTGTGGCAAAACACAAAATATACACATATTTTCAAATAAATGAATAAATTATTTTGAGCCAATCATACATTGTATAATACTTGAGACTTATTTAAAGACCCCATGAGTGTTTTGGAAAGTTCTTTCTGGGCAAGTTTTTTTTTCCATTCACAAAATGAAATTAATCTTTCCATTTGGGTCTTGTTGCTTTGGACCTTTGAGTTCTCTGGCATGATTTATAATTTAAAAAAAAAACGATAAATTTCAAAATTCAGACTTAAAAATGATTTATTGTTTCACCATCTGTTACTCCTAGAATACTTTTTCTCCTGTCTGTGTGAGCTCTCCCTTCTCTGCCTGAGGCCCTGCTGCATCAAAAGGAGCCTAGACGTGTTGCTTCTTCTATTCACTGTGTAGGGTGATGATGCTTCACTACACTGCATTGGCAGTGGAGTGATTCACAGGTGACTGCACCTGCTCTCTGCAACAAACTTTCCTGCTAAACGCTTGCATGGAGAGCTTATTTCATCGTGTCACACATTACACTGCCTTATTTATACTGTGGACAGAGAATGAAGTATCTTTTTTTCTCTGTGGTTGAGGCCTTGATTAGAATAACATCATATTGGGCCATACAACAACAATCCCTTTATAGTCTGTGGAGGCATATCTCTCTTTCCTGAAGAATCCATTGTCTCAGAGTTCTTTTTCTTCCGTTTCTTGTCAGGTTTTCTTTTTTTTTCTGCTTTGCCACTATATTTTAGGCACAGCTATCTGAATAGCAAATGTTCCTTATCTCTTTTAGGGTGCAACCTGCGGGTACTGAAAAACTAAGTATTTTTCCAACTCGTCAACTATTTCTGACTTTTTTAACTTTGTGAATATTTTTTTAATTGATTTATACTACTAGGGTAGAGGATATATTGGGAATATACACTCTAAAATTTTAAAATATACTTAAAAGTTATATCTTCACATATATGTATATTTAATATCATATATATATATATATATATATATATATATATATATGTGGTTCACTATAGCCTGGAAGCCTCATAGGTTAAGAGAGATTCACATAAGACCTTTGTCCTCACTTAGGAAAGAATATTAAGTAAGTATAAAGCCAGATTTTTAGTTTTAAAACATTTTGAGAAGCAGATCATTTGTATGTCTCTCTCTATAATATATATATATAATACATATATTTATATGTACCTATATATGTGCCATCAACCTGGGAGGGGGTCCACCATGTCAGATTTCAGTTTAGGGATTATATTTAGATCATCGGGATTGAAAGCACAAACTTTACCCATGCAGTCATCTCATCAGCCCTAAAGCCATTTTTTGTTTCTATCAGGCTTCTTAACACATCACCCTCTCACATTGTGGAGCATGTTTCCTCTTCAAAACTCATCTTTAATTTTAAGTACCCTTATACAATTAAAAGGCAGAAGATCTGTAACACAAGATCAGGCTTGAGCTGAGATTAGTTACAATATAAAAATGTTGGCTTTGACCCCATCTTTGCTCTGTAGTCTTCTTGCTTTAGAGCATATGATTACAGAGCAAGAAGATGCCTCAGTTAATGTAGGCAGCTCAACTTCTGTTCATTATAAATCATCTAGTTTCAGATGTTCACACACACACTCATACAGAAACCCAAAATTCGAGAACATACTCACTGCACACACATGCATAAGACCACATACATGCATACACGTATACACACTCACAAACACACATGAACACATACACACACACATACAAACACACACACAAACTGAGACACCCAATAACCTCCAAATTTAATATTATAGTAATATTATAGATGTTAGTTGGCAGTGTGAGACCTCATTACTTAACACAAAGCAAAATGAGTAGAATTTCCTAGTGGTATTTTTTTTCTATATGCATCTTTCCTTGGTTTCTAAATATTGTAATATGATAGACTAATATTTATTAAAGTGATTTCTAAGACTGTTGTTATACCACACAGTTACCAAATCTATATTATAGAGTACAATTTCTTTATTTTTATATGCAAAGCATTAATATTCTTCTTTGAAGAATATATTCTTCTCTGTACCTGTTGAAGTGGAGACATTATAGCCATTTCCTAAAGCTTTATCTAACCCCAAATAAACATTATATGAATTTTGTCTTATGATATTGTTTTTTCTTTGATTTTTTTTTTGTATGTAAGGAATTTTTAAGACTTCTTCCCTTAGCTCACAGACAATAGGAAACAGATTATAAGCCTGCCTGGATTCCAAAGACAGTTTGCCAAACTGTTGTAGAGGGATTTCCTGGCAATACAAATTATGTTCTTCTCTCTCTAGAATATGAGAAGTTTGAAATTGACTTCAGCTTTAAAAAAAAAAAAAAACAGTGCAAAGTAGATTATTGTTAAATATGTCAATTATTTTAAAATAAAGATTATGGAATATTCTACCTATTTATTTATTTTTATTTTAACTATTATTCCGATAATAACTTTTTTCAAAACTTAAAATATGTTTAGTAATATCCAGGCACTGGCATGGGAGAAAATTTCTGGGTCTAGCAATTTTGGTGTTGATACCAATATTTCTAAACTAATAACAACATTGTGAATTGTTAAACCGTAGACCGCAAAAAAAATTCACTTTGACCAATTAAATAACAATCAGCCTGATAATTTTTAGATGAATAAAATTCAGTGGCTTTAAATAAAATTCTCAGCCATTAAAAAAGCCAAAATGTATGAAAAATATAGTAACATATAAAAATAATATAAATGGCCTCACATAACCCCCAAATTGTAATAAAACCTGACATCTTGGACTTGTAATACAGTGAATATTCTGGCTGACTAAAAATATAACTTTTATTCAAACCACCTTCATTTAAGTTTTTAAACAATATTTTCCATCATTTTAGTAGATTAATACTTGCATACTTATTGAGAAATTCAGCACAATTAGTAAAGCATGTGCTCTACTAATGTTTAATATATGTCGTATAGGTTTACAAGTTATATTTGTTGTATGAACATATAAATAAATATGCAAGTGTGTGAGGTTTAAGATGCATTTGGTCTGAGATTTCTAATGCCAAGTTTCAGTTCCATACAAGTGGCAGGGGCTGAATACATAAGCCTGTCAAAATCATGATTTTAATGGAAATGTCAAGATATCTCTGAAAGCCAATATAATAATCCCTTTTATGCAGCACCAGGAAGGAGATTATGTTCCTAAAAGAACTAACCTGTCACCCCTCACTGTGTGCTTCATACTCGTACCATCCCAAGCTCCATTATTTAAATGACCAAGCACTTTTTCAATTCCAGGCCTAAATGATGTCATGACATGACTATCATCATATTTATACCTCATAAAATTAGAAAGGTTATTAAACATCATTTGACCTTTGGCATCCTCTACGAAAATCCCACTTTTTTGGTGTGTTTTCTCTCTCTCTCTCTCTCTCTCTCTCTCTCTCTCTCTCTCTCTCTCTCTCTCTCTCTCTTCTTCTTCTTCTTCTTCTTCTTCTTCTTCTTCTTCTTCTTCTTCTTCTTCTTCTTCTTCTTCTTCTTTTCCCTTGTCTCTTGTTCCCCTCATTCATTTCAATGTTTTGCATTCACCAACTTCTCATTAAAATTGTTGTTCTGACATATGCATGTATTACGTTTTCTTAGCCAAATCTGAGATTTTATTAAGTGAAACATTTCCTAGTTACTCTTCAAAGCTGTTGCCAAGAGAAAAGAAGTCATGTCCATTGAAATCTAAATTCAATGCCAAGTACATTTGCCCTTGACCTTTCCTATGGAGCAGTGTGGGACGGGAGTCTGAGGTGGCTCACTATTCTGAGGTTCCCATTGTTTCTCACTAGCCTCGGCTGAAGTGCAGAAGGCTTGTAGCTATGTTTAACTCTGTGGGTACATTCTGATCAAAGCATATTCAAGGTACAGATGCTTCAGGATGGACAAAGGTTATGCATTTGGTATGTTGGACAACTGAGGTTGAAAAAGCACTTGTCAGTTCTTTCACAGATGCCAGAGCTAACAGCATTCCCTTTAGTGTTTTACGACAGGTTTAAAAGGAATAGAAAGAAAAGATGCTTTATAAATACTTTAAAACAAAGGCAAAGACATCCTTGGTCCATGTATGGAAAGCATATATAATATGTACAGAAGCTATATTCCTTTTATTTTATCTCCCAATGTTAATTTATTTTGTCCTGAATGTAAGGGTTCTGCAATACATTTAAAAGGTTATCTATTCTCGTCTTCCTGCCCAGCCCTGTCGCTTTAAATCCTCTAGCACTTTGGTTAGTTTTCAGCATCCTCTTCGTTTCTCACCTAAGGAAACAGTGCCTATCCAGGTCAGGGACATCTTCACAATTAACTTTTCATTCAAGAAATAAGTCTCTTACTAGCTCCCCAGCTTCTTATTCACTGCTTGTTTTATGATGTCATTTATTTATACTCAGTATCTATCTATTGAATGCCTACTAGAGGAGGGGAAAACATAGTCCTTGTTTACAGGGAATTTGTATTCTTATGTGTATAAAGTAAAGGGATAAGATAATAAAAATATGATGTGGTTTGCTATCTTTTAAATCTATGAGTCAATCAATCAATATATATTCATGAAATAAGACCTAGGGACTGTCATCAGCTTTTATTAGACATAGATGTGGCTGTGGATATAAACACCGTGATAATAGAGTTGTTGGCCCTATAGAATCTGAAAGCAATAGAAAAAAACAATAAGGTAAGAGAAAGGATCCTTTAAGATGCTGTATGATAACAGTTGTGCATCCTTATATGAATCAAGAAGTCTGTCAGAAATTAGTTCATCTCTAGTAAGAATAGTAATTCATTGTTACTAATAATTAATAAAATAATACAGAATCTTCACATGCATTTATGTTTTATTTCTGATCAGAATAATCATTGGTCTTTTTTTATGGAAGTGCCACTGTATTCCTTTTTTTCCCCCTTAGGTAGAAAAACAGTCTGGTTATGATGTATTTTAGCTTGCTTTCTTTTCCTTTTATTTTTTGTTCTTGTTTTTAATTGTTAAATATATTTCAATCATTTATTTTTCATTTTATTATTTTTATAAATAATGTCACTTTTTATCTGTGTCTCTCCCTGCTCCACCTCTCTTCCCTCCTCCCAATCCCTCCCAGTCAGTCTTCAGCCTCGACACTCCTATCCACTCATCCTTTCCCCAAAATGGCAACAAGTCCCAAGGTGGGTCAGCTCATTTCTATCACTGTTATTAAACATTATGATCATAAAAGAACTTAAGAAGTTTATTTGACTTATGTGTCCTAAGCACAATCAGTCATGAAGACTGTGAAGTTAAGTGAAGGAAGGAGCCAAAGAAGAGGCAATGCAAGAATGTTCTTCACCAGCTTGTTTTCCATAACTGGCTTAGATGGCTTTCTTATACTGCCAATGACCACCTGCCAATGTTTGGTCCTACACCCAGTGGGCTAGACCCTCCCACATCAGCAATTAATCAAAAAATGCTCTAGATATGTCTACAGGACAGACTCATAAAACATTTTCTTAATTGTGGTTCCCTCTTCCCAGTTGATTCCAATTGTGTCACATTGACAAAATACTAAAGAACACATGCTTCCATAAAAATACATCATAGACAGGGTGGCATGAATGACATAAAAGAATATTATCTCCATTGTGAATGCTGACATTCCAGATTAAGCAGCCACAAATCTTGTTCCTAATTAGGACTCTCTTTCTGGCCATGTTGATGCATGGCCTTTCTTCTGAATGCACAAAGAAAGAATGCTTGCTGTATAGCTGATTTAGATTACTTCTCTCAGATAGATACCTTTTCTTTTCAGAACCCCATGATTATTATTCATTTTACCATAGCTTCTTTCTTAGAAGCAGTATCTCTAAATGTATCTACTCTGCAAGACCATGAGTTAACCTATGAGTACTAGAAGGCAGAAGAGGAACACAGACATTCAATCCATCACAGTGATAAAAATGCTTAGTAATATTTTATATTGACAGTTAAAACCTTAACAAAATTAAACCAAATATTGACCTCCAGATTTCTTTTTTCTTTTCATGGTAGATACAAAATGGAATGTCAAGATCATTCTCTTTGGAGACTGTAGGAAGAACATGAACCTTGGATTTCAGTAGATATCAGAAATACGCATTTTGTCACTTTGCTATTTAGGAAAACCTAAGTTTATACTAGAAAAAATGGCTGTCTCACACAAGATCTTGAAGCTGTTATGTTTAGAAGAGGAATGTTTATTTATTTCTGTTTTTACTCATAGTCTTTGCTTAGACTAGGGATAGCACGTACACAAACTCAAGGTCATACTTTGCCAAAAGGATTGATTTACTTTTAATCAATCTTTTAAAATTAATTCATGTTTAAATTCACTGATATTTTTATGCATGTGTAAAATGAACTTTGGCTCTTTTCACCCAATTATGCTGTCTTATCCATCCACCCATATGACTTTGAGCACATCTCCCTCCCCATAAATAGAGCATTTTAACCATAAGGTAGAAATGATAATCCCTTGTGTTGGGGAAGATCATGTGACTAAAACTCTGATTCTCAAAGTTCCTGCGTGGTGATGTAGCTATGGAAAATGACTCTTCTCATCTTATAAAGATGGTGAATTTTGTGGCAACTCATGTACCTTTGCTGTTGGTTTAAGCCTTACCTGTCTGTCACTCTTCTGTCTCATAGTTGTATTACAAACTATGTGTGTTTTCAATGCTATCAAGGAGCTTTTGGGGTTCATGTGTACTTACTCTCTCCTCTGCCTACCACCATGCTATACATGTTTAATGAATGAAAAGATGAGGAAATGGATGGATGTGTTTTTCATGTCGATTTTGACAGTAAGAATGGAAATGATTTGAAAAATCTTTCATGGCAAGGTTAATGCTGTGCAAAAGTTTCAGACCTAACCAAAAGGAAACAAATAAACAAACACTCCAAATTCATCTCTTCTAAACAAATAACATTTGTCAGCCCGTTGAATAATAAATTAAGGCCGAATTTTAAAAGTTTTGGAAATTTTAGGTATAACAACATTTGTTGGATTATATTTAGATCTAACCCTTCTTAATAGATTCTGAACTATCAGAAGTATGGCGTAAAAGTCAGAGTCTGTAAGTTCATCTTGTTATTTTTCTACCTTAATCTTTTTCATGTCATTATTCTTTGATTCAGTGATCTGTTGTCAAGATCTTAAAGCATGTAAAATATACTTCCACATATTTATATTCCCTGAAGCAAAGAACATTGTACAAGCTGTCAAGATCATCTCTCTCTCTCTCTCTCTCTCTCTCTCTCTCTCTGTATGTGTGTATGTGTGTGTGTGCTGCTTAGATTTAAACTTATGGTTTTTATGTATGTATTACAAACTATGTGTGTTTTCAATGCTAGCCTATGAGCGCAATTTTTCTGTGGCCTCACATCTCCCCCAAAATGTCTGGTAATGACCTTTAGTTTTTGAAGCTCAAATTCTATTGGAATAAAGGTTGGAAGAAGACAACACATGAAGGATGGAAAACATGATATCCCGGTTTAATTTATGTTGGCGTGATAAAATATCCCTATAGAAAAACTTAGGGGGAAAGGGGTTTATTTTAGTGCATAGTTCTAGATTTCAGTCCATTGTCATGGGAAATCCAAGGAGGAAGTAAATTGAAGCAGCTAGTTACATTGCACCAATTGGTCACGTGTCCAGTCAAATGAATGCATGTATGCTTACCTGTACTCAGTCCTGTCTCTATACATATATTTATAGACCATGATCCTCTACCTAAATAGTGATGACAACCACAGTGTGCATGAGCATGTCAGGGTGGATTTTCCCATATCAATTATCATAGACGCAAAAACAATCTTCCCACAGACATGCCCACAAGTCAGCCTGACTATAAGCATTCCTCATTGAGACTTTTTCCCATGGTAATTCTAGACTATGTCAAGTTGCAACTAGTCATCATACATGGCATGGTGATAGAGTGAGCAACAGCTGTCAAATTATTTAAGCATCCCGGGAGAGTAGTTCTAAAAGGGAGTATGTGAGCTATTTCCATACAGTTCCATGGGAAAAAAAGCTGAAGTTAGATCTTCAAATGCCAAATTTTGGAAAGAAGATGTGCTTAGCATGGGAAAGAGAGAAACCTGGGATGAAGTAAAACAATGGTGAGTGCTGGGAAGTTGACTTGGAGTAGGTTGTGGTAGTAGTGAGATTGTAGACTGCTGAACGTGCTTTTATTCCATGTGCTGAGTGGAGATATATCAGATTTATGTCATAAGGCCCTGCTGTGTGAAAGACTTTACACTCCTGAAACTACAGTTGAAGAGAAAAAAGAAAGAAAGAGAGAGAGAGAGAGAGAGAGAGAGAGAGAGAGAGAGAGAGAGAAAGGAAGGAAGGAAGGAAGGAAGGAAGGAAGGAAGGAAGGAAGGAAGGAAGGAAGAAAGGAAGAAAGAAAAAGAAAAGGCCCGGATTTAAATGAAACACGATGTTGTAAATGCATGACTTTGTCATTAAGCATCTCTACTAAATATATGCCACTATTTTATTCACATATCCTAATAAATGCTGGAGGAACAGGTTACAACATTTAAAAGAGTCGCTTTTTGGCTGACACAGCCATTGCCAGCATGTTCATGTGTACCAGCTGGTTTTTTTTTTTTTTTTTTTTTAAATGCATTTTATACCAGGGGAGATTGCACACAGTAAATGTCAAGGATTCACTGGGGGCAGTACAGTTTCCGAGGCATGAAGCTAATACATATTTGTCTCATTACTGTCAGCGGATCAGCTTTATTCCTTGGATGGCAAAGACTCACAGCTCATAGGAAATGTAGTTACAAATGACCTTTGGGAGGTAGTGGGGACCACAACTTCCAAAACTCACAGCAGGGCTAGGGCATTAAGAAGAAACCAGGGAAATAATTTTCATAGACTTTTTGAACTTTGATTTTCTCACAGAAACAGGTGTGGGGGGGTCACTTTTTTATCTCTTATTCATCAAACCTTACATGGGAGACAGCATAGAGTGTTTGAGCAGGCAGTCTAATCCACTCCTGGGGTTTCCATATTGCCCGACAATTTTCCTGAGGTAAACATGTTTTGCAGGATCATCAGGCTGCTAATGGTCTTTTGCTTGAGTAGGTTCAAAGACAGAAGGAAAAGAAATCTCAATTTGTTGGTAGGGCAATTATGCACTATAGGGATCAGATTATTTTCTGTATGGATATATTCCTCATGGTTTTAACCTAATGCCATGATTTCAGAGACAGAATATTTTCCTTTCTTACAGTGTTTTCAATTTTATTTGGAACTAAAATTCTCATGATTCTTTTCTTCAAGGGATTTGGTGAAGAAAGGCATATACAATTAGGAATTCTTAGTTTTACTACTCTATTCTTCTGAGACCTAACATGTCACATGTTCATTAATCTAATGTTCAGTAATCATTAATAATGATTAATAATGAATGGATAATATATGAAATATTCAGAAAATATCTTCAATATCTGATCCTTTCATTGTGTATAAATACAATTTCATCAAGCTGTCCTTTCACCACAGGCCCTTCCTCCATTGTGTCTCCACCATCTGGATTAAGGAGCTTATAGACAATGGTTTATTGCAGCACTTTACGGTATTTGTTGTGTGAATACTCCAATATAATAGATTAAACGCCACTCATGTTAAATAAATGGCTTGCAGAATTCTTAAGAATGAGACAGGATTCTTCTCCCAGATTATCCTATGCCAAAACAAGACAGCTATGAGGAGCATCCCTCTAGCCACGGAGAGAGATGGACTAGCAGAGCTTTTTAGATGGGTATTATAAAGAAGTTGCTGTGGGTATTTAATAAAAGATCCAAAAGTTTCGGAGAGATCTACACACAATCAGTCTAGGAGGATCAGAGAGAGGTGATTCACACCTTTAATCCCAGCACAGGGGTATCCTGGGAGTGGTGATCTACGCCCTTAATCCCAACTGAGTTGGAGGTCATCTAGTTTATAGAAGGAATACCAGGCTCCCAGGCAGGCAGTGGTGGGGCCATGCCTTAACTTACCAAAAGAGTATTTAAGGTGGGCATAGAAAGACACAGAGAGAAAACACCAAGAGAAGCCAGGCTGAGGAAGCTGGAAGACAGCTGGGTAAGATCTGACTGTGGTATTTATTCTCTCTAATATCTCTGAAACTTCTGGAGCTTTTATCAAATCCCCACATACACTGTGGGTAGATTCCCTCTGATATCACCGAAACTTTTGGAACTTTTATTAAATCCCCACAAGTTGCTGCAACCGTGGAGGTTTCCCACTCAGGCAAAGACAAGAGACAAGAGCTTTCTGATAACTGAGCTAAGTGTTTCCAAGATGGATAATTTAACTGACCTCCCTCCCATGATCCTTCTGAGTTCTGGCATCATGATTTAATCAGCGATTTTTACAGTAAAGATTTTTCTTGTTCTTTTCACTAGAAGCATCCAACTATCATCCCCTGCCTGCCTTAAGTAACTGCTTAAAAATTTTTCAACTCAGTTTTTGTATCTTTTTCCTCAAATAAGCTTCAAAGGCCATTTTCAGAAGCCAAATATTATTACTTATACTACATTTTGTTTCTTTTCAGTCAGTCTGTTTTTCCCCTCTGAGGAAAAAAATGATAATAACCAAATGGTAAAAATGGTCATACATCAGAAAGAAAGAGAAAAATGGCATCACTTGGTATTCAAAGGTACTATTTTGCTATCGGTATGAATGCAGTAACTCACAGTCTCAATATGTTTTAAATGTGATGTTTTGGCACACTGTCAGATAAAAGTGGATTTAGATCTTATATGAGCAGACATTAGAGTAACTACACTACTCAGTGACACCATGTTACCTCAAGTAGAATGAACTTTACCTTTGAGAGGATTGGCAGATTCCCTGACATGCTATCATTCTCAGTGCGCAGCGTGAGGACTCACAATTGTCATATGCTAATCAATCCTGGCGCTGATTTCTACAGTTAGACAGGGGCCTCATGGTCCTTGTCAGCTTCTTAGCACATTGGTCATGACTGCGACACTATATAAGAGACTTGCCAAAACACACACTCTCTCTGTCTCTGTCTCTCTCTGTCTCTGTATCGCTCTCTGTTTCTGTCTGTCTGTCTGTCTGTCTGTCTCTCTCTCTCTCTCTCTCTCTCTCTCTCTCTCTCTCTCTCTCACACACACACACACACACACACACACACACACACACACACACACACACACACACACACGTACCCCACATCTTCTTTTAGAAAGAAATTTGTCTTCTTTACCTGTTCCTAAGAAAACAGTTTCAAAGATATACTTGGGGCTGGCGGGTGCTCGTGTGTCAGCGCTTTGTTTTTTACCAATGTGGTCATATAGAATAAATCCTCAATCTTCTTTCTCTTAGCTTCACTACTATTTAAATCTTAAATTGGAGTACATAGTGTATGTGTCTAAGCCTTGCTTGTATGAACTGTCAGGACTCAGACTTTGATCCTACCAACTCCAACAATGTTACCGGTTGTTGTGGAATGTTATTTTAAGTAGGAAAAGCTGTGTTACATTTGTTTATGCTGTGGAATATTACTTTAACAGTGTAAAGGTGTGTTGCTTTTGTTTATGCTGCATTTTTTTTAATTGCATGAAAGTGTGTTGCATTTATTTTACCCAGCTTTCCTCAACCACCTGATTGGTCTAATAAAGAGCTGAATGGCCAATAGCTAGGCTGTCAGGGCTAGTAGGAAGAGGGATAAATAGGTGGAGAAATCCAGACTGGAGAGGAACCAAAGAATGCGGAGGAGAGATCACAGGAGATGGCTAGGGCCAGAAGCCAGGAAGCCACCAGCAGTCCAGACATATGAAGCAGTGAAAGTAAGTTCTACAGAAAGAAGGTAAAAAGCCCCGAGGCAAAAGTAGATAGAAAGAAACAAATTTTGAAATTAAAAGAAGTACCCAGAAATAGGCCTAAGTTAGGCTGAGCAACTGATAAGTCTCTGTGTCATGATTTGGGAGCAGGTTGGTGGCTCAAAAGAAATATTCTGGTACAGCTGTACACTGTACAAATAACAACACTAAAAACGATCATTATTAAGCCCATTAGGAATAGAAGGTCAAGTATTTCCTGCACCCACATATGGCAATTGAGGTATAATATCATAATATGAGTACAATTGATAAAGTAGATTAATTACTTAAAGATAGGCAACAGATACAACAAGAAAGCCAGAATCATTCGTGAACTGATTTCTCTATGCTCGAGAAAGCTTTCCTAGGTAGATAGAGTCTTGGTGCCAAGTGTCACAGTTTTACCATGACCAAAGGATCCTGAAAAGTAGTTCCCTCAATCCCTGGGTCACAGGCCACAGCGATAATGTTATT
This sequence comes from Phyllotis vaccarum, assembly GCA_033318265.1. Lineage (NCBI taxonomy): Eukaryota > Metazoa > Chordata > Mammalia > Rodentia > Cricetidae > Phyllotis > Phyllotis vaccarum. Next base: position 57,862,712 of record JARWLC010000016.1, read on the forward strand.
CAGTGGGAAGTGTACAAAGTCTAGCTTGCCTCTGAAAGGAGGGAAGAAAAAACTCAGGATCTGCTGTATAAATTTGAGCAGTAAGAACAAGCTGGTGGCTGTCTCAGACCTTTCCTCTATGTGCAAAGAAATTGTATCTCTAGCACATGCTACGGTCATTCAGAGATCTGCACACACATGGGGAAGGAGGGGGTCCCGTTGGTGTAGGGAAGACTGCTGGTTGAGACCACCTGGAGAAGTTGCCTAAAATATCCAATGGGAACACGAGACTGTGTTATGTACTACAATTCTATGTTTAACACTGAAGTAAATGTAGGTTTCATTTTGAGGTTTATCTCAAATCATTTCCTTTGTAGTTTAAGCCCCTGATTAGTAATCAAGTTACACACAACCCAAGGAAACTTGTTTCTTTGTAATCCCTTTATTATGTGAAAGTGGAAAGGATGCTGATTGAATGTGGACATTTTCCCGCAGCAAAATACAGTAATGCACAAGTCAAAACATCCAAAGATATACCTCCACAAACTTAAAAAGGTTCTCTCTCTCTCTCTCTCTCTCTCTCTCTCTCTCTCTCTCTCTCTCTCTCTCTCTCTCTCTCTCTCTCTCCCTCTCCCTCTCTCTCCCTCTCTCTCCCTCTCTCTCCCTCTCTCCCTCCCTCCCTTCCTTCCTTCCTTTCTAAGATGTATCATTGAACAGGGCACAGTGTCACAGGCCTCTAGTCTTGGCACTTAGGAGGCAGACAGATATTGATGGATCTCTGTGAGTCAAGGCCAGCCAGGTCTACATAATGAGACCGTGTCTTGAAAAACAAACCAACACAATTCAAAGTTGATTATGCATATTTGGTTTTCTAAAACCACCACACATGGTAAAGTGGAAGATTCCAGTAGGTAAGAAAGCAGATCACAATGCTTAAAGTTCATAGATAGCTGTGTGTGTCCGCTGCTTCCAATCATTCCAATTTCTCAAGATGCACACTTATACAATTTTCAGGAAGAGATTTCTTGGTTCATGCTAGTGTATTCAAGGGGGGGAAAGAAGGAGTTTATGGAGCTTTTTTGTGCAATAGCCTGAACTAAAATGTATGATAAGACTCAAATTTTCCTGAGGAACAATTAGTAAATGGCCTTACCTAACTGGAAGGAAGCCTGAGAAATATAACTAACTTGAGCTCTATGTCCAGTTATTAGGAATAAAGGGCAAGACAGCAATGAGGAAAAATCTTCTAAAATGTGTTCACCCTGTGTCTTCAAATGTGAAATATTTCTTTAGAAAGGACCTTTCAAGATTTGCTTAAAGAATACTAAGGCTAGGTCAAAATATTACTATATATCAGACCATCAAATGAGCTGCAATTTATTTTAGAGTTTAACAAGGCAAACTCCACAACCACACAGCCCTACATTTTTGTTTGCTGTATGCGAATTCTTCATACACCTCCCTAGTTTGGACAACTTTGCACCAAACAGTACAGTTCTATGCCTGTATCCGGAGTCACTCACTCTCTTACTTCAGAACTTCCATATACCAAAGATACATCTATTTTTTTCCACTTATCAAAAATAATAGTGCTTGGAAAATAACTCAACATATCATACAAAGGCAAAATAGATCCACTGCTGGGAACATGTCACTTCAGGCAAAAGCACTTAGATCTGCTGGCTGGATGATCTTCTGATGTTTCTCGTTAAATAACTTAATTATTTAATGAGAAGTGTTTTAATTATTTAAATTACATAAAAGATTAGCTTGACAAAAAAAGATGAGCTTGTAGTATTTATTTTGAGATTTTATTTACTTATTTACTGATTATAGGTATTGTTATATTGGAGCCTGGTTTGTGGAGAATCTTTCTTCATATTAAAAAAAAAGTGTTTAATGCCATGCAAGTATTTATGTTTTCTCTACGAGCTCCTGTAATAAAACTTTCCCTGTCGATTGTGGTCTTTGCTTTAATAAAATGAACTCTGCCCCTTACCTTTGCAAAGCATTTACTTTTGTTACAAATGCATGCCCTGATATTTACAGATAATGGATCCCCCACACCTATGTAACGTCACTGTGGCTGAAGATTGTCCTCATCATAATAGCAAAAATAACCATAATTAATCAATGTCATTATCAGTGCCTCTATTTATTCAGTGCCTTCTCATCAGAGGATTTCATTTACATGATTTTTGCCACAACTCAAAGCAGGAATTATGATCTCAGATGAGGAAGCTGAGGTTGTGGGCCAATAACAGAACAATAATGACAACAGCAGGACAGATCATTAAAACACTGAATTTAGGAGTTGAATGGTTTAAGTTGACCCCCTCCACATATTGTCTTTAATTCCAGCTGTCTCCCTGCTTTGGGGGGACCGTTTAATTCCCTGTTTTATTTTCTCAGAACAAGAAGAAAATGTCTTCCTCCTTTTCCTCTTCATTATGTAGAAGGGGAAGAAGGTTTTCCCACTGCCATTCCTACTGGTTCTTCCTAATGCAGTAACAACAGACTGGAAAACATATATCATGTATCCAATACGTTTTCATTCCTGTGTTGGCTTATTGATTCAGGAATTGGAAATGGTTAGAAAGAGAGAGAGAGAGGGGGGGGGAGGGAGAGGGAGAGGGAGAGGGAGAGGGAGAGAGAGAAACTTGCAGTGAGATAAAAGTCTGTAAATGAGATAGAAAATTAGTGATGGCGAGAAAGGAAGGAAAATGCCCACAATAGCCTGAAGATGAATCCAATGTCAGAACCATGTAAAGCATTCACAGCCAAAAGCAAGCTTTTGGTGACACATGGCCTTAGCATAAGAACGTGGTAAGTGAGGATGACACTCTAGAAGTTCTCTGTAGGTACAATTTCCGGAGTTATAGGAAGCAATTGAATGTATGCAGTCTTTTAAATCAGAGGTGAGAAAAGCATGTTATGAGGGCTGATTTTATTGAGGAAAGTAAGGTTAAAAGTAAAGTAATATTTAAATTTAGGACTCTGTCAAAAATCTGTAATTTCTTTTTGATCAATTTATGTAATAGATATTCTGTACCCCATAATAGTTTTCTCCACTGAGGCATTAAGCCAGATCAAGCTGAATTAAAAATTAAAGAGTAAGTTTATTCAAAGCAAAGCAATTCCCAGTGAGTCCTCTTGCCCCCGAGATTGGGGCTAAGGAAGAGACAGAGGAAAATCATAGAGCTGAACTAAAGGAGAGAGCTTATGCGTCTTGTAGTTGAGGGGTGGTGATGTGCCTGTCCTCCATATCTAGGTCTGTGCCCAATTATAGTGCTTTAGGTGGTGGCTGGTCCGCTGGCAACTTCAGGGGAGAAGCTGCCCATCATTGGCAAAAACGTGAACTGGGCTTTTTATTGGCTCCTCTTTTTTTTGATTCTCTGAAAGGGTATTGTTTTTTTTTGGGGGGGGGCGGGAGAAATGGGTTTGAAACAAGCTGAACAGTATGCATATAGAATATGTTGATACATGGAATTGAAAGGGAGGAGGGAACTACTTTCCTTGGTTTTTATTCCTTATACAAAAGCCAACTGCATTCCCATTTTACACTTGACCATTGTATGCTTTTATGCTTAGCAAATGGATTACGACTAATGCAAGGGAAGGAAACCAAGAGGATAAGTAGTAGAATCTATAAAATAGCTGAGCAAACTACAAGAAACCATTCGTGAACTTTGATTTACTTACTAATAGGAATGAGAGATCCTGTACTCTGAAGGTAGCGACTGATGAAGTGTCTTCATTAGGGATGAACTGGTAAGCTTCCGCTTTTCTCTGTCCTTGGCCATTCGATGAGAAATACAGGAGAACTGTGTGGGTTCAAGTCTGTATAGGTCACAAACCCACTGCTTGGCAGGGAATGTATGCAGAATGTAGTATACATTGTTTATTAGTTTCTACAAATCTTTACAGAAGAGAGCACAGGTCTATAACATAATGGCTGTAACATAAAATCCTCCTCTATTGTGAGAAAAGGAAGGAGGAGATGCCAAGCAGACAACACCACCTGAGGTCTAGCAAACCTTGTGGCTTTGTGGATGTCAGAGATTTCTGTTTTCAAGCAGTTCTTTCACTTCTTTAAAAAGACCAAGAGAAGCCATGCAAGACAAGAATTGTCATGGAGGAGAGAAAAAAATCCCTCAGCCTGTTGTGGATCAAAGTGTGGAAAGTGGAGTTTTGAAGCTCTGAGTAACAGAATAAAAAAGAAACAGGGACCTGAAATAAGAGACCAAGCCCCGGGATTTTTCTAACTGTAAATTACTTAAGTGAGCTGTCTGCCCCCACATATCCTAGGAGAGGAAGAACTCAGATTGCCAGATATTTGTGCAGGATGCTCAACATGACAGCAGAATTTAAAATATGTATCCTTACAAGGTGGGGACGAGATTTCCAACTAAGTTTGTTGTTCTTTTTATGCATTTGTTTGTTTTTGAGTCAATTCTCTGAAAGTAGAGAAGTCAGGAGGCCGAGACAATCTAGAGAGTGTTTGAAAGGCTGAGACAGAAGATCAGGCCTGCTCCAGCGTCTCTCCTTAGAGTTAAAACCCTTGCTCTGGAGCTTCTCGGGTTGTCGGGCTGTCTCCCTGGTTCTTCGGGGTGTTAAAACTCCCGTTGATCACTCTACATGGAAGCAATAATTCACTCTATTAATATCGATGACAACGAATACTGGGAAACAACCTAAAATTGTAGATATGGCATAAAACCTTCAGAGGTGGTACTCAAATAGCCTTTGAGGGATTTTCTCTGATGGTTTCATCAGGCAGCTTCTAGCGAAATCCTTTTCTATTCTCTGGCTTCTGTGAGTCCATGGATGACTGCTTGTCCTCCATCATCCTACTCCAGCCTCCAGGGAAGGTGGAAAAATCCTCATTACATTATTATGCAAAGTAAATTGTGCTTTCTAGGTTTTAATGCACCAGCCCTAGCTTAGCCTTAGTACTTATTCATGCATATTCATATGAAACACTTTCTTTTCTTGAAAGTTCTTTCTATGATTTTTTTTCCTATTTGAAAGACTAACCAGTAAAGAATAAGATTAAGTAAACAGGAGGGAGAAGAGAAAAAGATGAGAAGTCATAATATGTTTTTGCACGCCTCCAATCAAGTCTCTGTCCTGGGCCCCAGCTGGGATTCCAGCAACATTTTTGATGATGTTGAGGAGGTCTCAAAGGTGAGCAAATGGAGACCTTTAAATGGTGCTTTTATATTCCTTTACCACAAGAGAATGAACTCAGAATGGAAACAAAGTCAGGAATGTAGAGGATAGTTCACCAAATTGAAGGAATATACACAAAAGGGAGTGGAGACTTCTGAAGAGATAATTGTGTATACCTCCAACACACACACACACACACACACACACACACACACACACACACACACACACTCTACAGAGAGAGAAAGAAGAAGGGAGAGAGAGAGAGAGAGACAAGGCAGACTTGTCTTAAGGACATGTATTATTGGCTGCAAGCATTTTACTGAGTCTGGGAAGAAAATAGAATTATAAAATGTATGACGATTTTGCCAGAATAAGGTTTATTCTTTTCCTGCTCTCATATGGAGTTTTTGTATTTGTCATGGTGATCCTAGCATGGTGTGAATAGTTATTTCTTCAAGACATAGTAATAGACGTGTTATTACAGTAAAGCACAGAACAAACAATTGGAGGCTGTCTTCATTGGCCATGTTGGTCCCGGGTGGTTTGGGGTGGTCTAGTCTGTACTGTTTGCATAGTGCCATGACACCCCACTGTAACCGAGCCTTAAGTAGAATCAGCTGTAGCCACTCAGAAATTCGCATACTATTTTTATTATTATTTCTATCTATCCTACCTCAATTTAATCTGAGGCTTTAAAAAAAAAGATAGAAAAAAGGAAATAGGAATTTATACATCCCTCTTCTATGGGGCCATGTTTATTTTTAATCCAGAGAGAAGGATGCTGCTGGCTTTGCAACTGTGTAGTTACCCCTAATTGTCAGAAATATGTAAATTAGAGACAGAGAACCTCTTCAAGTTAAGTGATTGACACTGTGGTCATGGACAAAATGATTAAGAGACTTAAAACATATTTCTTCCTTCTACTTCTTTATGTACATTTAAATTTTATGTTATAATCACAGTTGAAAAGAAATGATAATGAAGTAGCATGGGAAGAAATAGTCATTCAAGAAAATTAGTAATGTAATTAGCATGTAAACTTTTTAATGCCTGCATGGTAATCACTTGATGATCTACACATCACACGGTGACTCGACATTTGATAGCCTGTAATAGGTGTGACTTAAAAAGCAATGGGCTCTAGATTCAGAGCCCACATATTTAACTATGTTAAGGATATCCCATGATGAATTTGTTAATCAGGTTGACCTAATAATTTTATAGTATATACATGAAATGGATGGATTAAATCAAAACATGATGTCATATCCTTTACTACACAAATAACTTGTCAAAAATAAAAGTTTAATATGGTTGAGAAGTAGCTCAGCAGTTGAAAAGGACTAGCCATTCTCTCAGAGGGCCTAGGTTAAGTTCTCAGTACCTTCATGATAGCTTAGAACATCCATAACTCTAGTTCCAGGGGATTCATAATTTTGTAGCCTTCATAGGCATCTCATAGAAGGTACACATACATACATGTAGGCAAAGACTAACATAAATAAAATAAAAGCAAATAAGTCTTTAAAATCACATTTAAAATAAAAGATTCAAATTTAATATTTCAAAACAAAAACACTTAGGACACCACGTGAAGAATTCCTCAGTGTCATTTATTTTTTACCTCTAAAGGGTGAAAAACAGTATGTACCTGTCTGCTGAGGCATCATGGAGAAGACAGAAGAAAAAGCAGGAGAGAGAGATGCATAGCAAATCCGTTCTCAAAATGCAAACTCACAAAGCACAAAATTAAAAAAAATAAAAAAATATTTGATTGAAACAAAACAACAAAGTCTCCATCACAAAAATACCTGTAATAAATAGAAAAGAAAAGCCAAGATATGGGTTCTGGCATCAGAGTTGCAAAACATTGTTCTGTGAGTGACATTAAGCCTGTCAGGGTATCCAGTCTGCTATTAAACTAATTTGTAAGTAGGGTAATATCGTATTCTTTAAAAGTAAAAGCTTGAATAAAATTAAAACCCAGACGTTTATTATCTTTTGATCTGAATTATAACAGGGTTTAATTTTTTCCATATAAGGCTAGTGTTTTTCTCAACACAAATAAAGCCACAATGCTAAGATTTCAAAGATCAACTTGGCCAGTTGCTGCTTTGTTACCTGGCACCGATTCTTCTAGATGAGATGTACCTTCAAGGACAACTTCTTTCATGTTCCTATTTGCCCTTGCCCTGCTGACATTTGTTTCTACTTGGAGACCCCCAAACAGGAATTCTCTGGCACATAGCTTTGGCTCAGGACTTCCCTCCATTTGGCCCCTTCCAACTCTGTCCAGATCACTGGCTTCTACTGCTATATCAAAGTGAGGGGTGTTTGACCATGAAGGTGTTTAACATGGATAGAATCCCAGTCCTGCTATGTAAACAGGCTCCTTTTCCAAGAGTCAATGACCACTTTTGCTATACATAGAAAGGAACTTCCTTCCATAGTTTTTCTGGTTCCTATCCTTGCTGGTCTTTGCACTTATATAGTTAATCCTAAACAATAGAAAAGATCATGTGTAATTCTCTCTACAGTCACAGAGCTTAGATAGCTACTGTGCCCAATATGCTCACTTCTTTCCTGGGAGTATTAATTACAATGTGTATGTATTTTCCCTTTTTAAGGTGTGTGTGTGTGTGTGTGTGTGTGTGTGTGTGTGTGTGTATGTGTGTATGTGTGTATGTGTGTATGCTTGCATGTATATATGTGTGTTCAGGATTCAGTCAGGGCGAATATGTTCTTGTGTAAGCAGGTACTCATGGGGGCTAGAGGCATTGGATCCTTCTGGCGCTGGAGTTACAGATGATTGTGAGAAGCCCAAACTGGGTGGTAGAAATTAAATTTGGATTCTCTGCAAAAGCTGTTCTTTACTACCAGGTTATCTCTTCAAAGTGATCAAAGTGTTTGTATATAATTATACCTCAGTTCTCTAGCGCTTGGTCCATGGATCAGCTGGTCTTAATCTTCTGATAATTGCTTTGGAGTCTACCAGTTCCAAGAGGCACAAAGAGTCAGAGGAATTATGCCTGTTTCCCTTTTGTATGTGGAACACGTGAGTCTGGCATGAGCTTAAGAACAGAAGAATGCGGACTTTTAGCAATTCATTTAAGAAGGCAGGAGGCAAGAAGAAGTCTTGTTTGCTCAAGTTAGATAATACGTGCCTGGTTCGGTTCAGAACTTAACACAGTTGTGGCTGCTACATAATGATGCTCCACTTCTCTGCTGAGTAAAAAGTGGAGTTGAGCTGGTAGAGAAAAATGTGCCATAGCAAATTGACCATGAATAAAACAAATTTACAAGTTTCTCCTGGGTGTCTGATTATCTAAAAATCTGCCAGGAAATTGAATTGCCTGTCAGCTGCCCAAATTATTTTACGCTCTGCTATTGAGATTCTTGGTGGGGTAGGTTTTTTAAGAGGAAAAATAGGAAATGAGTTGGAAATGATTGATCCAACTTGAAAATAACAGTGCATAGAGTAGCTTCGTCCAGGCAGCAGTGACACCTTCCATTGCCTTATTTTCTCATTTATCCAAACAACAGAGAATCAAAACTGAAGACCTGTTTTAAGCAGTACAAATATTTCACATGAGCTTTATTGATCTGCCTTTGGATATGACCGTGAGAGTTAGGAATTATAATCATTCATTGTAGGACATGACTGTATTATTCCTGTATCAAAAATAGTTAAAAGTATAATGAATTTACAAATAAAATGTGAATTAATATAAAAGGGGATGAAAACACCAACGACATATTTGTTTGAGGAGATAGAAAATTTGAGGTATTGTGTTGAAATAATGAGGTGGTGGCAAAAGTTCTTTTTTCTTTCTTTCTTTCTTTCTTTCTTTCTTTTTTTTTTTTTTTTTTTTTTTTTTTTTTTTTTTTTTTTTTTTTTTTTTTTTTTTTTTTTTTTTTAGTAAGGTACCATGACATTCTTGAATAACCTGTCTCTCCCTGAGAATGTTATTGTTCACAGAGAGATACTTCTTGGCTTCTTCCACTGGAATTTTAAGCATCACCTGAAATAATTGTTCATGCCCTTCAAGATTATCTTATGAATAAGATTCATCGTTTTCCCTTAATGATTCCAGTTTTGAAATCCAGGGTACCCAATTACATTTCTAGTATTTCTATCAATGTCACCTCAAGAACCCTAGGTCATAGGTCATTTCCTCTACTAAACAATGTCTTCCACATAGGTCACTGAAACACTGTCCAAACACTACCCTTGCTCTAATTCTTCAGGGCCAAATGCTCCTGACGCCACAGATTCTTACTTTTAAAGTCTGCTTGGCCACTATTTTGTGAGCTCTAAATTTCAAGATCAGGCCTTGAGGATGTGTCCTCAGATCTCATCAACACAAATAATTACAGTTATTCCGTATTAACCTTCTCAAACCTGCTCTCTGATCTCCAGCTACTTCACTTTTCACCCAACTAGGGACATTGCTTCTCTCATTTAGAAAACTGAATTCACCATGATGTCATCATATAACCTCCACACACATCATCACTTACCTTCTATCATTTGCACTCTCTTATTCTGTCTTGCTACTTATTGATCATATCCATCTGTAAAGCCAATACCTACCTCACATATTATGTGATATTCTCTGCACTCTGAGGAATTTCTCTCTAGCAGTTTTTTCAATATTCCTACTGGTTCTTGTCAACTTGTATGTTATTTATGTTAAGTCAGAACAACTAAGTTGTTCCTTGTTGTCATAATTTTATTAGTCATAATTTTATTAGTTTCTTGCTTCTTGTGTGAAACACAACACAACAAAATGACCCTCTTGATGGTTCTGCCCATTTTCTCAATACTTTTCATCCTATTGCTTACAGCAGTGGGGATTTCATCCCACAAGGCACCAACCGTTCCAATGCTTAGAAGAGTCTTAAAAACATTTCTTCCTAGGCCTTGGTCTCATCCAATGAGATGACTTAAGAAACCACTCTACAGTTTGATTTTTCCACTTTTCCAGTTACTCTCTCTATATTAATTACTGGATTTTTAGGTTCTTAAGACTGGAATAAGTGAATTATGGTAATTTTTTTCTTTTATGTTTACCATCCATCTTTAGCCATCCCACTGAGTGTGAAAGCTGTTAATATAGTTGTGAGAAGATAATTTTCAATGTTGTATTTATAACACAAATGTATCTCTAGAGTTCCAGACTCATATAACTGACTTGTGTATGGACACATGTGAGTCGATCACGGACAGAACAATGTTCACTGGCACAAACTCACTTTTAATTCTGTCACTCTTGTCCTGTGACCCCACTCGTTTTTATTCCCATCTCATCCTGACATGTACTTCCCTGGAAACTTAGATCCAGGTGCAAGTAGAATCCAGTCATTTCTCCTTCCTCTGAGCCATCAGATTAGGCACAGACACTTCTTAGGCCTTAAGTTAGTTTTGCCTGAGCCCTTGTCAACCATCCCAGATCAAATTCTATTCTAAAGCCCACACAATTCAAATGTAATTGTACCACTCTGCTTCACACACCTTTGTAGAAGTTTTTACTCACAAACAAAAATGCAAACAAAACAACAAAAATTAAACAGAACAGTCAGGTCATTTCCCACTTGCCCCTATCCACTCAACAAGGAAGATGCAACACCTTAAACTTTATGGTGTGGATGCTCCTGTCCGAAATGACCTTGCCAGGTATGAATATTCCCTAAATTCTTTCAGATGGCTGTTCCAATGTGGTCCTCTCTTTGCCTAATTCGTCGAACATCTCTGTTGCCCCTCTTTCCAAACTTGTTTCCTCATTCGAATCTGTTTCTGATATTGTGAAACATCTTTAAGAATGTCAGTGGCATCATTTGCATATTGCATATCTCCTGTTTGCTGCCCTAGAATATAAAATCTTTAGAGAATTCTTCTGAATTTGTTTACTGATGTGCTAAAAGGGATAAAAGACATTAACTGAAAGTTAATAAGTGTTAATCTAAAGATAAACCCTGCCCTACTGTTATGTAATGATATATATTTTGTTTTTTATTTGATATTAAATTAAAAATTACATTATTGATTATCTAGTATGTTTAATACATTTATTTTTTTAGATATTGAGGGAAATGCCAGTTTTTCCTTTGCAAACACGATATCTTAACTTGCCACCACCCCCCAACTATTTTGCTCAAAGCTTTTGCCTCTTATCTTACTGTTTTGTAGAGTCTTAAGTTAGTCTAGAATCCCCCGATCTACGTTATAGACTACCCATGTAAAGAAGATCTTTAATTACTATAGTACAACTATTTCATCTAAAATGAGACTGTCGTAGTACAGACGTCATCGCCTTCTTCTTGATCCATAAAAGTTTTATTCTGGCTGTATTATCTTTTTATTACACTCCGGAATGACAGACACCTGGCTTGATCTCTTTATAAAACTCACATTGATTATCCAACACACAAACTTTGACTAGAGTACAGAGAAGGACAGTTTCAGTCTTCTGAAAAGGGGGAGGCACAGACAGGATGTTCATAGTACTGTCATTTCAGAAGAATGGCAGAGAGTTCAGCTGGGACAGGGTTGGATGAAAGAAGGAGACCCAGTAACACTAAAACACTGTTTTCCAGGGCTACTTGAGGAACTTAATATATAATCTGAGTTGTATTGGGCCCAAGTGTGGAAGAATTTTCTGGCCACTATTTCACAATTATTAATTTTCTTTAAGCACGTGTTTTATATGAGACAATATTTAATTCATCTCCTTCAATATCTGTGCACTGAATAAGATGGTTGGCCTTACCCACAGAGTATATATTTCAAAGCTCCAGTGATGCCTTAAACTATATAAATAACTGACTTTTCTTACACATGTGTACAATATTTTTAGTGTATATATTAGAAATGTAGAAGAGAAAAGGCACTGATAGCAAAATAATTATAAAAATAGGCCATAATAAAAATTATATGGAAACCTAGGGTTCTCTCTAATTTCTTCTAGCTCCCCTACCTCTCTCCATATATCTTGTTTTAATGTATCTGTCTTCATGTGATCATGTTTGATGATTCTTAAAGGAATCTATTAACAGACTCTGTTTGATGCAACCAAATTGTCAGTTTGGGTAAAGTTTTTGAAAAAGATAATGATTACTTGAATATAAACACTGCGGCTTTGTATGGTTAACAGCTGAGGTAGCTACAGAGTAATAAATGGGAAGGCAGTATGTTAGTATTTATATTGGACAAAGGGGTAGATCATGTCCCAAGAAGAAGGGAGGGAAGGAGCTAGAGATTTCATTTATTTCTGCTTTGAACACGACACAATTTTAAAAGGCTGAGTTCATGTCTGGAGTATTCCATTTAATGTTTTCAAACAACAGTTGTTGGTAGGAAACTGAAACCATGCAGAGTGATATCACAGACAGTAAAGGGGTAATGTGTTATGATCCGCATTTAGTCATGCCCACTTGCTATGGGCTTAGCAGAAATGAACTAAACTAGATTTGAAAAGAACTGGATACCCAACCATGCCTTCTTCTGATTTTGAGGCGTTGAGCTTCAGGCTGTTAAAGTCTTTCTTGCTTTATTTTCACTTAATTCTTTTTATTACAACAGTCTGACTCATAGAATGTCATGGACACAATTATGAGTGAAAGATAAAGTGTGTAGGGTTAGAAATTTTCTATTTTTTTCAAGCTATACTATTTTTAATTTTTAATGCTAATATCACTGTGACTTGACATTCCAAGTGACAGGAAATAACTGACAATTTTTACAAATCTCTCATGGGATCAGATAGTACACTAGTGGGCAATTTACAGTTTTGCCAATAAGTAAATAAAATTTGAAATATCAGAGAACTTTGGTGAATGACATGTGTCTTCTAAAATCGTTGGCCTTTGTCACAAGAGGGCCCATCTAATGAGAGGTACTGTGTAGCACCAGAAAAAAACAGTTGGTTGCGCATCAAACTGAATGAGGAATGATGGGATCGCTGAAGATTTGCCAGGCTGCCAGTGAATTGGTTTTTCGTGTCCTCAGGGATAGACTGCCCTGTGAGAATTTGAACCTATCAGTTAGCTGTCAAATTTCATTTGACACCTCATCCAAAATTTAAAAGGGGCCGCCATCTGAAGTCAGAGATGTTCTGGGAGGAAGGAAAAGGCTATTTCTTTCCAGACTAGCAGGATTGAAGCTGCCAAGTGCTTCAGCTGAGGGCAGCAGGCTAGCAACCCTTCCCAGAACAACCTTCACAGACAGTATGGCTTCCTATGTAAGCAATTCTTTCTCTGCTTCTAAGTTCATTTTTTTCCTTCTCTTTTTAGACAGATGTCCCCCCAGAGGCATAACATCCCTTAGGGGATATTTAGTACAACTTGCAAAACTGCCACTGTATTGTTACCCAACAGAGGTGACAGCTTGTAACTCAGAGGTTACTTAACACAACTGAGTTAAGGACATCTCTCTCTCTATCTCTATCTCTCGCTCTCTCACATCTATCTATCATCTATCATCTCCCTCCCTCCCTTTGTCCTTCCCTCCCTCCCTCTCTCTCTCTCTCTCCCTCCAATTTTTCACATGCTATTTTCCTTTATTATAAAATGCAACATTTGCATTATTTACTCATGAGTGAATAAAGCTGATATAAATAATAGTACGACAAACCCTGTTAATGTGTTCTCTACTGGAAATGTTTGCACACTCGGATGAACGTTGCTCCCTAAAGCTCCTGTTTCCAGTGTCCTCCTGTCCCATGCTCACCCTTCTCTAACCGGCCAATTTAAATGGCTTATTTGTGGGAGAGGCTTTTACAGTTTGGAAACTGCCCTGAGACAAGGGCCCCTTGATGGATTCATGATTGACCTCTTGATTATCCCAGGCCTTCTGAGAAAATTAAAAGGGCATGGAGAAGTGTGCTAACTGCAATCAGTCTGCCGCTCTCTTCTCTCTGTTCCCTTCTCCTTCACACGGACTGGTTCATCAAAGGACATTTGCAATGCCTCATTTCAGAGATCCCGTCTTCAAAGTCAGGCTTTATTTTTCAAAGAGAAAAATACTAAAGTCTATTCCTAGATTTCTTCAGGGCCAAAAGGAAAAAAAAAATATCATCCTCTAATGTCATTTCTGTGCTCGCTCTGGGGGTGTGGGAGAAAAAGAGATAGAAATGTTAAGTGTATGTGTAAGGGAATCACTTGAAAAGAGGAAAGGAAAGGCCCTCACTTTTGTCTTATCCCACCATAATTTCCCCAAGTTTCTTTGGAATAGTCGTTCCTATCAAACCTGGATGCTTAGCAAACTACAGAGGGTGTACAAAGGTTTTAATTTAAACATTGGCTCCTTAGGTAAATGAAGCTCTGTTCCTGCCTTTGCAATCTAATTCACACAGGGCCTATTTCATTCTTGGTCCATTATTTCATCCAGTTTCTGTGATCGCAAGTCTCCCTTTGAAGTTGGTGGGAACTCTGAGCACAGATAGAGTCCCTGGGTCTCAGAGTAAAACGAGTAATAGATCTGTAACCTCGCAGTTCCAAAGGCTTGCTCCCTCTCCCTCACTTTCTTTCCCCCTAAGGTCTTCCTGTGGGATTTGTGTCATGCCTCAAGCTGGCTTACATATGAACTTGCTGAATGATAGGCATTTTAATTGAACAGCTCACCATGTGTGCAAAATAAATCAAAGATGAGTTTTATTCAGGTTGTATTTTAGATGGATTTATATTTTAAAAAACATAATAAATACACAACCAAAGTAAACATGAATTGTCCCTTGCTATGTAATTTTCTTAAGAACGTTGTTTGTTGCATTGCAAAAGAGGTCAGGGAGGTAAAATGTCTGCCACAGAGATGTGCAATACATCATTTAATCTAGTCCCTAACTTGGGGAACAGTAGCACAGCAGATAAGGTTACCAGGCAGACACCATAAAAACATACTGCTGATGTCTATAGACTCATTATACATTCTTCTGTAACAAAAAATAGAAACCACAAAGAGTAGGGTTTGTTGTTGTTGATTTTTGTTGGTGGTGGTGGTGATGGGTTTTTGTTGTTGTGTTTGCTTGTTTGTTTTTGAAGAATCACTGTCCTGAGCTGGAGATTGGTAACAAACTGGTCCCCTGATCTGAGAAAATAAATTCCTGGGGTCATTCAAGTGTTAACTCAGGAGCCTTAATAGACAGAGGGACCATTTGCCATGGTAGCCTGAAAAACAAAGTTGCATCCTTATTCCTGTTCCCCGTCATTTTCTCTGTGTTGAGTGAACAGAAGAGGGAACTCTAAAATGATGGTAACACATTCAGGCACATCATTCCTTTTGTTTGGCCAGTACATACCAGCATTAACACAGTGTAAAATTTTGCTTTGTAGCAGTGTATATGTATGGGTACTAAGCAGCAGCAAGCATCTGGCATGGTTACTAATATTCTCCCTCTACTTCATGGCCACAATGTGCCCCTTCCCATTAATTGCCCTACAGACAGTCATACAGAGTTCAGGAACTAAGATTGATGATTCATCTACTTAAGACCTAAACTAACTCATGGGAATAGCCCTCCATCAAATTCCAACAAGAATGATTGTTTCCATTCAGCTAATTTTCAAATATGCCCCATAATCATGACCCAGTGCTTTAGGGAGGAAAAAAAGTCTAAAATATCTCTCAGCTTCTCTTTGGCATTCCCAGTGAACTTTCCTGAAACTCAGAGGGTCTGTCAGGTCTCCTGTAGCTCTAAGACTCTGTAACTAAAATCTTGAAATTGCCTATTTTTCACGTCTTGTTGAAAACGCATCTTGTTTCATCCGTTTAATCACTGAAATACTTCCCACTTAAAACATGTCAAAAGTGTAAGCCTAACCAGTTTACTCTGATTGTAAATCAAGTGCTTCCTCCAATATGCTTTTCTGAATTGGGAAAAATGGGGCTCTTACGGATCAATACGTGGCATTCTGCATGTTGTGATCAATTGGTGATTAAGTGCAAACGGTTTAGCTTAATTTGCTTTGAAAAGCTGTGCTTGAGCTGATAAAGTGTAGAAGCGTTTCTGAGATGAGATACAAGGAACAGATGTTTAGTATAAAATATTGATAGCACAGAGCAGAGATAAGCTTGGTATTTAATTTGTCTTAATATTTCCATTGCTACAAATTCAACAGCTTTTATCAGACTGGGTAATTACAACTTCGTGCCCCCCCCCCAGCATAAGATAAGATAGACTCTTTTTTTTTTTTTCAGTTTTCTGTCATATTTAAACTCTTATGTCCCCCTTTTCTGTTCCTCCTTTCTACTCTGGGCGCTGGTTTCTTTCTTCTAATGTCAATGGCAATCTTCACTTTACAAAGTTTGTTATGAAAGTCGACATTTTTCTTACCTTAGTGTTTTTAGGGTACTGAGTCATGTGACCTCTGAAAAATGAACGACCTATTAGAATATAGTTAATTGTTGTACTGTATGTCTACAATGTGTAGATGAGAGACAAGATTATACATTATTTGTTTTGGTTTTGCTGTTTATTTTCTCTCCTGTATCATTCCTGTCTTGCAGTGGTCTCTGCCCCATGAGTGTGATGCCATGTAGCAGTGCAGGACTGGATATCTCTGCCAATTAAAATATTAAGATAAGAAAGAAGTGTTAAGGGAAATCTTGGAAAATCCCAGCAGAGGCAGCAGAGGATGCATGAAATATCAGGGTCCCCCTTGGAAATTCTGACTTTTACACAAGAAAGAATTTCAGAAGAACACAGATAGACACCCAACAACAAGAAATAAACTCAGATGGGAGCTCAAGGGCTACATGATAGAATCTAGAGAGAAAATGTCAGGGCAAGCAAGCTGTAAATCCTATTGCTACCTGGAAGGAAGGAAGAAAAGTAGAGAAGAACCCAAAGCCAGGTTATTCAAGGTAAAGCACAATGGCTGTCAGCAGCCTGGACAGGTAGCTACAGTGAGGACAAGGAAGCTATGACATCAGTTAGGAATTTAAAATGTGTATTGAGGCCCTGGGAAACATTAAAAAAAAAAAAAAAAAAAAAGGAAATAGTCAAACCTTTCTGAATCAAGCTCAGGAATGTGTCCTGTGCAAACACAGCTGAAGCTCATGAGGACGTCTAGGGACAGCGTGTAATAAGAATTCTGGGAAGAAAAGCACTTTAGCTTAAGGTGAGCAACCTTACTAGGGGTGGTCTTTCAGCCAGGTTTCTGACTTGTCCCACTAGATTAGCCCCTCTGAGATAGGATTTCTCTTTATAACAACCATGACTGTCCTGGAACTTGCTTTGTAGGCTACTCTGGCCTCAAACACAGAAATTCTCCTGCCTCTGCCACCCAAGTGCAAGTGCTGGCATTAAAGGCATGAACCACCATACCTAGTTTTAGTGTCTGTTCTTTACAAGTTCATTTTAGTACTTGGACTAGATAGCAGGTTAGGTCATGTGACTTCCTTTGCTGGGTGGCCAGCTATGGTATACTTGATACTCAATGTCCTGTGGAAGAGAAGGGGATCAAGGCTAAGGGTGGGTTAAACCAACGTATAGAGGTATAGAGTTTGCATTAGGACAGTAAGGAGAAGTTACACAGATCAAGGGTCCTCATCTATCCTGGGTTCAGTGTAAATATATTTATGCCTAATGGGAAGGTCTAAGTAATTGTTTTCCTAAATAGGAAAACATCAGGTTTGCTGAAAGCAGATATCCAGAGAGACTGACCTTCAAACAAAATCATAGAGATTTTTACAAGTTCATGGCATTATGTTGTGGCTGTGAGGCACCATACAAAGGAAAAACTAAGACAAATTACACAGATGATAAACTGAAAGGAAGTCTTTAAGTTTGAAGACATGTATTGGCTTTCCTGAAGGAACAGTGAACTCACATCTGGACTTCCAGGATGAGGCATAAGGGAAATCACAGTATCCCTGGGCTCATGTGGCAACCTACTGAATGAATGCATTGAGAGACAAGAACAGGCAGAACAATTTAAGTGTTCAGATTTTCCTGTTAACAAATAAGAGCCTTCATTTAAATGGTCTCAAAATTGTTAATAAAGGATCATCACGATGTGAGTGATCAGAATCAATGCATAGAACACAGGCATGGAAATACACGTGTGTAAATCCATTATCTGGATGACTGAGACAGTATGGCTTTTGTTAGTCCAACTTGGACTACATAGGAAGACCCTAGGCCGTAGATGTCCTATTGTGCCATAAATGGATAAGTACTTGAGTAAATGTTGAAATAAGTGAAAGATAGGTACAATATGAAAAGCTAAGGGGGGAAGAAAGGAAAGAAAGTAAAGGGAACAGAAAAGATTTTTAAAACATAGTCTCAAGAGCCAAACGATACCTCAGCCGATAAAAGTGCTCTAATGCAAGCCTAAGGACTTGGTTTGATTTGGAACACCCCTGGAACCAACTCCTGAAAGTAGACCTTCACATACCACAAGTGGAAGCCAGCATGCTTTGGAGAGTGTGGCTGAGTTTGGAAAGAGATAGAAGGTCCTTCTCTTCCACGCTGCATTTGCTGGCTCCAAAGGCATCAGGTGGTGGGAAAACTCTTTCTGACCCCCTTTCTCAGCGGTCTCCAGAGGCATAGGAGGGGATCAGTAATCTCCTTGAGGAGGCATTTTCTTGTTTAAAGAACTCACACAATCAACTTTCCCATCCTCTTGAAGCAGTTTGCAAGCTTTAGAGCTATATCTCCATTTCCAAAGAGAGTATCTGCTCCATATTTGCATAACTAAAAGGCTCAGTTAGATGGCTTTTGAAGAACAAAGGCCCATTCTGCCTAAAGAAATACAGCATTGAAGTTTCCCACTCTTGAGAGTTAGACACCACTTAGCTGCCTTTTATTGTCACTTTTCCCCTTCCCAGTCTCATCCCACCTCTGCCTCCCTGAGTTTACATCCATAAAGGTTTTCAAAATCAGTGTCATCCAACACCAGGACCCTTGAAGCCTTGACAATACCTGCTAAGCAGTTCTTTCTGCTCTTTGGGTGCATGAAATCTAATGAGGTGCAAGAGCCTGGTTTAACTGCAAGCTGCCCCCCCCCCCACACACACTCCGTATTCTGTGATGTACAATTATGAGTCTGACAAAGAGGGGCAATGTCAGGGGTGCACTTGTTTTCAAGGAGCCGTCAGAATATTATGCCGTGTACACTGTTCGGTAATTACAGTTGGAGCGGAACACTGTTGACTCAGGCGGGTGCTATATCACCTTAAAATCCCCTCTGAATGTTCAAATAGAGATCGCTGATCTCTCCGTGGCCCTTTGTATTTGCAGCATACAAAAACGGTTATTTTGGCTTCCTCATTTAACCCTCCACTACCTCTCTGCTACATACAATATACAGTGTTCTAACTTATACATAAGAAACTGAGGCTCAGTATACACCTGCCGAGATTGAGAGCCACGATATGATTTCCATTCTTCTGCTTATAAAGTCTAGAGTAGACAGTATTTTCTGGTTATAGAACGTTTGATAGATAAGATGTGTTTTTGTGGGAGGAATAAAAAGCAATTGTTTAGAATTTACAGTGTTTTGCAGTTGTCCAGAATCAACAAAAGATTGTGTGTACAGGGTAGTTATCCACGGGAAGTCGGGAGACCCCAGATGTATGTAGACTCTGTAATTAACCCATGTTGTGTCGTTGAACATGTCAGACAATTTCACTGGGGCCCAGGTTACTCAGATGAATTGCAGGATTGTTATGAATATGTAGTTACTAATGATTCTGCCTGTTACAAAATTATATACCTTTCATGTACTTGACTGTGAAATACATATGCCTATTTTTTCAGTCCAGAACAAGTCATTTGTCTCATCATTGCTAGAGCAAAATGTTATGTAAGTTTGCACAAAATAAATTTTAGCTCTCACCACATTTGGCAAGTATTAAAATAGAGGGAATGTTTGGTCTTTGAAACCCTATGGGTCTTGGTATTTCCACCTGTTTAATCTAAATGGTGTCTTGCTGAGTCAAAATAAATTATCTTTTAAATATATCACCATTAATGTGTGAAGCAACATAATTAATTAAACTTCACATTGCAAGGTATAAAAATTGGAATTAGGACTTTTATTATTATATTTAAAATCAGCGCTGATGATGTATATGACTTAGTGGACAAAGTGGTTGATATATAAGTGTAAGTTTTTGACTTTAATTCTTCAGACTTATGTAAAACTGAGCATCCTAACATGTTTCAGTCTGAGCATCTATAATGTAAAATGGGAGGCACAGACAGGAGTGAACCCCTGAAGCTCCTGAGCCTATGAACCTAGTTACCTGGCCTCAGCAGGAACAAACATCAAAAGAAATTCCCTTTCAGAGTGAAAATCGAAGCCAAGACTCCCCTCTGACCTCTATGACATTTGCACTGACATACACATGTACATACAGGCATCTACATACCCCCAAAATAAATTTAAAATTTTTTTTAAAAAATCAGATTTTATTTATCATCAATAAAAACATTGTTTTCTGTTTACCTTATAAGAGTAATAAAAGTGGTTTCTTTAATGGAAATAAAATTTTATCTTTTGGGAACTATTTCACCATAGATTCACACATCTCTTTAAGGTAATGCCAATTTCTTCTACATGAGTCCATCATTTCCCTCATCTCCTCCAATGAACAACATTAATATTAACACCTGATTATTCTGTCTTGAGGATGTATCACCAAAACTGGCTGAAAAGCTTGACAGTACATTTATTTAGTATAGATTAAAGTATATTTTAATGACTTCCCAGAAGTCAGAGTTAAACGCACTTTCTTAAATTTACTTGCATGGGTACCCCAAATGGTTCTTCCTTGTTTTTGCTTTGGTGAGAATGTTCTCATGTGAAATTTCAAGTGAATACAATACTCTAACGCTGCCAACATCTTTGACTTTGGCAATGAAAAATTGAGCTGAGTTTTCAGTATTCTAAAAGGGTACTCCTGTGACTCTGGAAGTGCGCCATGAAGCTTCCTTCAACAAAATGGATAGGTATCCAATAATTAGATATTATTATTAATGTCATGTTCAGATGCATAGTCAGGAGCGGGGAATAGAGCTGAGGGCAGGACCTCTGGCTTTGTGATATATGGACAGCTCTTATAAATTACTTAAAGAAAATTCTTGCTTCTTACCCTGTTGCACACTGTAATAGGAAGATAATGGTTATGAGAAAGAAATAAGGCACAAGGATTGGACTTGTTGACTTTTTTGTTTTGTTTTATTTTGTTTGTTTTTAATGGTGGCAAGACATTTCTGGATGCTTGGGAATCTCACAAAATGAAGACTGTTCTAGAATTCTTATTGTTTTTCAAGATGTTAGAGATTTCTCAGGCCCCTTGATTGCTGGTTTGGCTATTTAAGCATATCACAAGCAGGCAGAGAAAGAAGTTTACAGTGTGTCTATTACTGTATCAGACTACAGCAGAGATCCCCAAAAATATTTCCCATACTGTTCTAGCCTCAAACAAATGTTCCAGGTTCAAAAATGTTCAAGTATGTTGACAATGTTAAATGGTTATTCTAGTACAACCTAAGCATTTTAAGCATTCAAGGGTGTTAAATTTTTAAGTTTTTAAAATATTGTACAGAAATTGTTTTAGAAAAGAATTCTGCTTTACTCTTCCCAAGCATACACATCTGTTGACCAGGGCTCTGATTTTCAGTTTCTGGGCTGAAGGACATATTCCCTATTATGTCCCAGAATCCTCATGGCTGGTGATGAGTCTTCTTCTCCTGGAAAAATACTATCTTTTCCTCCATGTAATTCTTTGATGCTATGTGCCACCACCATGGGGGCCAGTTATCTATTGTTTAACATCCAGTTGCTTTTAAATAAATATTTGTGGTCTGAATTCGGGTCTGTGTGTCAGGATTTTACTGCTTCTGTAGTTGGCAGACTTGCCTAGAACAAGGAGGCGGGAAACATACTGAAAGAATGCAGAATCCTTCCTACCACAGTGTCTGGTACTCAATGCAACCATAACTGACATCTCATAGGATCTTTCCGTGCTAAATTTCTTTGTCCCATATGTAGGGCTGGAGGAGGAAGAAAGTAGCCCGCGTGTGTGTGTGCGCGCGTGCACACACACACACACACACACACACACACACACACACACACACACACACTCACTCACTCACACACTCACACACTCACTCAGAGAGAGATAGGAGACAGACAGACAGACAGACAGAGGGAGAGGTGACCTTTATTACCACTCTACCACCACCCCCACCCCCCAGCTCCTTGTGGAGAGACCCTCACCTCAAAAGTCACGACTCTCACTTCCCTGCTCCTCTCAGCTCTGCAGATTCACAAGTTTCATGTCCCATTTTTCTTCCTCTCAAAATCTGCTGAAAAGTAATTTAAAGAAATAATTGAGTGACTGAATAAATAAATCAGCATGTAGGAGAAGTCACTGTTTTGCAGTGGACTAGAATTCTGTTCCTGGCTCCCACAGCAGGGTGTCTTGAGATGCTCTGTGTCTCCAGCTCCTGACCATCCAGTGGCCTTCGTGGGTATCTGTCCTCATGCTCACATACTCACATCCACACACACATTTATTCAAAGTAAAAAATAATTTTAAGAAAACAGAAAATGTTCACTTGTAGTTTATTTTTTTAAATTCTTTGAATATTTTATTATATAGCAATATTTAACTCAATGACTTAGATAAATACTTTTATAAATTATATTAGCAAATGTGAATACATTAGATTTTTGGCTTTCATTTTCAGTATTTGTATATTTTGTCAAGATTACCTTTGTACTGGCTAATAAAAAGAAACAAGGCTTTCTAGCCAGCTTTTGGCCGGCTTTATCTAGCTTTGCAATTTGAATCATTTCATGGCTTTTCTTAGGTATAGATATAGATAACAGATATGACAGATACATCTATGAGAAGAGAATTTTCTAGAATCTCT
Source organism: Phyllotis vaccarum (assembly GCA_033318265.1). NCBI lineage: Eukaryota > Metazoa > Chordata > Mammalia > Rodentia > Cricetidae > Phyllotis > Phyllotis vaccarum. The sequence goes on from JARWLC010000016.1 coordinate 57,885,754, forward strand.
CCTTCCCTCAAGTTTGATGATATGATCACTCATAAACCCAATAAGCCCTGTATAAGAACCTTGCATCTCACTTTCTGAATTGCCTCTGTGGCCAACTTTTACCAAAAAGTAACTGAAACCTCCAGGCATTTGAAATCAAACATTAACATCATAATAAAACAATCCAGAGTACTTCCCCCCATGATGATGATGATGATTGATCAAAGATGTCGGCTTAATAAAAACAATACTGTGACGAATCAGTTAGAGTCATAAAGCATCCTGCTCATGAGAACTAAGTGCCAATGAGTTGCAGTTGACTTAATTGGTTAAACAGCTGTGAGCCCCAGTGCTAGAGTGTAATAACTTACTCTCAAGGAGAGCAGGCTTCTCATTTTTAGTTTTCTGCACTGAAAAGACTTAGGGTCATGATTGCCAATTGAAATTTACCAAAACAAACTGCTGTTGCTCTACAAAGTTACTTTTATGCATTCTTTGCCAGAAAACTCCAGTGTGGGGATAACAGAGACACAGGGATCTGTTAAATTATGCTGATTTTCTTTGGCTCTATTTTTTTTTCCCATAGAATGTGTATATATACTCTGAGAATAGAAAACTCACACACAGCGTGTAACCTTTTCAACTTTCCACAATTTAAAAAACACACTGCATTGCTTTATTACATTTCCCTGCATCAAGGGACATATTTCAGCCAAAAAGGGCAAACCAGGAAATTTACTCATGAAAACCAATTTATATAAGCATATGAATAGTATAACTATTCCCATAGAGAGTTTGGTATTCATCTTGAGAACTCTTGGGGACACAAGAGTGATTGTCTGTGCAACTTCAATTTAGCCTGTGTTTAAATATAGAAAAGGACTGAAGTTGATCCTGGATTGTTTTTATTATTATTATTTATTATTATCATTATTATTATCTCTTTTGTGTTAAATAAGCCTGTGTGGTGGTCCATGAACTGTTCAGCATTCTCTCTACAGAATCATTGTGACAAGGTGTCTGAAGTGACAGATCCCTGGTGAAGATTGAGCAGACATGAATTAATAAAGGTCAGGATTGTCACCAGAAAGAGAGTCCTATGGCGTGTGAGGACTTGCCTCTAAACAAGAATTGAGAAGGAGAAAGTGATCTCAAAGCAAACCTGGGTGGGTTCCCAAGAGTTATGAAAATAAGTACTCTTAAGTAATTTTAAGACATCTCTGCTTTGTGTTCTCTCCTTTCTGCCCTTCATTGCATGAAAACCTTTCAGGTTGCTGAGGATACCGAGATGGAAGATGAAGCAGGATGGTGATAGAAAGGGAAAGGTTTCCTCAACCTTCCTAGATTCTCTTCTATCTAGTACTAAAAACAAAAACTGGCAAAGACTAATTAGCCAAAAAGATGCATAACAAATTTATTTAACCCCAGTTTTATGAACTTTAGAACAAAAGAGGGAAATGCCAGGGAAAATTATTCTCTCTTCACAATTCAAGGAAGAATGTCTAAGCATACAGAAATCATTTTGGATACAGAGAAGAAGTGGGTGGAGTTTCTGTGAGTCTTTCTACCCCACTATTTTCTCTTGGTTGCTTGGAGCTCATTAGATTCTCATTACTACAAAAAATATTTGGTTAATCAACTTTTAAAGGAGAAACGTTTATTTGGTCATTGGTTTCATGGTCAAAAGTGTCAGTTCTGGATCACTTGGAATCTCTGTGTGTGACATTACACATTACAATAGACTTTGCCCAGGGAAGTGGGTTACCTGCATAACTGGAGAAGCAAAGATGTAGAGAAGAGTAAGGATTTCGATGAAATCCAAAAATTCCTTTCAAGAGTAGGCTCTAAGTAACCTAAATCCTTCCACCAAGTCCCACCTCCCCACTTTCATCATTTTCTAATAGAGTCTAAGGATGACAACATAGTCTTTAAAATAATTACCTTAGCATCTTCTAGAAAAGGCTGCTAATTTCTGTTTGTTTTTATTCATTATTTGAGAACTCTATACAATACATTTGATCATATTTTTCCCCTACCACCACCTACAAACCTAAGTTCATGCTCTTTCTAAAAGAGGGGTTTTGAGGGTTAGCTCAAGGGACCAAATTTTCTGTTTCTCAAATTCTAACAGAAAATGGGGGAAGGGGGTGGAGCCATTATTATTTTTCAGGTTTAAAGACTGAGCTGCAGAAAAAGGACTTTTTAAAAGTCCTGCCCTATAGAGGAAGCAGAGTACTGAAAAACTTCTGATCTTCCCTGCAGTTCAGAATATCCCCATGATAAGCAACTGTATTTTGGGGTATCCTATTCTGAATCCCCCCAAACAAATTTATCCTGTCCTCAAAACGCAGCTTGTGTCTACCCATAAGATGAGAAGGTCCTGGCTCTTTTCTTTCCATCCCATAGTAGGATGTGTTTATCCAGGCCAGGTTTACAGAATCAAATGTCTCTTCTTGTGTGCTACATAAATTGACCATTGGTTTGTCTGCCTGTATTTTTATCATGTTGTCATAGTTCCGTCTGTTTAAGAAAAAAGTCTAAGAAACTGCAAAGGGGTGTCTTGTGTTCCAGAGTGTTGAGCTCTGCAGACTATTCAGCACAGAGAAGACACATTTTACCTTCATTTTAAATAACTTACATTTTAGGAAGAATGTAACATTTCTCCAGCTCTTCAGATATATTCTTGAAAATTATAAGATCGTCAGTGTTGTTTCAAAGTAAATAAAATCATTTATTGTTCGTATAGGATTTGCAGAAATGTATGACAAATTTTCTGGATATTTTGGATTTTCAAATGAAGTTTTTATTGGTACTCTGCTTATTTTCTTGTCTCTATCTTTTATGTAAGGTAGAGGTCTCAATTTTTTGACAAGGAGATATTTGTTTCTGTATTTCCTCACTTCATGTGTTCCATTGGACCCCCCATGGTGTATGTGGGTTGTGTGTTTATGTGTGTGTGTGTGTGTGTTTATGTGTGTGTATGTATGTATGTGCATGCATACTTGTGATCTTCTGGCAGCTATATAATACCAAAATCAACCTGCCTAGATTACATCTTTTCTCTTAAAACTGCCTCTAAGCCACTTTCTCCAGTAAGATACAGATAATTTTGCTTTTCATAGGGGAATGGAATGTACAAACAGTAAATGCATTATGTTCATTTGGTGTCTGTTAATGTAATTAGTCTGATTTTCAAAGGACATTTCAATTGGAACTGACTCTGTTTGGAAAGTTGTTTTCTTTTGTGTGGTAAACTGTGTAGACACTTCTGAGTGACTTTAAATGAAATTCCAGTCCAAAAGAATCCCCAAGATCTTCTTTCTCTTTTCCAACATACTAAGGTCTCATGAGATGAAAATGTTAAAACACCTTATCTTCTCAACCCTTGTCTTCTTCATTTTTAAAGCTTTTATCTTATAGGTAATCATTATCTAAAGTTAAGTTGATTAAGTGGTTTTTGAAAGTCTCAGAGTGTATTTTCCCTTATGAGCACTTTCACAAAATTCTTCCCTTCTGATATTATCAGTCAGTATTAGAAACTGGTTATCATGTGGTTTGTTATTAAAAAGGAAAATGGATAAATAAATTTGGTTAAATTCCTTGTTAAATACTAAATGCATTCCAATTTCTAAGTAGTCATACACTTAAAAATGTAAAATGCTCGACACCATCCAACAGTTACACTTTCCACTATGTTATAGTAAAAAGGAAGGACATTAGATGAAAAATGATTAAAACTGTATAGAATAATCTCTTTTCTGTTTTTTAATAGTCTTCAGTTTTTAATTGCTATATACAGTAACGTGTTACATTATGACATTTTCACACACTCCAGTCTCGTCTCCCTCCCTCCACACCCCACCTTGTTTCCCAAATATAATCCAAATTCTGAGGATCAGAAAAGAAATCTCACTGGTCGCTCATTACCATCTCCTCTCTCCTTTTCCCTTCCTCTGACCCCTTCTCCACAAGATTCCTTTTACTGTCGTATTCACGTGTGTTTATTTGTGTCATGATCAATGACCTTTATTGCTAACTTGACCGAAATCATGATCAGCTTTCCTCTGTGGTTTCTGTTCAAGCTTCTTCCTGAATTCCTCTGCCCCCAATTTCCCTAAATAATGGACCTGGAATCTGTAAGCCAAATGGACCCATTCTGCCACCAATTTGTCTTTTGTCTTGGTGTTTATCACAGCAACAGAAAACAAATGGATATAATATATACATGTGTATATATTTAAATTAGATTTAAAATATGAGAGAAACATGAGAATTTCACTTGTTTTTTTTAGCATGATATTCTATAATTCCTTGTATTTTCATGCAAAGGATATAGTTTCATTTTTCTTTGAGTTGAATAAAATAAAATATCTCATATATATGCATATATACATACTATTTAAGGACAAAAGTAAAAATATTGTATATATACACACATAAATATTGTGTACACATACTTGTGTATATATATATATATGTACATGTACAAATAGAAATCACACACACACTCACAATATTTTTCTCTATCTATTCTTTGTTAATGGACATCTAGACTAGCTCTGTATCTTGTTCGTACACATAATTCAGGAAATGTATGTGAATCTGTTTGTGCTTTTGTGGTGTGCGGATCTAGAGTCTTTTGAACATATTCCCGAGGGTGGTATAGTTGGGTCATATGTCTGTTTTATGTGTAATTCCCCTACGGACTCTCTATACTGATTTCACAGCAGGTATACCTGTTGAAATTGCCACAAGCAGCTAATAAGTGTTTTGTTTCCCATCTCCTTGAGAGTATTTGCTTTCTTAGTGACAACTCTTCTTAGAAGAAATAGAATCTCAATGTAATTTTAGATCAAATTGCTCTAAAAACTGATGATGTTGAACTTTAAAAAAATATTTACTGCCCATTTGCACTTCTGTTTTTTGAAAAGTTAATTCAATTTACTACCTTACTGATCGGATGATTTGGGCGTTTCTGTATTCAATTTTAAGTTATTCATAGACTCTAGATATTAATATCATATGAGATGTATAGTTGAAAAGAATTTTCTCAAGTAGATGATTGCCTTTCTCCTTACTATGTATATTTTTCGTGTTTTCATGAAATATTATTTGTCAAGTCTGGGAGTATTTTTTAAGACAGCAGAGCCCTTTCCTAGCCCTCATCTCTGCCTATGTATACAAGTGTTTTGATAGACTTTTCTTTTTCAGTTTCAGAATTTTGGGTCAAGTATTTAATGATTTAATCAGATTTAAATTGACTTAATGAGGGATGAAAAATATTAACTTAGTTAAAACTGTCAGCATGTAAATAACTAACATTTGTCACAACATATATTTTGAAGCTGACTTTTTTTTTTTCCATGACACGTTCTGGTTCTTTTCCTAAAAAATCAGAAGGCTATAACAAAATGGCTATTTTTTCCTGGGAGTTCTATTTTACGACATTATTTTCTGTATTTGTTTTTAGACCAATATTACATCTCTTAGCTCTGTCATATAATTTGCGAGCATGTGTTGGGATCCTCCAGCATCATTCTTTCTGGTGAGGATAGCTTTAGCAATTTGGATTTTTGTTTGTTTGTTAGTGTTGCGTTTCCATATGACTTAGGAATTGTTCCTTCTAGTTTTAAAAGGTCATTGGAATTTTGATAGACATTGAATAAAATCTGAAGGTGCAGATTCCTTTGGTAGAGTGGTCATGTCCATAGTGCATGCCACTCCTGCCAGTCTATGATCATTGTCCCTGCCCCCAACACGTTCTAGCAAATTTTTCAGTTGTGTTTAATATTAAAAATATGTATTTAGTATGATTTTCTTCCATCTCCTCAGTTAGCTCTATTTCTAAGTGTTTTATAAAGTATTATGAAAACAATATTGTATTATTTTGACATAATTCTTGGCATATATTGCTTTTACATCCTACTTTGTTGAAAACGTTTATAAAAATTAAAATTTTCCTAATAGAATCTTCAGTATTTTTAGATTGTCTTCCAGATGGGATATTTTTACTTCTTCATTGCCTATTTATATCTCCTTTATTTCCTTCTCATGCCTCCTTGCTCAAACTGTGCTTAAAGCACTATATACAATAAAAGTGGAGATGGCGGATACTTTTGCCTTGTTATTTTAGAAGAAATTTGTCCACTTTCCTACCCCTTAATATCATGTTAACCATAAAATTATCATATACAGTCGATCTATATCTATATAAGTATAAATATAGATACACATATATAGCTATATACAAATAACATTTTTTTAAATATTCCTACTTTCTCCAAAGCTTTCATCATGAAATGTTGACACTGTCAAAGATCTCTTCTACATCTGGTGAGAAGGTCAGTTTCTTACATCTATTTATGATTATATTGTACCTATATCTTTGTGTATATATGCCGAACTATCTTTGCATTTTTTGGAATATATCCAAGCTGGTCTTTGTTATGATTTCTAAATGTTTTCTTGATTTGTTTTGGCAGGTATTTTGCAAGGTGGTAATTCCTTTTATATTAATGAGAGAAATTGACTTATAGTTTCTCTTTTGTGTCCTTGTCTGGTTACAGTGGCATCCTAGAATGAGCTAGGTACTGTTCCACTGCTTGCTATCTTATGGAACAGTTTGAAAAGAATTTGTGTTAAATTTTCCCACATTCAGTTTTCTTTTAAAAAAATAGTACAATAAAACTTTTCAATGACAAATACACTAAAATATGATGAAGAAAAATACATAATTTTATCAATGTCAACATTATCTGCTATAGACAGTTTCTAGTTATTTTATTTGCAGACACAGAATTATGTGAATATAAATATCAGATTGCATTTCTTAAGACTGCAGATTATGTAGATATGCATTATATACTTAGAGGCAATTTTTATATCTTTTAAAAAATTTGCTAAGGAAGGTGATCTCTATTTTCTCTTCCTAGGAGAATCTCTGGATGTCTTTCTTAAGTTCCTTCTGATGAAAGTTGTTCAAGGGTTGTGGTTTGCAGCATGGGTATTCTTTGCTTTTTGTTCAAAATCCACTTATGAGTGAGTTAATCCTATGCCTATCTTTCTGAGATTGTGACACCTCACTTAGGACAATATTCTCCAAATCCATCTATTTGCTTGTAAATTTTAGGATGTCTTCTTTTTTTTTCTGCTGAGCAGCACTCCATTATGTAGATGTATCATAATTTATTAATCCATTATTCAGTTTAGGGGAATCTAGGTTGTTTCCAGGTTCTTGATATTACAAATAATGCCTCTATGATCATAGCTGAGATGATGTCTTTGTGTTATGAATATGCATCCTTTGGGTATATGCCCAATAGTGATATTGTTGGATCCTTGGGAAGATTTATTCCCAGTTTCTTGAGGAACCGCCAAACTGAATTCCAGAGTGGCTGTATAAGTTTACACTCTCACCAACAGTACAGGACTGTTCCTCTTGCTCTGCCTCCTCTCCAGTATACGCTTCATCTGTGTTTTTTATCTTAGCCATTCTGACAGGTGTAAGGTGGTATCTCAATGTTGTTTTGCATTTCTCTGATGACTAAAGATGTTGATCAGTTTTTTAAATAGCTTTCAGCCATTTGTAATTCTTCTGTTGAGAATTCCCTTTTTAACTCTGAACCCCATTTTTAATTGGGTTATTTAGTTTTTTGGGCTCTAGTATCTTGAGTTCTCTCTATATGTTAGAGATCAATCATCTGTCAGGTGTAGGGTAGATAAAGATCTTTTTCCACTCTGTAGGCTGTTGTTTTGTCCTATTGACTATGTCCTTTGCCTTACAGAACCTTCTCAGTTTCAGGAGGTCCTACTTACTGAATGTTGTTCTGAGTGTCTGTGCTACTAGTGTTATATTTAGGAAGTGGTCACCTGTGTTAATGCACTGGCGGGTATTTCCCACTTTCTTTTCTATCAAGTTCAGTGTACCTGGGTTTATCTACTTGGATTTGAGTTTTTGCAGGGTGATAGGTATGAATATATTCACATTCTTCTACATACTACCATCTAGTTATACTAACACTATTTGTTGAAGATACTATCATTTTTCCATTACATATTTTTGAACTCTTTCTCAAAAATCAGGTGATCATAGGTATGGGGTTAATGTCAGGGTCTTTGATTTGATTATATTAATCCACAAGTATGCTTTTTTGCCAGTATCAGGCTGTTTTTATCACTGTAGGTGTATAGTATAGCTTGAAGTCAGGTCATTCCTCTTGAAGTTCGTTTAAACAGGATTGTTTTGTCAATCCTGGGTTTCCTGTTATTCCCTATGAAGCTGAGTATTGTTCTTTCAAGGCCTATAAAAATTGTGTTGGGATTTTGATGGGGATCGCATTGAATTTGTAGGTTGCTTTTGGTAAAATTGCTGTTTTTACTATTCTGATCTTACTTATCCAGGAGCATGGGGGATCTTTCCATTTTTTGATATCCTCTTCAATTTCTTTTTTCAGTGACTGAAAGTTTTTGTCAAACAAGTCTGCTACTTCTTTGGTTAGAGTTACACCAACATATTTTATGTCATTTGCAGCTATTATAAAGGGTGATGCTTCCCTTATTTCTTTTTCAGCCCTTTTATCCTTAGTGTATAGGCAGACTTGAAGGTGATTATCAGCTGTCGGAGTTCCCTGGTAGAATTTTGGGGGTCACTTTTGTATATGATCATATCATTTGCAAATAGAGATAGTTTGCCTTTTTCCTTTCCAATGTCTATCCCCTTAATATCCTCTTGCTCTCTTATTGCTTTACTAAAACTTCGAGAACTATATTGAATAGATGAGGAGAGAATGGACAGCCCTGTCTTGTTCCTGATTTTAGTGGGATTGCTTTGAGTATTTCTCCATTTAGTTTGATGTTGGCTGTCGGCTTGTTATATATTGCCTATATTATATTTAGGCAAAAACCCTGTATACTTCATTTCTCCAGGCCTTTTATCATGGAGAGGTGTTGGATTTTTCAAAAGCTTTTCCAGCATCTAATGAAATTATCATCTTGTTTTTTTTTTCTTTCCGTTTCTTTAGATGATGTGTGACATTAACAGTTTTTCATGTGTTGAATCTTCCCTGTATCTCTGGGAGGAAGCCTACTTGATCAAGTAGGTTGTGCTATCTTTGTGTTGATAAACATTATATTGTCTGGGGCTTTTATTTTTAACATATCAAGTTTGGGTATTTAAGGCTATATCTATGTTGCTATTATTAATAAAATAATAGTATTATTATGCAAAAATAATATCATTGTGGTACTGTTTAGCCCTATGGTACTTTTTAAGTTCTCAGATTCACTGGCTACAGGCAATATTATAATAAGGCCTAAGACATTTTCATTTCTAATTTTTCATACACACTGTCTTCTATATATTCTACACTAAAGAAAGATTAATCCAGTCAATTGCTCTTGAACTTTATAATCGCATGTCATTTGTGTCCTTACAGTATATAGATTACACACCTTTTTTGTTTGTTTTACAAATTTTTGCACTCATTTTTGGTGGAAGTTTGTATTATATCGTCATCCAGTTATCATAGATCATCTTCAATTACTTGTAATATTTTGTCTGCATATTTGTTAGTCCCGTTGACTTACTAATTTAAGTAGGTACAGTTCTTTGTACCATTAAGACAGTTGTAAAAAGAATGGTTCTTTACCATTTTTCCAAAGTCAGTTTTATGGTTTTTAAATACAGTGAGTATGTGTGTGTATTATATGTGCATTGATAGAGAGGAATATGAAATAACTTTTTCTCACCTTCCATTATATTTCCTTCTTTGATAGCTCTCTTGTTACCATACTTTTGTGATAAAGCTAATATGGAGAGACCCACAAGGAAGATATGTTAATTTTACACATCACTTTCAGTAAAATTATGCTATGATCTGAGTATTTAAAAGATAGTTGTACTTGTTGGAGGCACAGAACAAGCTGAAGCGATGTTTCACATTTACATTTCTAACAAAGAAGTAAGGGAAGAGATAAAAGAAGTGTCATCTTGTCTAATTTAAAATACAAGTATGAAAACAGAGAGAAAAATTTATCTCTTTGAATACGATACCTTATTTATTAGGAAATTAGTACTGTCATTAGGTAAAACATTCAAAATAATGCGAACTGAACTCTTGGTGTTAAAAATTAGTAATAAACATACTGTAAAAATAAAGAAGTGAAATTAACACTAATGATATGCAATGTTAAAAAAAGATAAAGTATTAATAGTTATATTTTCTTTCACTTTGCAATTTGTGAAAGATATGTGGAATAGTCACTGCATTAATTTTTAATAAACAGAGTAAACTAGGACTTCTAATAGATGAAATACCCACAGGGAAGCTGAAATTGTTAATTAATATTTTCCTTTATTTTTCTGATTCTGAGTTCAATATTGTAATCACTCATTTTCTTTGCCTCCTATTATTAAGTTGTATGACACTTTAAGATCTTCAATTTTCTCATTTCATAAAAAGTATATTGCATTGATGATTTGCTTAAAACCACATTACAAGTTAGTAAAGGGTATTCTAACATACATGAACATTAGAAAAATGAGATGAAGCTTGAAGACAGAACTCAAAATTTCTTTCCTTGTCCATTTCAGGATAACATAATGCCTTTCAACATCTTAAGGGTTCTTATAGAAATAGTTGACTGTGTATTTTCTTTATAGATATTTTGTGTATATAAACCAGTGGACAAGTACTGAAAGAGTTCTGGTTATTCATTCATTTAGCAATTGTTTACTAGGAACTAGCTGTGTACTAAATGTTGTGTCATAAATCTGTAATGTGTGTCTTCGTTTCTTTTTGCTGCTATGATAAAATACCCTGACTCAACTAACTTAAGGAAGAAGTTTATTTTGGCTTAACAGTTCCAGGAGGGATACATGCTCCTTTAGGGGACATTTCACACAAACAACAAGTGTTAAACAGACCATTGTGAATACATTTTAATGAGAATAGCGTATTCTTGGGAGTTACCATATAGAATAGTTTGAGATCTTTATAGAAATACCTACCAAAAAGAAATATAGTTGTTGCTCTATCTCTAGTGTCTAAATGATCTAGGCTAATGCACATAGAAGAGTGCATCAGGTTCTAGAGGGTAGGGTGTCCAGAGACCTACAATTGGTTAACTGGAGAGCTGGGACAACCAGTAGTCCAGTCTCTGCTTAAGGCACTGTAGGCTTAAAACCCTCAAAATCATGTAGAATCCGAAGACATGGAAAACAGACAAATTTTTTAATTAAAAAGTAGTCAAACAGGCAGGATTCACTCTCCTCTGAAATTTAGGGTTTTGTTCTATTTAGTCCATAATGGCTTGGGTGATCACACACTCAAACTTGAGAAGGCAATTTATTTTCAATAAGTTTATTGATTAAAATAACAATCTCCCACAGGTCATGAATTGGGTGGATGTTTGGGCAAGCCAACTCATAATCCTGACTCTGGGCCATGGTGCATGCCTACCCCATGACTGGTAGAATCTTGTGAAGTAGCCCCCTCCTGAAGCTTTAGGACACAGAGCAACAGGATATTCAAGAGTAGTACCTGTGAGGGTACAGCATCAATAGTATAGCAAAAACCAGAGGCCTTGAACCAGACCAGTGGTGACTCTTTGGAATAAACACTTGTAAGTAAAGATATATAGGCAAAGGGATTTACTACAGGACTCGCTTGACACACTACAAATTTCATGCCAAGAGTTTTCTTTTTCCCTTCTTTTTTTCTCTTACTTTTAATTTATATGTTGCAAGGACAAAGGGAGTATAGGAAGGGACAGAAAAAATGGAATGAAATTGAAATGTATAATGTGAAAGACACAAAGAATAAACAAAATTAAAGAACATTGTTCTCTTGAACAAATGTCCAATACTCTTAAACCTACAATGATAAGCCACTGTTGTGTATGTTGTGGCCCAGTATTTATTTTTCCCATAAAATTAACCATTGTACCACATTTTCCTCATAATTTTGCATCATGACTTCACAGTCCTGATACAAAGATATTGTGTAAAAGCATGAGCTAGACAGGGTTCCATGTAAACGTGTCTATAAAGAAATACTATCAGTAGGACCCAATATATCAAGGAAAAGAAGTCTTACACAGAACCAATCAATAAAAATCATAATTTGTTGAATGACTAAACTTGGTTTGTTTGATTTTTATCTCACTCTAATAATTGGTTACTAAGTTACAGTAAAAAGTAGAGCAGCATTTTGCAGCAGAGTAATCCACTAGTGATTAATATAGGAAATAGCACTCAAACTGTTAGAACCCTCGGGTCCTTGGGAAGCATGTGTATTCACATACGAAGCAGTATTAATAAGGCTGCATTCTTCTGAGAAAATCAAAATAAGAGACCACAATAGACACAATTTGCTGTGGTGTAACAGATAATCCTCAAGTTTATCTAAGTTGCTCATCTTTTTGTTTTTAACTAAAAATTGTAGAAGGTTATAAACCAAACACTCCACTGTGAAATCTCCAATGAGAAAATGTCTTCTACTGGATATTCTAAAAGAGTCCTGGGAAAGTGTTTTATAAATGCAACATATTCCTCTTCAATTGTATTAAAAGATCTGCAAAAGACACTTCGTGAACGAGGTGGCCCAAGGCAAGTGTGTGAGGTGTGAGGTGAGTGTGCCTTCGGGAACATTTAGCCAGCTTGTGTTACACTGTTTCCCACACCTTCTGGAGGCCTATCTATCCCTTCTGTTATCTTCTTGATCTATCCCTGCTGCCAGTTCAGGTTGTCATAGGCTTCATTTATCCCTTTCTGATACTAGATAAATACTACCAGCTGTTGCTAGGAGCTGCCTGCCTTCTGTAATAACTCATTAGAACTGACAGTGAAAGTCTCTCTGAGATGCTACATGCTAACTGGTAGACTTCATACTGATGAATCCATTTGGAACCATCTTTCAGTCAGTGGGAACCCTAGAACTGGAGAATTGGGTGGTACCTAAAGTCAGCCCATTGTTTAACTATTATTATTTTTGTTGCCTCACTCAGTTTGAAAATTTCTCATTAATAATAAACCTATTTAATTTTTATTTCCAATAGATCTCTTTGTACAGGTTTACATAGATTTGTGTAGCCACAAAGCTGATATAAATAGTAGATGGCCCCTCTAATCTGGGAAGTCTGGTAGATTTATCAACAAAGAAAACAACAAACATTTTTATGATTTTTTGTTAATCGCTGTGTATGGAATACTCAAAAATTTTCAGGAATGAATGTTAATGAACAGGTCGGGTAGAAGATTGCACTTTCATTTCCATGAAATCTACTATAATAAAGAAAACAGGAAGATGAGAAGAGAGGACAGCAGGGCAAGAAGTGGGTGGGATGCAAAGGGCATGACACTTGGAAGCAGACTCAGGAGACTTGGAATGCTTTTCAGAATTCCTGCCTGAACAGTCAATGAGGGGTGATTGGTGCCCTTCCCCATAGGAAGTCAGAGGCAAGAAGAGAGGGGTAAAGAAGGAAGCAGGTGAGGATGAATTTGTAAGTGAGAAATGTAGGTTTGTCTTTGTAGGGGATGTCATTGTGATGAAAACATCTTTATTATCAGAGAAATTGGAGTGTCAGTTTCCAGATTCAGTGAATGCTTACTTCAGAGAATCTTTCTGCTTTTGTTTTTATTAGGTGTAATCTGAAAGAGAAAGTTGCAACATGATATGAAGAATATGCCTAAAGTTTTAATAAAGATCTGTTTAAAAGTCTACTTTATATGCTTGATGGTTTACATTCTTTCTCTCCATAAATAGCTCCTTCTATATTCACCTTTTATACATTCTATTTGTGTGCTTTACCAGTATTGCAAGTAAAATTTAATGTGTCCATACCTTTACCCATAAATTCTTCGGTATGACAGCCTATGCCCAGGAACAAACTATAAAACTCACTCTGGTCAGTACAGCTTAAAAAAAATCATAGCTCATTTTTTATTTGATTGCTCAGGCCAATAATATCCTTGCCATCAGATTTACCTCCACCAGGAAAGAAGCCAGGTCAACAGATTTCACTTACTTGATTTGCCTTTGAAATTTCCTTTAATCTGGACCATTTCTATGGTTTTTGTCTGTCTTTAATAATATTTGGCAATTTCAAAATATACACTGGGTATATTAACTACATTTAAGTGTAAGCCCCATGACCAGCCGTAGTGGACCACAGTGAAATGAACTAAATGATATTTTGTAGACTTTTCCTTCTATTACTTTTTTTTGGCATTTGTGTTAGGATCATGTCTCACTGGCATTCTGTTTATATTTTAGGTTTTACAGTTTTGTGTCTTTATGGTTTTTGTTTTTGCACTTATTATTTTTCTTTATTTCTAAACATTCTTTTTTAAATAAGAGTCTGCTTTTTGTGGGTTTTTTTTAGGGATTTTTTGTCTGTTTGTTTTCTAAAGTGAGAGGATAAACAGGGTTGTAGAGTTGAGTGAGTGGGGAATATTTCGGAAAAGTTGGTATAGGGGAATGCATAATCAGATTAAATTGAATGAGAAAATGTGTTTATTTATTTATTTACATTAAAAAGTAACCTAAATTTTAAAATGATCACTAGTTAATAAACATTGATTTACTGTTTCTTTTTAAAATACATTATTTCTATATTCTTTGATAATTTACAATTGGCATTTACTTTATTTTGGTCTCGTTTATCCCACTCCCACCCCAGTCCATCTTCATAGCCTCTATTTCTTCTTATTACTATGCCTAATCCATTATGTAACAATGTACACTGGCGTTTACCCACCAGGGTGTCACTATGAAAGACAAGTGCCTCTAATTCCTCCAGCACCAGTCAACTGTCATGGGAACTTGTGAGACAAGCCCCTTCTATGTTGGAATGTTGACTGGCTTGATCTTGTACAAGTCTTGTGCAGGCAAAAATAGCTCTTAGGAGTTCATGAGTGCAGCTGCCTTGTCACCTCCAAAATACAGTTTCTTTCTGATTCTCCCTCCTTTCTGGATTTTACAACTTTCTGTTTTCTCTTCCACAAGAATCCTTAGGAACAAGGGTGTAATATAAATATTTATTTATAAGTGACATTCCACAAATACTGTCTGAACCTTAATCAGTTGTGTTTTTCTGTGTTAATTTTCATTCTCTATACAATGAAAGTTCTCTGATGAGATATGTGAGCTGCACCAGCTGATAAGAATAGAGATATGAATATAGAAAGCAATTTTTTCTATGTGTGTTTCCTGACATACTATGGTGCTCTTATGCATGCAGAATGGATATATTTTGAATATGCTGTTGAGGATATGTCCTGTTTCAGTGTTATAATGCTACAACTCTGTGTCCACCTGTCTCTCAGTCCTTCTTTGGTGGTATTAGCCTTGTCACTATTATTGTATTTCTGAGCTTAACTCCCTTTATTTGTTCCATTACCAATCTGAGAAAGCTCCCTGAAGCCTACACAGACATATTGTCAGGAATTTCTTCTCATTTAGAACCAAATGATGATCCCTCTTCTGTCCAACTAGTTGAAAGACCCCCGGGGGTGAGGGACCCCCGAAGTGGACCTTTTTTCAGGAAGAGACCCCGGGACCCAAGGAGGACTGAGCCACAGATCAGATGCAAACAGCACGAGGTTTATTGAATAACACAGGTACCTGTGGGCGACCAAGCCACTTGGGAGGGCTGGCGAGCCCAATCCTTTGTCTAGGGCCTTTTTATAGGGTAGGGGAGGTCTTACATTCCCCCATTTTAGATAGGGGAGGGGTAAGCTGGCTCAATGCTATTGTGAACTATCTTTACTCTGATACTTCCAGTAGACATGAGACCTATAAATATCTACATAAATATTTAAATGCATATTAATATGTTTTAATTCATGAAAGCACATGGTTAAACATTTTCTTAAATTCATTATTTTTCATCTTTTTTTTCCCAAATAAGAGTTTTGGATCCAAACATGATTAAAATGGTTACTCATTTGCTCACTGTTATATCAAAAATAATTCCATAATTTTCTTGCCTACATCATTATAGTAGACACATGAAGTGGAAAGGTTTCAGATGTCTCTGAGAGTCTGTCACTACCCCAGATTTCTCCATAACCATAAACACTCAGTATGGCTGTTTGACTGTTAATCATTACAGATACAGAATTTCTATAAAATGAGATTAGGCTTATTTGATTCCACTTGTCTGCAAGACTTTTCTACCAGACTAGTGTATCTTTTGGAATATGTAACATGTATCAGTGAACAAAGCTCTCCATAAGTTATGCTCTCAAAATGATTGCTTTTTTTTTTTTTTTTTTTTTTTTTTTTTTTTTTGCTGCTTCATTCCAATCTTGCTACCCCTCATACGATACACTTAATCTCTGCTACTTTATGCTTTCAATGTTACTGTTTTGGCAACGTTAAAAAGCAGAGATATGTTGACTTTCTATTTCTTTTTAAATTCAGTGTAGACAAGCAGCATAGATTCTCTTTTTGACCATTTTTTTCACACTTAATACAGAATCCCCTTTGTGGACTTCTTTCCTCCCTCCATCCCTTCCCTTCTTTTCCTGTTTTCATTTCTTCTTCCTCCTTCTGTAGGAGCACAGAATATCATTAAGTTAACCCTTTTATAAATGTGGAGACTTGGGTCATATCTACAATTACGGTTATATTTAATGTCACTATAAATAACCTTACACAAATACTTTATGTTTTTATATTTTTGGAGTTAAAGCTTCAGGGCAAGTTCCAAGGTGTAGCACTGCTGTGTTGAATGGTAAATGCACACATGCTTCCATTAGTCTCCTCAAATCCCTTTTCATAAAGGTTGTGCCAGATTTTCCTTCCCACTAGCTTCAGTAAAAACATGTTTGCTCATAGTGTCTCTAACAGGAATTAGCATCAACTCTTTGAGGTTTGGTAAAACTGATGGTTTGTGGATGGCCTCTTAGGTCAGGTACCATTAGGCTTCTCTTTGTATAAGAAAAAGTCTCTTTTCTAAATTTAAGAGGCATTTTTATGACTTTTTGTGAAATATCTAAATTATCTGAATATCAATATATGAACCCTTCTGTTCTCATGACAGGAAAATGGAAGATGAGGGTCAGTAAGCTTTTCCTGAATGAGAAACAGAAATTAGAGTATCTGATGGTCTAAGCTTGTTCATTTCTGAGAAGATTTGTTCATTATCATTTCCTGTTTCTTGTGGTTTCTGATGTTCCTTGGATTAAGTGTCTGCTCCTGTCTTTATGTCCATTCTGTCCAATATATACCTGTATGTTCCCCATTGTCCCTGTTATTTAGAGACATCAGAGGGCAATTAAAGACCTAAGCAAGCCTTACTTTCTGATCTCTGATTTAGGGTTATCACCATTTTACTACATAAGGCATTATTTCAATGTTCTAGGAATTAAGACTTGGACATACACTCTTGAGCCCACGAGAAATAGTGAAACTCAGATGAAATACAGATAATGCAACAGCAGCAATAAAAACAAACACAAAACAGATTACTCCTCACTGGACATCACGTGGTCTTGATATTATCAAGAAGGAATAACAGGAAATGTAGCTGCTTCATTCTCCAGCTTGTCTGGAGGAGGCCATGAAGGCTCTCAGAGCATCCGCAGCACAAGATACAGTCACAGTTTACATGTGTTTCACTGGCTTTATCCATTTCTTAAAATGTGCCTGAAAAAAATTTACAAATTTACTAATCAAAGAAAGCATCTAAGAATGTCTGGATGGTACAGTAAACAGAATTTTAAAAGGAAGCAAAGGCCACATAAAAAAGTTAAGCTTCTGATGAGCTTAATTTGTAGGCCTGGCAACAATAACAAAGCTTCTGAGGGCAAAACTTTCTAGAAAGGTGATGCTAGGATTCCAGGCATGATGGCTCGATGAAAGACACTCAGTGATGATGTCATTAACCCCGAGAATGTGTTTGATATACCTTGTATTTAATGCTTGGGTTTGTACAGTTGTTTTTAAACGAAGTATACATTTAAATGCCATCATAAAGGACGTTCTCCTTTGAGCACTGGGTCAAACAGCTGGTAAATATCATGGCCTTTTCTACTTTCATAATGCCTGTCCATCAGAAAGTTTTCCCCAATACTGGATTATTATAAATGAAATGAAGTGTTTTTCACTGCTGTTGTATGACAGTTTTCCTGGAGAGACATGATCAACCTTCTACTCACTCCAGATTGGGAATTTGTTTTTTGGCTATCAAAAGCCAAAAAAAACAAAAACAAAGAGAAAGACATATCTTCAAAGTCCAACTGGATAAACTATTGACTTTATTAGGATTACAGTGAACAGTTAATTACAGAAGCATGAACAACCCAAGGTAACTACATTACTTGAGAAAGAGTAACATACAACTTCTTTGTGAACCCTGGATCTCTCTATGTGACCTGAAAGCACCTCCACAGGTCACAGTATTTTTCTCTCAACAATCTCAATTGCTCATACAACACTGGGGAGGAATGGATTTTGTAAACATGATAAGCTCTGGTTCTTCCTGAGATTTGTGAGTTATTTAGTTCCTGAATCTTACTGGGACTCCCTTTAGAACATGCTGTCTTAAGGGCCATCCCTCTGCAATGGAATCTCTCAGTTAAAAGAAAATTCTATGCAACTAATGTACAGATATTGATATAACATTTAATAGTGGATCCTACAGTCATCTAGGAGAAATTAGTAGATTATAATGTTAGAGTTACAAGGAAATATAGAACTGTAGCAACTACCCACTTAATTTATGACTTGGAGGTATGTTTTTTATAAATACTCTGCTAAGAGGCCATCTGATTTTGTTAGTATGTACAGTATGAGGTACTTAAAACTTTTGAAGAACCTATTTAATTCTAATGGTCTTGCATTAAGAAAAGGAATCCTCCATGAAACACCAAGCTAAATGCTTTATCACGTAACTTATAGACAGATCATTTACCTTTTCTAGTCATTTCCTTTCTAAGCTGACATTCCTAAGTGTTTCCTACAGCTTTTAATGTAACTCTGTTTTGAGACATTGTTTAAGGCCTTGTCTAAACATGTATATACTGCCAGCACTGTATCTTTACTAACGCTGGCTGCAGCCTGTTGCGAATCCAAGTCAGACGAAAGTGGGAAGAATCTATAGCATCAGAGTGGGTGAGACTTACAAGTTAGGGGCTTTGGCTGGTATTCTTGCTTTGCAGGATCTGTGAAGTTCTTGTAAGCTTTTGCATGGTTGCTGTATGTTGCTCTATGTTTTTCTTAAGCAGATGAGAAATTTATATTATAGAATGAGAAATTGGAAGTGTCTTCTGGAAGTGAAGGTTGTAAATGTGGCCAAGATTCAAAGACAGCTAGTAAAGGGATGTATAGACTCTGAGAAGCCTACAGAATGTATTTATTCAGTTTTTATCGGCCTCATTTCTATTTTATACATTTCTTCTATATGATTCCTATACTTATTTTTTCTCTCAAAAAACTAACTTATGTGACATGGTTGAGTATTAATTTTTGAGGCAACTTTTAAGAATGACCATTTGTACTTGATTCTTATTCAAAAAACCTCAAGATAGCATCAGTTTATTCCAAGTCATCTTGAAGCAGGCTCCTCTTATTTGAGATGAAGGACAAAGAGCTATTATCCTATCTCACAACTGTGGGCCTATAGCTATGTGTCAGGCCAGGAAGTTCTTGGAGGAAAGATTCCTAAAGGCTGTGATGCAGGATCTTCAAAATGTCTACAAGGGGAGAGAGAACTTTGAGTTTCCAAGTGACTGAGAAAATAGTTCCGTTTCCTGCAAGAGATAATTGATTAGAAATAGAGGATATAAAAGCAACAACTAAGGTTTGAAGACTTTCTTTAAGATAGTTAAAAGTGAGAGAGGGTGCTTAGATTTCCTTTCTTGTCTACATCAGTTCAGAAAGGGATGGGGGACTATAAAGATGTACAAATAAATTGCCCTTCAACTTGTTTGAACCCGGCTCATGAATTGGGTTTAGAAAAAGAAACTTAACATGTCTCTTATTGATTCTTAAGGGTAGATTTCCCACTGCTGACAATTAGGTCACATTTTTGTTTATACATTTGCCTATTTCTACTATAATTTATGCATTTTTAACAATTTGTATCCTATCTATACTTAACCCCATGTTCATTTGTGCTAGACTTGATATTTATCCTGGTTGAGTTTGTGATGTGAAAAGTCATAGCATGACTCTTTTGAATGATGACTCTGTGCTCTACGAGAGTAGTTATTCCTTCTGCTTTATATCAGTTACAAACAAGATTACATGTAGCAGGTTGTGATGAGGCCTGAAATCATGATATCAAATGGAGTTTACTGACTAATTGATCATATAGTAAGTAGAGATTTATGTTGTCTAATAGTGTATGAATTTGCATATGTCATTTGATTGTACTATACATTTGTTAATACACAATTTAATGAGCTATCAGCACTATAATATGGAATAACTTCAGTTTTAGACAGGGTTCTCTGAAATACTTATAGTATGAATCTTTTTATGTATATAGGAAAGGGATTTATTAGTCTGTGGTCCAGTTAATCCAACAGTGGCTGCTGATGAATCAAAGTATATACAAGGCTGGATGTCTCAGCTGGTCTTCAGTATACATTGAAGTCCAGAATAAATAGGCTCTAATGTCAGTGAAAGAAAGGACTAGTCAGCAAGATCAGTTGCAAGCAACCAGAGAGGCTTCCCTCTTTCCTTTTCTATTGGCTTCAAGCAGAAGGTGTGTGCCATACTAGAGTTGGGTCTTCTCAAAACTAAGCATGTGGATTAAAGTTATGATTTTCACCTCAAACATCTGGATTAGACGTAGATCAACCCACTTAATGTTAACCAAAACTCTCTCACAGATGTGCCCCTCTATTTTTATGTTTTAGTTAGTTCTAGACATAGTCAAGTTGACAAGCAAGAATAGCCATCACAGTATCTAAAAAGGAGTCAGCCAATTGCTTCAATTTCTGTATAAGCTGATAACATAGAAACTTCCTATTCTTTTGAATGAGGAAATTCCAGGTGTGATGAATTGCTACAGTTCTGGCCCTGAGGTGGGCTGATCTGAACGACCATTTGAAATGTGTGGATTTTTCTTTTTTCTACAATAGAAAGAATATGTGAATATGTGAAACCATAGAAGACACCTTGACTGAAGAGGCAATTTCTTCTGTCTGTAGCATCAAATGTATATCAAGTGTCAGCTGGTGCCTTTAAGGTACCAGTCAGCATGTGCATCAAGCCTGCTGAAAGTCATACCGATTAAAGGAATTGTATTGCTTTGATTCTGATGGATCTCCAATGATTGTAGCTTCTGTAATATATGCATGCTATTTCAACTTATGAATCAAACCCACATTCTTTTTATTCTTTTAAAAATAGCAGATCCCATTTTTTTCTCCTCATGTAGTCATTTTTTTTTTAATCTCAGTACTTCAGTAAGGCTGCCTCTTGTCACAAAGGCAGACATGTGTATACTCTTAACCAGAGGATCCAGTCATCCTCTGACCAGAGCAATATTGTCAGGGACTCCTCAATAGATATAAATAATAAAAGGAATGATAAAAGTATATATAGATTCTGCATAGTTTTATTACTTTCTAGGTGAATCTTCTAGACTGTTGTATTTCACATTTCTCCCATAGTCAAAATATTTTCCTATTATTTTTAAATACGCATGCTTCTTAGCTTAGTTTACTTTCCTAATGCTATAAGATAATGTCAGAGTTTAGAAAAGTCATTAATAATGGTATTTTATTTGACTCGTGGTACTGGAGTTTAAGAAGTGCAAGAACAGACATTTGCATTTAGTGGGGACCTTCACCTTGCATCATACCAAAACCAGTTCATAGGCAGACATATGCAAAATAGAGAGAAAACAAAGGGCAAGTTTGTTTCTCTCTCTTTCCTTTTTAATCGGGAACCCATTTCTGAGATAACAGCTTTAATCCTTTCATGAGGACAGGTTCATAGCCTAATCATCTCTTAAAGACTTCACTTCCTAATAGCATTATAATTACAGTTAATTTTCAGTATGTATTTTGGAAAGGACATTGAAATCTAGCACTGCTTCACCCATTGCCAGGAAATTAGATTTTTATATAAGTAGGTCTGTGCTCATTTTTATTATCTTCAAATAGCTAATACTAATATATACTAAGATTTCTAAAAAGGAAATTTATACATTATATATGGAAAAAATACAACATCCAAATGGCCTGAGTGATTCCCTCAAACATAAAATCTTAGTCCTCATGGTTTGTTTTTTTTTTTTTTGCTTTTCTCTATTATATATAAAAGGCAAAAATACCAATTTGGTTATTCTTATGATTTGTTCCTACAGTCTATTTCCACAAGAACTTTGTATACCCAGTATCAGTCTAAGTCATCATGTTGCTGTGTAACAAGCACCTGACATCTTTGTGTTTTTGAAAAACAATATTTATCTCATGATTACACTGGTATAGAATATTCCCAGAGATAGCTGTTTCAAGACCTCTAGATGATACTACTGAAATATCAGTGAGGTCTTTGATATCATTTGAAGGCTCAAATAGGAATACATTGTCATTAATGTGATTATTAGAAGAGTTCACTATTTCAGCAAATGCCATTTAGTGTCAGTTACTCGACGTCTATTGTGTGGAATCTCTTTTCACATCTTTTAAGAATTCCTTCTCCATAAGACTTCATCACATTAGGAAAACAACAGAATCAGAGGGAGGAGATGGAGTGAGAATAAGATAATATAGTCTTTTATTGACCTACTTCTACTAGGACCTACTTTCTGGTTAATAACCTATTCAGCTATGCATTCTTCAGTGGAAGAGTTTATTAATGAGACCAGCATCATCATAATTTAATCACCTTCACTAACTACAAACCAAGATATTAACACATAAATCTTCAGCCCATTTTAGCTCTAAACCATAATATTTTTCCTTGGCACCCAGTGGCTCATTTTTTCCTTCTAGTGAATGCTGTATATTGTAGCAGGCTTTCTTCTGGGCCACCCACCAGCTCTCAAATTGTGACATGGACACTTTATTACTATGACTGCTCAGTGCCATCTTATGCTTGTCCCAATAGCTATTATAACTTATTTTAATGCGTTTCTCTTTATCCATGTTTTGCCTTGTAACCTTTTACCTTTGTTTTATTCTGTAAGTCCTACTTTGTGTTTGTCTATGTGGCAGCTACTTGACTGGCGCCCTGTGTATCTGTCCCTCTTTCTTCCTTGTTACCTTCTTTTTTCTCACTTACTTATTCTCTCAGGCTACCAGCCTCACGTATACTTCCAGCTATTGGCCTCTCAGCTTTTTATTAGACCAATCAGGTGCCTTAGGCAGGCAAAGTGAAACAGCAACACACCTTTACATAATTACACAAATGCAGCATAAACAAATGGAACACAACTTTGCCTTGTTAAATTAATGCAACATAAACAAACACAACATACCTTTACAAAGTTAAAGTAATAATTTGTAACATAAATAAATGCTATACATCTTTACATAGTTAACAATTCCATAACAATTTACAGTCCATCATCCTGCTTTTCTTAAAATACCAATTCCAGGGAGTTATCTGAGCAGCAAAGTAGATTCTTAGCTATGAACCCTGTAAAATTTGAACAAGCAAGTTGCATGCTTGCAGCATACTATGGTACAGGATGCATTATAATCACTCTTTTGCTGCTATTATATGAACAATAACAACTTAAAAAGAGTTTGTTTCAATTTATGATTCTAGTAGGTTAGAGTTTATCTTGGAGGTAGCTGTTGTATGGCAGCAGGAGCATAAGTTAGCTTATCACATTCCTTTTACACTCAGAATCAGAGAAAGAGCAGGAAGTGAGGTAAGGTTAAACCCCTTCAAAACCAAACCTAGCATTGTACTTCCTCAAGCCAGCATGCTACAAGATAGTGACAGTGGTTGAATGCATGGACATCTAAAGTGCATTTGTCATTCAAACAATCATATAGGCTAAAGCTCTTTTCTAAAGTGAGGCACAAGTGTCTCAAAAGGTCCTGCAAAGGGACTTTGAAACTTCAAAGCCACACCCAGTGACACACTTCCTCTAACAAGGCCATACCTCTTAACCTTTCTAAACAATTCCACTCCCTGGGGACTAAGTATTCAAATATATGAGCCTAAGGGTGGGGGAGCATCCTGTTCAAACCCTCTACCCTCTACAGTGTAGATGGTGTTAATCCAAGAAGTACTTAGACTTGTTGGAAAACAGCAGTTGAATTTCTTGTTATATGAATCAGGAGGCTTGGAATGAGCATGGTGTTTTAAAATTCTTTACATTTAGCATCCCACAATCAGGGCATTAAAAAAAAAAATAGAGAGTCTTTGTGAGACTATAAAATGAATGACCACTGGTCTAATAGTCAACAGCATCACAGTCCATGAGAGCCCAGCTCCCATGATCTGCTTCAGTGTAAGAAAAGAAATGCCTTGGAGTAGTGAAGGAATTGGATAAAAAACCGTTTTTTATCTGAAATAATTATGAACAAATTTCTTATTGCCTGGTAAAATAAGGAAACATACATACCTCTGATGGTAACTTTCTTTTTTTACTTCTAAAAAAATAGCCTCTGACTCTTTCTGTCTCTATTCAGCTACATATCTTCACATTGCTACATTTTATACATACAACTACATATCTTACTTTACATACGTATGGCCATACATCTCTATACATAGTTCCATCTATTTTCCAATTTCTTTACATCTTCCTTTTACATGGATTTCTCTTCTCCTTTTATACAGTTTTATTGCCCTTGTCTCCACGGTTACAAATCTCCATGCAGCCAGAGCTATTTGAGTCAAACACACAGCTCTCTCACCACATAACATTTTACATTGTCCTTACACATTCTCATACCGCTCTTTGCATAGTTCCTATATGCAGCAACATCTCTTTTCCATAGCTCTCTCTCTCACACTCACCTACTCACACAATATTCTACATCATTCACTCACTCTCTACTCAATCACTCATCTATTCATTCTCTCACACTCTTTAGATGTTTACATCTCTCTCTCAGCACATACACGCACATCCTGCATAGCCTCATTTCTCCATTGCTACTAATCTTATACAGTCCTATTCACACACACACACACACACACACACACACACACACACACACACACTCATTTCTCCTTCACTCCCTCTATCCTTAGCCAAACACTGGACAATTATGTGCTACATATACAGGGTCCAACCAATTCTCATAACATAAGAAGTCATATAATTATTATACAGCTAGTAAGGTCACAAAGACCAACCAGAGTAAATTCTTGGCCTTGCACATAAAAAATAAACTGAAATAACACTGAAATTCATACATAACAATAACAGTAGAAGTTGAACCTTGAGTGGTCAGGGTACCTGAAGAAAGTCAGTTGTTGCAAGGGGGTTATGCCTCAAAGCAGCCTGGCCTTGCTTTAGCAATAAACAGCATCTGTGAATTAGCGTTTGTATGTTTTTTTGCAGGAGCAGATTAGTCTGTCTGGATTTGTTCTGAAGTATAAAATTAACTGTCTTTGAGACTGAAAATACTGTTACCTTCTTGTGTCAGTAAAGAGGAGTATTCTGCCATTAATTCTATATATCAGACTTGACGATTTACAACTATTAGTGTGCCTAGGGGTGCAAAACATACTACCAAAGGGCCATGGAAAGAACCCCACAGCTGTTCTTAGTAGGGAGGTAGAACAGTGGCCCCTAAAATAACTACAGACAGAAAACAACTTATAACCATAGCCAGTCAGCCCACAGGCTTCACCGAGTGGTGGTCCCATGGATTTGTTTAGTGGGACTCCTCCATGGACTTTCCCTAGTGGGGTTCTCAAACACAGAGTTATTCATCTGGTACGACGACCTGTAAAATACTGGTTGACATATCCTGGAAACTCCCATGGCCCTCGGCACAACATGGTCCTCCTTCCTAAGGACAGTCTTTGTCTCACACTCCTGTTAGTTGCTAATATTTAAATATCCAGAAATACTCATCAATCTTTTCCTACAGTATCATAAGCTTCAATTCTCCACTAAATTTATCTCTATTCCTCCTTCAAAGTATTTCTAAAGGCATCTCAGTTATGTGTTCAGGTTCCTTATTATAGCAATTTCCTTTCCCAGTTTTTCCACTGATGAAACAAAATAGATGGTATTCTATGGTGAAGCTTAGAGTAAGATATGTGTGACAGAACAGTGTGGTTTACTTCTCAGTGGCACGGGAGAAAGAGATAAGATAGAGCTGGAGACAGGTTACATTCTTCTGAGGTCTATTGCTTTCACTAGGCTCCACCTTCTCTAGTCCACTCAGTTATTAATTGATCTGACAGGGAATCCATAGATGAGATTAACAGCCGTGTGATCAAATCCCTTCTTTATTTTTTTACCACTTCATGACCAATTTCTGAGTGCACATGGTGAGCAGAGCTATTTTATATTTAAATCTCAGCATGAATATCACATGTTGCATGATTATGACACAGTGTCAATTAGATCTTCTGGAGAGAAGAATGCCATTTGTCTCTGCTATAGAGTTGTATAGCATTCTGAGTGAAAATCAGTTTTTGAATATGTGCATAACATTACCTTCTATTAGAATGTCAGTGGCTCAAGGACTCACATCATTGCCATGTAGTTTTCTATGCACAACATAATTTTAAAATTCTCTTAGGTATTTTTGTTAGCATATTAATTTAATATCTTAACTTTCAGTTACTTTAAAAATTTGCTCCTAACTATCTCACTGAAGAACATCAATTGTATATGCACATGCTCTCAGTAAGTATCCTCCTTGACTTTCATAAATGTAAGTTTTTCACATTTGAGCATTTTTATGTCTAAATGCTGGCATTATTGTCATAAGTGGTGCACCAGTCCAGAGATAAGTAATTTACATGTGCTGTGTTCTCATGATGACAGATAGAATGGGGAATTTAAAATTTGGACCATTATTCAGTAATGCCATACATAGAATACAGATATGATAATAACTGAGCTGTTTGGGAAAGAGGCATTCTGATTAACTAAGTGGTTTAGTTAAAATAGATCAAGGCTTAGAGGTTAGCCATAGAATGGAGTGTTTATGCATTCTATACTTAGCCCTGGGTTCAAAAGAAGAAGCTCAATGTTCGAGTCATCCAAAACATGTAGTAAATGTCTTCTATTATATCTGCATTTTTCACATTTTGTCAATGGAATCTTTAAAGAAAGGCTATTGCATGAGAAAGCTGGTGTATGTATTGTTATTAGCATTCTTGTGCAGGCATATTTGTATTTATCCATTCATTCAGGAAGCAGTTGTGGAATCTACATTTTGTGTCTGATGTACTGGCTGCTTGTAGAGATGAATAATACATGGTCCTTGCACTTTAGGAATCCTGTTTATTTAGTGAAAGCAGATGTAGATAAATATTTATAATGTTTTATACAAAATAGTGATAATGGAAAAACATAGATTATTTAAAAATTTTTGAAACATTTCGAGTTCATTTGTTAGAAATTATCTCATAAATTTTTTGGAGGAGGTGCTGAATTAGATTACTAGAAAGTTTCTCATATAGGTGATAACAACAAAGTTGGCCACATAGTACATGTATGTTTGTGGCTCAGTGGATGAATTCCTGAAAAAGCCCATTGTTTAAAATTAGTTGATTAGTATTATGAAATACAGTAACATACAAGCCATTTTAAAATAAATTTCTAGGGAATATTATTTGCTTAAAAATGTGTCTTTAAAAACGATATCGCAGAACAGTAAGAAATGTTAAGGGAACAGAGGCAAAACATACACTTAAGCTGCTAAACTTAGCCTCTAATCACTAGTAGTTAATCCCTAACTTCATTGATATGAGAATTCTTCTTGTAGAATCTTAAAAAGGATCAGAAACGTTCAATCTTTGCGAGTCTTTGATGTTATAACCAATATCTCTTATTGTTCTGGCACTGTTTCATTTAGGGAGATATGCAATATGAGGTTTCTGGCCCAACTATCCCCATAGTCCAGATATGCCCGGGGCTGCTTTTCCCCTCAAAAATGACTCAGATGCTTATATTAATTTCATGTTGTTTGGCCTGTGTCTCAGGCACATTGCTAGATAGTTATTTCATCTTAATTCAACCCATATCCATTAATCTGTCTGTCATATGGCCCATGTTGCTTCCTTGGGTAGCTGGATCAATCTCTCTGTCTGACTCCACCCTCCTTCTCCTACCCATGCTCTGATTCCTGCCTACTGCTATGGTGCCTGTCATGGGCCAAAACAGTCCTTTATTCACAGCATATAGAAAGACACTCCCACATCAGAGATATACTTCATTTAACAGTGCCTTAGAGGGCTAGTAAGACAGCTCAGCAGGTAAATGTACTTGTTGTGGCATAAGCCTGATGACCGGAATTTAACCCCTACAATTTTCCACAGAATGAGACAAGTAACTCCTTTAGTGTAGTCTACCCTCCACATGTGTTATGTTTGCTGTGACACGATACAGCACAACAATTAAAATAATCATAATAATTTTAAAATTCCCAAGACACCCTTCCTGATTATAATGGTAATTTTTCTCTTGATTTCTTCACTAACTCTAAACACATCACATGCACATAACTTCATATAATGTATAAGTATTCATGCAGACACAATAAGGCTTCATATATTCATACACATGCACTGAAAGAAATACAGTTCCATGAGATATGACCTCAGAATATCTCAGTACAACATTACTGAGAAGGCAGACTCTAGCCATTAAATCACCTTGCATTTTTCTATAAGTACAGTCACGTCACCTTCAAGTGGATACCCTGGAGTGCTTCTCAATGTATTTCTAGCATGTGATATTAAAACTTGTGGCAAATGGTTTAAATATTAATTCAAAATCTAAAATGTTCCCATTTAAATTTTAATGTTTTCATCATATAGCTAGTTTACTTTGTTTTGAGGGCATAAAAATAAGATAACAGTTTTTTTTCTAAAATTTATATTACCTGGTATAGCGCCTCCTTTACAATCAACTAAATACTATTCTCCAAGCCTTGGGATTCTTGCAATCATAAAAGAATTTAGAACTCCTAGAGGTAGGCTGTAGCCATGTGGTCAGCTTTTGTGTCTCTGATATGAAAATCATGACATGAAATCTACAAATTCTGCAAATTTGCCACTCAACTGCTGCTCTGAGTTGAAAGATGAAGGGAACATCTTTTGCCCTCTATAAGACTGCTAATTGATCCAAACCCAAATATTTAAGTAACAGCTGCGAACTTATTTGTATATGTCTTTCAGTGCTATTTGCAGAGTCCTATGACAATCAGCCACAGCCCCTCACTGTTGTTGAGACTATCCTTTTGATAATCCACTATAGCAATGGTTTTCAACCTTCCTAATGCCCTGACCCTTTAAAACAGTTCCCCATGTTGTTGTGACCCCAAGCCACAAAATTATTTTTATTGCTACATCATAACTGTAATTTTGCTAATGTTAAGAATTGTAATATAAATATTGGATATGGAAGATATCAGATAGGCAATGCTCAGACGATTTATGCTCCACCAGTCAAGAAAGGCTGCTTCATATTATACAGTGCATGAAATCATGCTCTCAGGAAACAAAGAAATGATAAAGAGAACAGGAGCATTGTGATGCTTCCTGGCTCCTCCTCCCCATTTTTCTACCAGGGTCTCAGTCCATTGATGAGGCCACCTACTTTGATTAATCTGATTTCAGCAAATTCCTCACAAACCAATGGAATGACAGTCTTTAATTTCTTAGGTGATTAATAAAGTTGAGGACAAAAACTCACCATCCCACTAAATGTGCAGAAATAATTGGCAAATTCTACTTCATAGAATTCCCATTACAACAACTTCATTAGCAACAAAGTAAAGTGCATTAAATTATCAAACACAAAGTCAAAGATGCTCTTATCTGAAGTCCAAAGGTTTTATTGATGAACTGACAATGTAAGCAGTAAGTAAAGATAGACTGAAGTGAGAAGTGATAGCAGTCTAGCCTGAACAACCTGTGCTCAGAACTTCAGTAAAGACAGAGTGAACCACTTGGGAGATCTTGAAGAAAGCCAGTATGATGTAAATAAAGCTAGCAAGAGGCCCTGTGGTTGGAAAGAAGACAAAATAGAAAGAAACTCTCTCAGAACTACCCAGAGATGGGGGTAGAGTGGGGGGAACACACAGAATTTTGCCAGAAGAGGTAAGCATTGCAAAGGGAAAGAGGAAAACAGCCTGCTAAGGGAAATCAGACCAAGAAATATCACCTCCAAGGGGATAAAGAATCCTGGAGAAACATAGTGTATCTACAAGGATGGATAAAATCGCGCAATAGGTTGATAGTGTCAAATGCTGTTGAGGCTGGAGCAAGGAGACTGAAGTAATCACAGGAGCCTGGAAGTCTTCTGTGTTTCTAGAAATAGTCTGGTCCAGAGGCATAGTTAAAGCAGAATGAAATAAGCAAAGAGAAATATATCAATAATGTTGACAGAAAACAGAAATAGTTCTCACTAGAGGTTGGTTGGAACAGAAAGCATTTAGTTGTTATTTAGTGGTGTGATTTGACTATGAACTAAGAGGAAGGAGTCAAAATATTTTAGTCCATTTGGAGTGATGTGTCAAAACAACTCCATACTGAGTGGCTAAGAAGTAAATGGACTGTTTTCTTGGGATTGTAGTAGTTGGGATAACTGAGACTAAGTTGTGGGTAGATGTCTCATCATCCTCTCTCTTTGATGGTGGTTTATAGCTTACATAGTGGAAAGGGCAAAACAGATATATTAGAAATGTTTTGTAAGAGCCCTGAAACAGTCATTCGAGTCTGGCCTCATAACCTCATCACTATTGCAATGTGTTCTAACTTTTAACATGTGAATTTGAAGGATGACAGGGCACAAACTTTGACAATGAGCATTTTCTCCCCTAGACATACTCCCCAATGAATTAAAAACTTGTACTCAAACAAATTTGTGTATTTGCACGCTAACAAAACACAAAGAATGGGGGCAGCCCAAATTCTAATTGGTGGCAGATGTAAGAGAATTCTATTTTTCCATTAAAATGAATGAAATGAAGTTGATATATGCTATATATATTAGGCAATAGGAATTTTACTATTAATAAAATGCCAACATATCCTATAACCTGGAAGAGACTTTAATACCTTATGTTACATAAAAAAGGAATAAAAAACCATATATTGTATCAATTCTTCATAAGGTATATTTGGATTTGGCAAGCTCAGAGAGCTGATATGCAAACAGATGCTTACCATGAAATATAGAAAGGGAGAGGTATAAGGAACAAACATTTAATGTGCACAAAAAAAATGCTTTGAGATGCAGAGTATTTTAGAGCTAGAATGAAGTTGTGGAAACACAAAGGTGTAAATTCCAGAATAATATTTTTATATTATGAGAATTTCATCTCAATAAAAATGAATTTAAAGCAAGTATGAAGATACTCCACGCAAGAGGAGGCTAATTATGAAACAAAGTAAAAGCTTGTATTCTAATGAGAGTGGGGCTTGGGTAGGTAGAGTTTGGAGGATCTGGGAGGATTTGGGAGAGGGGAAACCATAATCAGAATATACTGAATGAAAGAATAGTCTTTCAATTACAAAAGATACATCATCCACAGTACAGGTGCAACTACTGGGAAAATCTCAAGGTGGCTGCTCTTTAAATTCTACTGTGGTTTTGATTAGTAAATATTAGAAAACAATATTAAAAAGAAACTTCAGTGTCACCGTCATTTTATTTCAGCAATGTTCTTTACACAGACTCAAATCATCACAGGAATGACAGTATTGAGGGTTAGAACACATAGACATTGGTAGGATTCTTCATATATTCACCTTGGATATGAATTTCACCCCATGGAAACGTCACCATTGGGCTTTGACAATGGTTACATGAAACAATGATAGTCTGATGATCAAGACTGGCTGAAGGTAAATGTTCTGTTATCACCTGTTGTTATTTATGCCATCATCAGTAATAGGCTAACCAGAAAGTGACAATCGTGTGAAGAAAAACATCGATTCCTGATGATGAGTTTGACTTTGAAATTTGATAATCATGTCCTTAATAAAGGTATGCTGGCAGAGCCTGATGGGGTATGGTCAGGCCTTTCCTGTATATCTCAGAAAAAAATAAAATAATTTGCTAGTTTTCCACGGAAGTTTCACTCACCAAGATTAACATGTTGAGAATTATTTACAATAGCTTAAATGCAATTCAAAACCATTTTGCTAAATTCTGGACTTAAACAACCTTGATAGCTCAACAGTAAAATATCACAAATTTAGACTGATACCCAAGATGAATTAAAAATAATTTAATCTTTAGTGTTATTTTTTCCTTACAGAAGGTTTAGAAATTAGACATAATAGAATAAAAATTGCTTATCGTAGCGGATCTAACAAGGTACTTTCCAATATTTATGAAAATGTTTATAAGTACAAAGAGTTTCTCACAGGTGTGTTCAGTAGTTTTATAAACAAATATAGAAAACCTTAAATGTTTATAAGTAAATATTAAAGTAATTGTTGTACTTTTGCCCAGTTATTTGAATAAATGTGATGTCTTAATTCCTAATATGGAGATTCTCACAAGGTATATTATTAGAAAAATAAGAGGTACATAATGTTTTGTGGAATGATGTTCTGGGTTCTCTGTACATAGAAAACTTTTAGGAAAATAGATAGCTTCAGAAAGTCATGGAGAAAGTGACCTTCCGGGGCAAGCAAAGCCCTAGATAGTGCTGATCTTTTGTAATATAAGCAATGTCCAGTTTTCTTTCAAAAACTAATTGTATTTTGATATACATAGATATTTTTGGTATTTTTTCCCTAGTTCATTTATTTCTTGTTTTTATTTTATGGTCTCTACATTTTCTTTTTCTATTTCAAGTATGTCCTTGTACATTTGTGGTGCGATTCAGGCGTAAATATACATTCTTATTTCATTTTACATGCTAACAACAGCTCTCCCTTTCTCTCTTCCTCCCACCCACCCCCTAACTGCCCCCATTTAAATTCCTGGTCCACTTCTCAGAGAGGGGTAAGGCCTCCCAAAAGGCCTTTAAATGTCAATTTTTAGACTCTAGAATATTTGATATGGATAATAGATATTTAATAAATATTACTTGATGATATCCATTATCATATCCTATGGATTTTGAGATACAATAGATAAATATTCCTGGCTGATTGCTATATGCACATTATTTGGCCTTAGCAAGTTTTAAATACAATTATAATAACAAAATTCTTAACTTAGGAGACTTTTGGAGTATTTACATGAGGTGGTACTTTTAAAAAGGTTGCCCCTGTAAGAGTTACCCATTATATGTTTGACAAAATTAAGACATCTTCTCCTTATAATATTTCATGTCTTTCTTAAAATGTTTTAAGCCTTTTAGAAATATTTAATTTTCTCATAATGCTTAAAAAATGCAATAAAACTCAAAAGCATATTAGCAGAGAGTGCATTAAGTTCCCCCCATCCACAGGAAGTAGGGAGTTGTTTAAGGAAAATAAACTTTAACAGACATTTTTCATCTTGCATTTTATCCCTTGTGCATATGAATATATTTAAGCATAAAAATATTATACACAACTTTATACACAAAGGAGAATTGAACGAAAGCATTCAGTATAATTTGAAAGATCTTTGCTCAAAGCTGCATATAGAATAATATATAATCCAATTATAGAGAGGTAAGTCTTCATGACTAAAACTCTGAAGGAATTACAATCTTGTCATTACAGCTTAGTATTATGAACTGTGGATTTCTCACTTTGGAAGGTTACAGGGACTGACATCCAGGAGACTATTGTCCTTGTACTTAAAAGTGGGTGTTGGCTGGTCTTTGTTGCATTTTATTTTATTTTTTTAAATTCAAGATAGGTTGTATAATTGAAGCTTTAGCCACCAGCTAAGCAGGCTTTTCTTTTCAGTGAAGAATTAAATCATGAATTCAGATTAATAGCCTTTTTATAATGTTGTCGCCGGCTGCCCAGTGGGCTAATTATGAAACCACAGCAGTGAGAAAGATAAGGAAATGCAACTACTTGTGTTTGGAAGGTTGACATTTGGCATGCAGCTCCAAAGTGAGTGTTTACACAGTAGCTGTCTTTAATATCCTCTTCCAAAGGGTTATATATTATTTCTGACTTGACTATCATTCCATATACAGTACACTAAGCAAACAGCTGTTCACCTATGCATAATTAAACATATTTCATGAGGCGATTTTGATATTATAAACAGCCATTCAGTCATTTGAAAAGCCTTGTGCCCTAGCCCATTATTGGATTTGAGGAGGTCATCCAACCATAATGAAGTTCAATGAAATTTTGAAGACTGGCTGGAAAAGTCTTAACCAGCACCGCTTGCTATCTATTGAAATATATTGGGAGGCACAGATTGTATCATCATGAAATTTTCACACATGGTGGAACTCCATTTGTTAACAGTCATGGGCTGTGATGCTTGGCATTTCAAACCCTACCATAGCATTAAACTCATTATCATGTGAACTCATAAGATCTAGTACCGGCTTTAAAACAAGGGTCATTGTTGTGGTGATTTTTTTTTTTTTTTATTAAAGCCATCCAGTTTTGATTTTTCAATTTAATAGTCCACTTCTTTTTAGGTGTTCATTCTATGGAATCACAAATAAGGCTTTTGTTCAGCTACAGTTTCAGAGATCAGATCCCACGATACCCATCTGCCTCTCTTAACTTCATGTAAAGGCATCATAGCCAGTAGCAGGATTAAAATGAGGACTGAAGGAGAGAGACTGTTGAGGCAGGTGTGAACGACTGGCAAGAAGTTTGGAATTGGCTTTAAATTCAGAAAAGCATGAGTGGCAATCCCCATACTCCTATTTCTGAGTTAAACAGCATGGTAATACCAGCTCAGTCTTCATTTCTTCACTCAAACTGCCAGTAACATATACACACCATGGTGATGTTACGGTCACCATTGCTCTGAATGTTGAGCGGCTATCAAAGGACGAAGGATTGGCTTTGTTCAGAGAGTGTGAAGACAATTGGAAAAACAGAAGATATAGCAAATACCAATTGCAGCGAGTCTAAAGAGAGAGCCTGGTGATCTGCGTTAGATGAGGTGTGTCTACTAAGATCAGGTTGTAACAGAACCCCAAGCAGGGACTGGGAAAGTCAAAGCACCTCTCTCTCTAGAGGAGAGCCTGTGAGTTTCAACATGTCTTACCTGCACGAGGAACTGAACGAAGACGTTTTCCTGTTCAAGATGGTGGGAATAGATTTGGAGAAGATGGAAAGGAACAAAATAAATAAAAGATCTTGGATGTTTTTCTAAAAAGAGTGTATTGTTTAAGTTTTCTAAATATTAATATGGCTTATAAAAATGGGTCTTTGCAGCTATGGGTACATACACTCATGGGTACACGTGTATGCCGAGAACAGAGAACAACATGGGCTGCTTTTTTCTGTCTTTTCTTCCTTCCTTCCTCTCTCCCACCTTCTTCCCTTTCTTCCTTTATTTCTTCCTATTTAAGAAGGAAACACTTCCTAAAATGTGCTAAGTAGGCTAGTGTGGCTAGCCAGTGAACCTTGGGATACTCCTGTCTCTGACTCCCCAAACTGGGTTTACAGACATTCACTAACATGCTTGGCTTTTAAAAACTGATTGTGGGGCTTAAATTCGGGTCTCCTTGCTTGTGCTGCAAACTCCTTACTGGCTAAAATGTATCTGCTCTCAGTGGGTTCTTGTAAAGACTCCATACGGTAGTTTTGTGTGTGTATGTGTACGTGTGTGTATGTGTCTGCCTGCTTGTTTTCTGTGCCTGTGTATTCTGTGATTTGCTTAGAAACAGTAATTGTGCATTGTAGCATACTATAAACCTCTATTATTCTCCATGTTGTTTCTGTTTTTATTAGTATTTTTATGAAAAATCAGACATTTTTAGTGGTAGAATCAAGGTTGATTGGTGCCAGGATAGGTATATAAGAACTCCCATGCATTTGTTAGCAAGCAGAAGATATTAACAATAGCAATATAACATTATATCCTAACATTAATGATACTAACCTTAGCTATGGCATTTCCAGAAAGGTAAAAGCAAAAGGAAAAGAAAAATCTTTGGTCTAAATGGGGGGGGGGGCTGGAATCTGGCTCAGTGGGCCTTAACTAGGGTGATTTCCTTTCCAGAAAACATTTTTCTCTCAAGTCGCAAACAGCAAAGTCTGCAGCAAACCTCTTCTTGCATGAAGCGTCTATATACAACAAAGAGATACCAATAGTGATGAGGCTGCTATCCCTCATCTGGTGCATCCTGGGTAAAGCTGGGGCAGGGGCTATATATAGCCAGCAAAGCCCTCCTCACACCATATAGTCTCAGCCATGGGGAGGTTACACCCACTCTTCCTTCTGCTTGAAAGCCAAATCTTTCTATCTTGTGCACCTGATAAATTCAAATACTTCAAATTACCCCGTTTCTCTCAACCTGTGGCTCCCCCCCCTTTTGCTACAAAAAATACAAAAGAAGCACCTATGGCAGAGCATATGCATAGTTTGCTCTGTCTCAGAGCTACTGAAATACATCTACTTCCCCTAATTGATCAGCTTAAGCAACCCTGTGTAGTGGGTGGTAATTGCCACTGACAATAGCTGCTGACTGCAGAGGAGAAGCATGATGATCCTGTGGGAGAGACACAACTGATTGGTGGGGGTGGCAGTAGCAAACATCTGCAAACATCCAAATTAAACACAACCACTCTTAAAAGAATGCAAAGCTTACATAATGTGTAAAACCTTGGAAAATGTTAACAAAGCATTTGTTACTTGTCTAAAATAAACCAAGGGCTTCTCTAGTCAATGCTTTCTATCGATTGTGCCACGGAGGCTTGTATACAATCTTGCCTGTTTCCTTAGGGATTTCTGTATTGCTTTTTATTGCAACATTACTTTAATTGGATGTCAAATAATAGAAATGGCTGGAATCACCCATGTTTTATAATTCCTGATTTCAAGATTGAATAAAGAATGGCCAATGCTGCCACATTTTCATTGTACAATTTCCTGATGCTATCATTCATAAAAATTTCCCAGTGTTCGTTTGCTCTGAGCAGTCAAAATTTATTTTATTTCCAAACATTTGAAATCAGTAAATATAGCTAATAGCATGCAAGGAAGAGATACATGTTTGTCAGCTTTTCCTCTGTGCACAATTTAATCCTGCATGAGACATTTCCTTCAATAGCAGTTATTAGAATCTGATAAAAAAATAAACTTCACATTTCATCCTGCTTAAGTGATGAGAATCTTTCCGAAAGCTCAAAGTAGTTATCATACTTCAGAGCATGAGTGAAGCCTAAATTATAAAGAAAGAAAGTGATGCTTAGGAACAGGTATTGTGCATTTCATCTAACAATCCAGAAATAAAACAGTCAATAAAATATCAAGGTGAATGCAGAGCAAACTCTGTAAAAAGCTGTGGGTTCTGCCGTGGAGTATTCAAACAGAAGTTTGATTATTCTATTTTGTGCATAACGTTCTTCATGACTTTCATTATTCTTGGAGTAAAAGTATACATGGGAGAGTAGACAATCTGCACACTAGGAACACCTCAACCTGCCTTTTATGTTCCTATCTCAGTAGTGGTTTTTTGTTTTTCTTTCTTGCATTTATTAGCTTATTTCATTCAAAAAGCAGCTATGATTGGTGCCACAGAAACACGTCTAAAAACGAGATCCCCCAACCTCAAAAGGTAATGCTTCCTTCAGGATGAAGAACACGAGGAAAACATAGCCACAGTCCATCAAAACACCAAGGCATAGTGATCTTCAACGTGTTTTAAGTCCTTCACGTGACAATGACATCAGGCTGCCATAGCCATCAGTCTTCCAAGCTATATTAAACCTGTTATTAATGAAACAAAAAGTCAAACTCTGGTTCCTGCTTCCAGGATTCAAAGGGCTCTCCAGGTCATATGGCCAGGGGCTTTCCTTTCGCTCTCCCAGTGTTGATGAAATGACTGTTAAATCTGCTGAGAGCACATTTCAGT
This sequence comes from Phyllotis vaccarum, assembly GCA_033318265.1. Lineage (NCBI taxonomy): Eukaryota > Metazoa > Chordata > Mammalia > Rodentia > Cricetidae > Phyllotis > Phyllotis vaccarum. The sequence goes on from JARWLC010000016.1 coordinate 57,923,804, forward strand.
GGGGTTGTGCCTTGAATGTACTTCCTCATCAATGTATAAATTTTACAACCAATTAGCAGGTGATGCTGCCCTAAGTACATCAAAATAGAGGCAAAATCGGACTGCAGTCCTTGGGTGATGTTCTTGGGTAGCCTCCTGAAGACTGAGGCAGCATGGATCTGGGGGAGGGGGAGAGGGAGGGGGAGGGGGCAGACTGGCTAAGGAGAGGGAGGTAACTAGAGTTGAATATAAGAGAAAAGAATAAAAAATTCTAAGCTGAAAATTTCTCTTTACTGAAGAACTATCTGAATCTCCTGGCCAAATCATTTTATTTATATATAAATTTCAAACCATATCCTTTAATGCACGCATTCTCAAACAACTTTAGCGTGTGTAAGAATTCCTTGTGGAGCTTATTAAAGACACAATTTGGTAAAGTGATCCCCCTAAACATAGTTTCTGGCTCCGCAGGTAGAGACTGTGGTTTGGTGTTTTACCAAATGTCCATGTGCATGGATATTGTTGATCTGAGGACCATACTGGAAACCCGTGACCTCTGAGAACTGGATAGCCTTTTAAGCTTGAGCACAAGTATTTAAAAGTGTGAAGTGGTTTCTGTGCAAGTGTGTGAAACTCTCGATAATTTCCACTCTCCTTGATCATTTCTATTTCAACTATTCTGAGTCCTCAAAATACTTTTCTGGCTATACAAGACTGTTCACCTTCAATCATCAGAGTTCTAACATTTTGTATTAAAAATTATAGTCTTTATTTGCTTTTCTTTCAGAAAGAGTTAGACCCCATGATGAGATAGTTGCTCACTGAAGATGTAGAGTTCTTCCGTTAGCTTCTTACTTCACCTTGCTATATTCCTTAACATCAGTGTGCTTTTATTGCCTACTATATAAAGCATTAGGTTTAACAGCATATAACTCTAGCATCCATGCAATAGGGTGATTGGAAAGATTCAGTGAGGTACCATGCCTGATGTTCTTAGAACAGCTCCTGAGATGTACTTAAGGATTATCTCAACATTTCTTCATATGTCCCTGTTGTCAGTGACTTCAACTTACTCCACTTGGTAGATTTGAGAAGCGAATAGGTTCTAGAAGGCTGTTAGAATGTGACATTTCCATTAACAACTGATAAGCTGACAGAATGAAAATTAAGTGACATAGCCTAGCGCTAAAAAAAAAAAAAAAAAAAAAAATGTTGGTGCGATGAGATCTTCTTATGCTATTATACCACACAGTTCTTCCCTCTTCCCAGCAATGATCCCTCAACAGTGACCATGGCTTTCAGAATGACCTGTACGTATGTTGGAATGTCAACTTTTCCACGTGCTAACCAGACCATTAGAATAAAATAAAAAAGGGTAGTACATACAATATTGAGAGACCTAGACTGATAAAATGTATGTGAAGTGTCCCACTTGGTGCCTGAGGATTGACAGGTTGTTGGCAAACTTTTAATTACATTGCTCTTCAGTTTCCTTAAGTCAGCCACTCAATCCAAGCAGATCCCTTGTCTATCATTCCAGCAGAATTGCTAACAGTACAAACTGTGGATAGCATGTAGATTGCGTGGCCATGGGAAAGAAGATGCTGTTCCCACAGTGGGAAAGGAGATACTATTGTCCTCTAAGAATGTTTTCAAGGCTCCTCTGAGCATTTTATATATGACTTTCCTATCCTACTCATATCCATATCCTAGAGGGAATGAGGATGGTTGATAATGGGTTCCATTAGTAGAAATTCTTTTATGTATATGGTGCTGCACTCCATACTTAACACAAAATGATCTGTGAACACTCATCAATACACTATAGAGTTATTAGGATTGTTAGGCAGGTTTTGCAAGAGAAAGAATTTTATACCAAAGTATAATGACCTTAAAGTCCTTATGGGACCTAAGTTCTATTTAACTTCTTGGGACGCCTTTTCTATGAAAAGTGTAAAATGGATGATGGATTAATGGTAAATCATGATGGGAATTAGTACCATTCTAATTTGAAAATAAACCTTATCTTCTTTTTTTTTATTATTATGGGTGTATACTTCTATATGGAATCAGAGTGGAAAAACTCGGGTTTCATTCTGCTAAATATTGAAAGGACAGGATAACTGTCCCAGTTTTTATACAAAAGACTTGTCTAAAGTTGCTTTGCAATACTCCTCTGGCTTTGGCTAAAATGATTTTCATATTTCTTGATGCCAAAGACTGACAGGATATTTAACCAGTGTTCTTTTATGAACTCCTCTAGATTTCTGGCTTATTAAATGTCATTGTAAGTTTTAATTAGTTAACTAATGCATGTACAATTTGAAAAATTAAGAAAGAAATAAGCAAAAAAGTGGAAACTATTGGTTTCTGTAAAAGGATAAAAATTATATTTATATTTTGTGTAGTTAAATACATGTATATCTAAAATAAGAGTATATATATATACATACATATGAATATAAAATTATATGGTGTCTATTGTTATATATCTTGCTAACTGAACTGAAATGTTTAAAGACTAAGCTATGGTTAGTATCTTTCATTTGTAGATTTACAATTTGGGAGGTTGGAAAAGTCCTTCAAGAGACATTCTTATTCAGTTAATATCTAACCAAATACAACTGCTTCTTAGTCTAATGATTTGCCATAGGACCTTAAACACATTGCTTTTTCTCTTATTTTTAAATAATTAATTTATAGTGTCTTTTTAGGATCAGAAAAAGTAATGCAGATGAGATATGTAATATAGTGCCTGGCACATAATTATCACTCAAAACATTTCTCTCTATTATTATTCATGCTCTCACTTATTCATTAATTCAGCACATGCTAACCTCTGACTTACCTTTTAGGCTCCTTTAAGAGCATAAAAAACCGATTTATAGAATGTTTCTTCCATAACAGTGTTCCTACAATTGACAGGAGGAAAAGATGGATAAGCATGCAGCAAATTAGGACAGCCGAGACTTTAGTTTTAAAAGCGAGGTGCTTATACAAAAAAATGCAGAGAACAAGATTTTCCTATATCTCAATGGAGGCTTTATAATGAGCTACTCAGACTTGTAACCTGCAACCTCAGGAATTTTATCTTTTGGATTCTGTAGTAAGATAAGAGAAAGAAAGAATAAAAGATAAACCAAAATAGCCTTGTCATGTCCAGCCACCATCAATTAATGCCTAGAAATAAATTAACTACAGGAGAACCAAGTCAAGTAGCTGGAGATTCACCAGTTGTCATGTGGGGTTATTCTCCTTGGAGGGACTACATACACTCAGTTTAGAAGGAAAACAGCCCATAAAATCATATTTTTTCAGGGCATGAAAAAATACCTTATCCATGTAAAACCTTTAGACCTTCTAGAGACCAAAGAGTAGCATATTAAAATTCATGTCTGGCAGAAACAGTTTCTGAGCTGTTTGTCACACGCTTGTACACACTATTCAAAAGAGAATCCCATGGGCTTAGCTGTTGTCTCAGCTCTACATCTGAACTCTGTTCATATACAAGTATGGAGGAACTACTGTTTTACAAAGAGCAAGGTGGTTATATATAAAGTGCTTGGCTTAATAAAAAAATGTCCCCATGTTTCTAGCCTTTCTATGAGAAACACACATACACACACACACACACACACACACACACACACACACACACACACACACACTGCACTCTCTTTTTTGTGTGTGCTTTTGTTATCAGGTTAAGAACGTTTCTGTGCTATGTTTAACAGTGAGAGGTAATTGTTTTAGTTCGAAAACACTGTGTATGTGTGGTGTACATGTGGTTTTTGTCTATGCATGAGTGTGCATGTGTGTGCATGTGTGTGTTGCACAAGAACCAGAAAAGTCAGATTATTCCAAGAAAATCGGGGGGGGGGCTCCAACACACATGTGGGTCTTTACTAACTGTACACTACTGGATCTTTTGATTGAAAACACTTGTTGATTTTCCTGCAAAGCCTTTGGGAGGAAAAGGTGCAGTGAGCATTTACAAATTAGGAAATGTAGCTGGTGCATGAACCTTGTAAGTCATAGTAAAGCAAGAATGTAAATACTGGAGTGTGCACCCTCTGTCAACTCCATACAACTTTTGAAGATTTTTTTTTTTTTTTTTTTTTTTTTTTTGGCATTTGCTTTCTTACATTTGGCACTATACTCTATTTTAATAGTGTTTACACTCTTGTTCGGCTCCCCAGCTCCACAAGCTGTTAAAAGAAGCCACATTTAAGCAAGATTCCCCACATCCTTTGCTGTTACATAAAGAGGGTAGCAGGCTGTTCCCCAGAATAGTCTATAAAAGAGCTTCTCCAAATAAACTACTTTAATGCTAAGCAAAATGCCACATATGTAAAATAAGTAGTGCCAGATTATGTAAAATGCTTTTTTAAAGATGAGGAAAAGGACTTAGCATCAAATAAATTTATCAGCATGGGGAATTCCAAAAATACTTATAAAGGTGCTTTCAATTCACTAATATAGTAATTACTATTTACTTCCTTAAATTGGCTTCCATTATCTTATAAAAGAATCATAGAATAACTTATTTGACCCTCTAGGGGCTTGTGGCCATATAAAGAATAGTTACTTAAAGAGGCTAAGAGTCTTCTAAGATCTAATTTAGTCTTTATATCAAACACTCACTTATTAGTTTTTCTCAACACCCTAATCATGCAAAATTTCTCAAGTAATTCTCTTTTTACATTATTGCTAAGGCATTAACATGTTGTAAGGAAATTATAGATATCATACATGTCAGGAGAAATAGCAAGCAAACATTCTTTGTTCTTAGAAAGCATCTTAATCTCTCATATATATACAGATAAATCATAAAATAATATGAAATAGTTAATATTCTTAACTGGAAACACAGAAATGATTTTGGGTGAAGAGTACCTGTCTGAATACCCAGCCTAGGATCCACTTTTTGCATTTGACAAGAGAAGCTTTATAATGCTATGGGAGCTGTTCTCAGGTCCACAGGAAGGTACCTGGATATAGTCAAATAACTCATAAAAGAAATGTTTAATATTACCAATTACACTTACAATTCTTCCTCACAATGACTGGCATATAAATATCAACTATAAATTTAAAAAATATGAATATATGAGATGGTTTGAAGTAGATCTGTCTAAAGAACTCTGAAGTGGATGCTAAGAATTTATTATTTTTTAGAATTGCTATAAGTATTTAGTAAAATGATTGCTAATTCCACACTCCATTAGTTTTTCTTCAAAGAGAACAATAATTATTATCTATACTTGTAGAGATATCTAAAATATATGGATTTATTTTAAAATTGTCTTTACTTCTAAACCTGACTTTGGAAAATTACTTACAATTTGACCTGCACAGTGAGTCCATTTGGAAGCCAATATTTCCTCAAATCTGATTTGATATCTGTATCTAATGTCTATATAGAGCAGTGGTTCTCATGGTTCTCATGCATCCTAACACAGTTTTATTTTAAAACAGTTCCTAATGTTGTGATAACCCCAATCATAAATGTGTTTTGTTGCTACTTCATAACTGCAATATTGCTGCTTTTAGGAGTCATAACGTAAATATCTGATATTCAAGATCTCTAATATGTGTCTCCTGTGAAAAAGTATTTCGACCCCCAAAGAAGTTGTTACTGGTAGGTTGAGAACAGCTACTGATCTTTAGTTTGGACCAGTCAATCAAAGGATGCTTTGATGTCATCCCAGGTGAGATGTGCTGCAGTAACTAATGTAAATGGATTTTTCACATTCCCTAGAAAGGCAAACTGTGCCTGGCCCATAGACATTTTCTCCACAACTTATCTCTAATAATTTCCTTAAAAACTGCTGTCCATGGTGCTAATCACAGGAAAATCACAGGAAATCATCTTCAAAGACAAATTCTGAAACTTCCTTAACGCTGGGATTCACATCCAAGCTTTAGTGGTCAACCATTGCCAGCTACATTTGGAAAAGCTATAGCACACTCCCCATATATTGCTCTATTGAGTCAGATAAGCTAAAGAAATGTGACGTCTTTTGGCTACTGATGACGGTTTTAAGGGAAGGTTTTAAGGGAAAGTTTTAAGGGAAAAACATGATAAATGGATGAAAATTAAAAATAACAGTAAAAACAGAGTTAACCTCTGTTGCTCAAATGGCTTAGAGGACCAATTTTAGAGGCTGTGTAGTCAACATCTTTTGTGTATTGTGTTTTTTTTTTTCTTTTTACCATCCCATTTGACAATTAAAACAGTAAAACGTGGAAAGAGCCATTGTTTGTGTTTTTCATGGTGCCATCAATGTTCACCACTCTGAACAATAGTCAGGGCATGACAAATAAAGGCTTTGCCCTGTGGAGCCTACAATCCAGCAGCGCAATACAATACGGAACAATGCAGCTCAGAACAAGCATGTGGTGATTAACAACCTTTCTAAGTGGCATTCTTTCCAGAATAGGAGGCTTTATTTTTTATTTTTTTTATAAATAAGTGGGTGGAGGGAGGGGCAGGTGTACATTAATTGAGAAGGGTTTCACCAGTAGGAACTCTGACAGAAGACACAAAGCAGCCTTGGGTGAACAGAGTGAGAAGCAAAGATTAGGAAGATAGTGTGATCAGTAATTAAAGATTCAAGAGCAGACTATGTATGTACCAAGCTGAAAACCAGAGAGCACTTACAAAAAAAAGAAAAAAAAAAAAGAATCCAAAACAGAAGAAGAAAATAACTTGTACAGTTACATTACATGAGAATGAGGTGTGTAATACAGACAAAAAAAAATCTATTTTCTGGGTTTTGGAGAAGACTATGTGGAGGAAAAAGTGTCTATTGGGAACAGATAGGAAGATTGCTATACAGTATGTGCTTCCTTCTTTAAAATTCTTACTAGATATTTACATAAAATTTGGCAGGCATTTAAGAAGTGAAATCTACCTTGTCTACGGGAGAGAAAAGAAAACATTTAGCAGAACTGTGTGTTAAGAAGTCTTGTATTCAAGAGCAGTAGGTTTGGGAATTTAAACATATCTTAACATATAAATCCAGTAGCATGCCTGTGTGTGTGTTTGTGTGTGTGTGTGTGTGTGTGTGTGTGTGTGTGTGTGTGTGTGTGTGTGTGTGCTATTTCAATTAGATAAAGTCACTATTTGGATAAAATATCATTTGTTTCATTGCGATAGTAATGGGTCAAACTTACTAGCAACCTGTGACTGGAAGGCACCATTCCAAACATTTTCTATCCGTTTACCTATTTCTCACAGCATGTTTGAGAGGCAGACATTAGTACTATTATGGATCATGTAAAGTGATCATGACTAATTTAAGAAACAGACACTAGGGCACTTATGAACATCAAGTTTTCATAGATCCACTAATTTCAAATTCAAAGAGTTGTGTAAATTTTTGTCAAAATTAAAAGTTCACATCTCAAGGAAAACGCCCTAAGTGGAATCAGCTTTTATGTTCATGAACATGTGATCCCTCATTTTTCTGCAGTGTATTAATATCTTTACATCTCTCCCAAACCCACAATACCATTTTCTGCGTTACAATGAAGAATCACATAATAATTGTGATAACCGTAACATATTTGACTTCTTAAAATTCAGAAAACTAATAAAAAGACTAGGATATCCTGCCTTACAGACTTAGTTCCCTGAAGAATGATGCACAACTAGGAAAGAAAACATGTCATAGGCTAAAATGTGTACTCCCTGACACTATTAGCAAATGGCTTTCCTCCATTTGCTTCATTCTAGAAGGCCTCAGCATGACCCAGATTTCAAAAGTGTCAGAGAACATGTAACTAAATTTGGAATCTAAATTATAATTTTACTGCTTTTTGCAAATGCGGAAGCAGTTAAATTTTCCTGCCTTGCTGGATCACCATAACCTCTGCCACTCTTGCATCATTTTGTTGTTGTTGCTGCTTTTTTGTTTTGTGATTATGTTGCACGTAAGCTTCCATACTAGCCTAGAAGCTTTCAAAGAAAAAATTCTTAATGGCAGAATGTTTTAGGTAACATTTCATTTTAAAATACATACTAGAGGAACTTTTGTTTCAGATAAGGGGGTATGAAAAGCCACTGGATGTATCCACCACTGGAAACATCTGTTGCTAGAAAGATGATAACAACATACAGGAGCTGAAGCTGCTGCTGTCTCAAGATCATGAGAGTGAAATCCCAAGAACATCTTCGTGCTACCAATCCTGGTTAACTTTAAGATTCCACGACATCTGTTTCATGAGCATAAATAACAATCTTTCCCTCAAATCCTCTCAATACCTAACATATGCTTCATTGAATACATAGAGAGAGTAGCTGGGTAGTGGTGGTGTACCATGCCTTTGATTCTAGCACTAGGAAGGGAGGGGTAGGAAAGTCACTGAATTGAGACTATCCTGGTCTCCAGAATGAGTTCTGGAACAGCCAGTTCTACTCAGAGAGACTCTGGCTCAAAAGAAGTAGAAAAAGGGGGGGGGGGGGGGGAGAGAATACAGCAAATTTTGCTGGCAACATTTAAACCTTGTAAAATGATTTTAACCAAATATGAACTTGACTTTTAACAGTAATATTATGGAGTAGAATTTTTATAGGTTAAGACCAGAACCATACACTCAAAAAAACAAACAAAATCTACAAACAGAAATGAGGTTTCCAAAGTGATTTTTACTTCAATTTATACGGATTCAAGTGCTTAGGGCTGGCTATGGATTTGTCTTATTCAAGAGCATTGCTGTTTGCTTTTAAGTAATTCTTGATCTAACTCATTTTATTTAATCTTCTTTTATTAATTTTTTAATTGTGTTGAATATTAGTCAAGTCTTTCTTAGACAGCATGATACTTTAAGCATGGGGTGTTTTCTTTTTGCTTTGCTCCCTGAAGTAAAAGCTTAACCTACAACCCCATTGAAATATTGCTTTGTGTGTGAATAATGATTCATTTCCTGACTTCTGTCACTCTCAAAATTTAGACAAAACTCATGTACACTAGATAAACACATAGCTTAAGGAGAAATGTGAACACTGCCATAGCATAAGATATGCTATTGGTACAGATTCTAGAACATTCCATCTCATCATATAAGATTTAAAAATATTAGCATTATCCAGTTGTGCAGCTGGTTAGTGGGTGGTACCTGAACAGCAATATATGTGTGAGAAAAGTCAGGGTTGTAAAACAACAGCAACAGCCACAAAAGAACCTTATTGCTTCGAGGAAGACCAACTAAGTGTGTTGGTTGCGTTTTTCTCTTGTGGAAGGTCAAGTGAATGGAATTTTACATGCGGACTCTGTTTTCTCAGACATTTCACTCAGTATAATTTTTAAAATTTATTTATTTATTTATTTATCTATTTTACTTTATCCAGGTTTTCATGTATAGCAGGAATTAATTCTTTCCCACTGCTGGATATGTCCCATTTTATTAAAATACTTCAATATATCAGTCCATTATCTTTAGTGTGCTTATTTTATGCTCAGTTTGGGATGAATGATAGTAAATTTGCTATGAAGAGTCTTGGGTAAATTTCTTTCTGAAGATGCTTTGCTTTCTCTTTTATAAATGCCTAGGAATGAAACTGCTAAATGGGGAGATGTGTGTTCAACTTATCAACTCCGTAGGAATCTTCTACCTTTCTACACATTCCAAATACAGATAATAGAAGATCTGTTTAGTCTGATTCCTACCTATACTTGATGCCTTCAAACATTTTAATCTTGACATGTTTAGCTAATATGTAACAGTATCTTGTTATATTTTAATTACTTTTTGCAAATAAAATATAGTAACATCATTTCACCCTTTCTTTCCTTGCTCCAACTCTTCGCATGTACTCCCTTATTCTTTCTCTCAAATCCATACCTTCTGTTTCTTTAAATATTGACATATAGGAATGTAGATAAATAGAGATAAAGATAGAAATATATATATAAAGAGCCCATGTACATATACACAACCTGGTATGTCCATATAACATTGTGTGTAAGTATGTGGCTTCAGGAATGACCATTTGGAATTGAATAAATAATGTGTAAACTCTTCCTGGGGAGAACTAATTTTACTGCTCTTAAAATTCCATAATTGCATTTATTTCTTTGCCTAGTTTGGGGGCTCTGTGAAATTTCCAGTTTAGTGTTACAAGATCTGAACATGAATAACACCAATAGACAGACTCTTGGGATTTTAGTTTCTGTGTTCCATGAATGAGGCTGCTGAACACCTTGCTCGGCTTTACTGTTTGAGTATAAAAGAGTTACTCAAGTAGTTTTCCCATTTTCATGGGACTTTATGTATGAAATGACTACTTTGCATAAATCCAGAAATGCCAAATGTTCAAAATAAAAATCTATCTAAACTATGACATGTTTAGAAAGAAACCATGAAAAATATATTGTTATCATGGAACAAGCAGGAATTTCTTGGACAAAGAAAGCATTGTTGGTATAGAGAAATATTAAATACTGGTTTTTATTTTAAAAAATTAAAGATATGTGCCCAACAACATTAAAACTAGAATGAGAAAATAGTCACAATCCATTTATTTGAGAAAAAATAGCAGAGACTGAATCAGCTTTGCTATCTTTTAGTCGCTCACTATCAAGGGGCTTCATGTATTTTTCCATACTTTGATTTTCAAAACCATTTTGGCCCTTTGTAGCCAGCCCACATACTATTGAAGATTTCATATATTCTAGTAATGGCAGTTTTTCTTCTTGGGATTCTTACTGCTTTCCATAATTCATCAGATTTGTTTTTTCACATTTTTCTCAAAAATCACTCTTCTGAGTTCTTTATTTATTTTTTTCATGTGTTCATAATTCCATGGCTCATGTGCTCTTTTAACTTACACTCTTCCCCTGGATGGTCTTGCCTGATGGATATGTCATCAGCCATCAAGAATCACCAATATCCGTGAGATCCTTACAGTTATATAGAACCTTTGTCACTTAACTAACACATCAAATCTACACTTTCATAAGATCTTTGGGTGATTCCGTTATAGAAACAATGTTGTTTAAGAGATATCGTTATAATTTAGATCTGTATTATATGCTTAGCTTCAACAGCATTGTCTTGTTACATTTTATGGTATGGAGAATCTACACACAGGTGATATTTATATAGAAAACAGTACTTCCAGGCTGTACGTGGCAAGGCATATCTTCAACAGTATCACTCACAAAAGGAAAAGAAAAGGACCATTCTAAGTACAAGACAAGGCTATTCTATATAGCATATTTTGGGCCATCTAGTGATACACAGTAAGACTCTGTTTATAAAAATAATTATCAGTGAATGAATCAGTCATTGTGATCAAAACCAACATGTTATCATTCTTGTTTTTGACATCCACACCTAATTAACAAAGAGACAATGAAACATTTTGCACTTCTACAATGAATGACTCAGAATCCTTTATATAAACATAATTTGTATAAAATAATATTATAATATATAATTCTTAATTGACTGATATGTAGAGGTCCAAGAAGAAATTGATATAGAAAGCAAAGGAAAATGTGAACAAAGTGTGTTTTTGTCCTGTTTGGCTGTTATCTCTTAGAAGTCTGTACTTTTCTAATGAGAGACAGACAGCGAGGGAGAGGATGCTGAGAGAAGAGGAACTGGGAAGGGCAGAGGGAGAGAAAATGATACTCAGAATGTGATTGGTGAGAAAATATCTATTTTCAATAAGTAAAATGTAAAAACAAAATAAAATGTTTCTAAATGAAAATAGTATTCATTAATTCTCTGAAAGAAACCTTGTTACTCAGAATCTTTCTTCCTAAATCAGTGGGTCTCAACCTCCTTAAGGCTGCAACCCTTTAATACAGTTCTTCATGCTGTGGTGATGCCCAACCATAAAATTACTTTATTTATACTTCATAACTATAATTCTTCTGCTGTTATAAATTATGATGTAAATATTTTTTTTGGAGATAGAGGTTTGCCAAAGAGGATAGAACCTACAGGTTGATAAGCTCTGGGACCTAAACAATGCCAATGTTTAAAACTTAACCACCTTTTCTTTTATAATATTAATAAATGGGAGAGAATTACTCAATGTATACAAAATGTAGACATCATTTAGGTCATGCCAGTATGCCATCATATTTATATACTACCAACAAATATACACCAATCTCAACTCAAAGCAAGAACACATATAATATTAATATTCAGTTACTCTCAGCAAGAAAAGAAGCCATCCATTCCACTGGCCTGATAAAATGCAAAAGATTTCATTTATATTGTAGAAGGACTAACAATTACATTTGAATTGCTAGGGCTGAATTACACATGTCCCACAGGTACAGAGTCCAATGACAGTTTAATTTTTAGCAAAAAAATGTTTCATTCTTATTCCAAATGTCAGAACATCTTCAGTTATGTCGCAGAAAGGACTTTCCCTCACCATATCTCTAAGGTGGAGTTCCAAATGCATGCATTCCCATTAGGCTGAGAAATTTCAGGTGGACTTGTATGTTATGCCTGACTCCTTTTTAAAAGAAAAATGAAGCTTACTAATTAACATGCTTTAGTCTGATACTCCACTAAGTGCACAGAATAAAAAGAGCTATGCATACCACTGGAAGGTGGTTGTGATGTTCCCATTGTGTTTGTGGTATTAATAGTGCTATTAGTGAATATGTATGGAGGGCTTTCATGTGTCTCATTTTATATTATTTCTCTCATTAAATCCTTGTGATGTTTGGAGGGTTTTGAAGACTTCAGACCTCTTTGCTAGAATGATTCTAGTCACTGTTCTGATTCCAAAGCCAGGGTTTTTCATCACTTTCACCACATAGCGCTGAAATTTCTGTTTTTCTTTCAAGTCCCTGATTTGGAGAAGAGTTTAAAAAGAAGGATTTCATTCTCTTTGTACTTTGAGAGAGTAAATTTTCTTCTCAGGAATGTCAAAAGGAGAGATGCAGTCAGAAAAATGATGAAAATGACTACAACTCCGTGAGCTCTGTAGAGAAGAGGAAAATTGATTACTGTGGCATCAGGGTGCATTTGGAGAGGGCTCCCAGAATCCTAGGTAGAGGTTTGATTTCTGAGCATTGTGTGAGTCTCCCCCACCCTAGGATTAAGCCAAGACAAAACCCTTCCCTCCAATAAGGGCAGATTTTTACATTCCTGTTTCCCTGAGCCTCAATGTGATGATGGACCCCCCAACTCCCCACTTCTACAACAAGACATGTGAGTGGTTCCAGCTGCGAAAAGGAATTTTTCACACATTGCTGGAGTCCTCACCCTGAGCAGACACAGCATCCTCCGCATGTATAGGCTTACTGAGTGAAATCACTGCTGCTGACAGGATCCACATTTCCAATCTATATTCATCCACACAGCATCGTATCTTCTCGGGGAGGGCATTGTCATACAGTTGAAGCTAGTGTTCTGGCAGGCTTTTATCTTGCTAGTCTATCATTACAATCCCAACTGAACCAGAAGGCCTCAGGGATTTTCTGTTGCTCTCAGTCAATCAGGATGGCAGTTACTGGCTTTTCCTAAGACACAGATCCAAAAAAAGGCAGTCACTGTACAGGCTTTCTGCATTAGGTATCTTACCTCTCTGTACTCAAGAGGCATCTAGAATAATTAATAGGAAAAAACAGTGAAGTGTTAGGTTTGCAGTGTTTGATCGGACTATAAATTTCAATTAATGGTTGTAAATTTTGCAGCTTCTTCCTAGCTGCAATCTGATAAACTGCTCTGAAAATCTTTTAAAGAACGTCACCAGATGTACAACTATGGAACTGCATCTTCTCACAGAGTCAGTGTTTAGATTTTGAGGGAGCAAATGTGACTTTCATGCTGGATGATACATAACATGTCCAAAGAGAAACATGAAGTAGATTTTCAATATATTTACAATAATATATACGGAAATATATATTAATAAAGGGAGTCTTTCTTTAAGCATTGTTTAAAAAATTTAATGAAAGCACTTCTGATGTTACCTTTTAATGAAAAAGTATTTTATTTTCAATTGTATGTATGAATAAATGAACAAATGAATGTATATATGTATGTGTACATTTGCGTGCAAGTACTAGGAAAGACCAGAAGTGGGTGTCAGGATTCCCTTGGAGCTGGGGTTATAGGCAGATGTCACCTGATGTGCATGCTAACATCCAAACTGTGATCCTCTACAAGGCAGTAAGATCTATATACACTATTAACTTCTGAAATTTCTTTCCAGATCCAAATAGATGGAATTATTATGTCAGGATCTTATAATGTAGCCCTGGCTATCCTAGAATGACTATGTAAACCAGGCTGGCCTCAAGGTCAAAGAGTGCTTGGTGTGAGGTATAAGCTGCCAAGCTCAGTATAATATTTTTATATGTGTATGATAAATGTAATTCAACATTATAGAGATTCTGGAAGATTTCTGTGAACATCCTCTATGTTTTTGTGATTGTTGTGATGCTCTACCGGATGCTTTGTGGTTTAGTAAGTCACCTTCCTGTAAGCAAATTCTTATATTTTTTCGATCATTTAATCCCCTGCTATGTACTGACCGAGTCATTGGCAAAACACTTCTTTTCACCCACAGACAAAGAGACGCAGCCCTTTCTTAAGTCTGAGATATAGCCTAATTTGAGAGGTGGGCAAAAATAGAATAAAATTCACACAAAAACATAATACAAATATTAACAACACTGTGAACATAAAGAATGAGATACTACCTGAGGAGGAATAGAGCTTTGTAAACTACACATTCTATGTGGTGATATGTTATATATTTATTAAAACCAGTCTGGAATATCAGAGAACATATCCACCCACAGTCAATCCATACAGAGGTGGTGCAGGCCATTAGTCCCAGCACTTGGGAGATAGACACAGGGAGGCAGAGGCAGGAGGATCTCTGAGTTCGAGGCCAGCCTGATCTACAAAGCAAGTTCCAGGACTGTTAGACAGAAAACCTGACTCCAAAACAAAACAAAACAAAAAACCCCAAAAGCTGGGACTAATGGACTGTGCCACCTCTGCCTGTTTGACTGTGGGTGGATCTGTTCTTTGATATTCCAGACTGGTTTTAGTAAATATACAATTTATCACCACATCTGAGGACTAAGATTTTCCAATTAGATTTTAGATTAGAAGAATGGTATGGCATGTGCCTTGGATGGAGCATAGAAAAATCCCTAAGATTACAACATTGAGATAAATGGCTGAGTCAATAGAAGGGAGATAGACAAAGAATTTTATACCCTCTAAAGTTTTTCAGGAAAGAAAACAACTATGTTAAAATGTATTTAATAAGCAATTTTAAAAATGAGAAAAGTTATTTTCTAAACAGCAGACAATTGATAGCATAAGAACTAATTAAGATTAGGTTTAATATAATTCTGTGGTTTCTTGCATATGTTATTCAAAAAAATGTAACTTATTTAGGGATCGGATCCCCATGAAAATTAAAAGTGTTTGACAGCAGAGAAACAAAGGTATTTTTGCCAATTGAAACTCAAATTTCAATTGCTTTCAAATTTCCTATTACGAACCTAATACAAGTGAATTTCTTAAAAAAAGAATATTGTTTTTTTTTCTGTAATGTATTACTGGTATAATAATATTATACACGTAAATAAATTCAAACTATATGATAATTACCATGAAAAGTGAATCCACTCAAATTAGAAGTATACTGGTCCTAATACTAAAATCAAGAATAAGAAGATTCTTAATGAATATCCTGATTTTTATCTATCAATCTATCTATCTATCTACACACTCATCTATTACCTATTGATCTATATACATATATATCTATTATCTATCTACCTATTTATTCATTTTTCTTTTCAATGAAGACATGTTCTTATTTCATACAATACACCCCAACCACAATCCCCGCCCCCTCGGGATTCTTTCCCACTCTGCCAGGTCCACTCTCCCTCCCTTTCTCTCTGGAAAACATACAGCTTCTAAGAGACAACAACCAATTTTGAACAAACAAGATATAATAACACAAGGCACATGGCCTCATGTTGAGCCTGTACAAGGCAACCCAACAGAAGAGACCCAAGAGTAGCAGTGGGGTGTTCTCATTCTTTTGCCATCTCTTTGTTTATTATTATACCATAAAAAGATGTTTTTCTTAGAAAAATGTTCAAATTTTAAACATCTTAAAACACCATTGAGCATTCATTTGAATTGCTGATTACTTAAATTCCCATATAGAAAATATTTTGCTGACATGGAATTGATTTTCTATGATTGAAAATACAGATACATAATGTCCATGGATTGTTGCTGCAATCTATGCTAAGCATAGAAATTCACTAACCAATTAATGGTACCTAATATGTGTTATTCATAATGTGCTCCTGGTCATTTAAACTCAAAGCAGCAGATTTTTATACTAGAATGTGTGTGTACTCAAGAAAAAACTAATTCCAGTGCCTGCTAATACCAGCATTATTAGAAAACCTTTTTCTTGTTTTACTTTTTGAATGTAATTAGAAATTTGCTTAAAAATCCCCACTGACATGAAATGTTAATATTGGCGCAGTTAATGAAATGCTAATATTTATGAATTAATTGGCAAAAATCTTGATGAAAGGAAGCTAACTGAGATCATTTATGCAGAATCTACCAGAGGACATGGGTTGTCCTTGGTGATTTGTTCATTTTGCTTTCAGAATATTATTTAGTAAAGTAGTCACTGGTATTTCAGAAAATGGTTGAAAAGTTCTCATTGACAAAGTTAGCAAGCTATATTCTAACACAGAAATATTAATTGGAGATATTGTAGATGACAATTTTCAGGTGATAATTTAAATATAATACCTTCATTTCAATAATTTGTTTCTATCTTAAGTTTTTTTTTTCACCTCCTAGTATCTAGATATTAAGTCCTAGTCAACCTCATGCATGTGTCTTTATTTTAGGATTCAATAATTTTAATTCTGTACCACCATTCCTTTGGGTTCATCTAATTTCATAAATATTATATCTATCTTTCTTCAACTTTCTGCATGTGTTTGTGTACATAGTGAATATGTGTTAACATGTTCCTGTGTGTACTTGTGTTTGAAGGTGTTTGATTTTGTGTGGTGATATGTAGAGCTCAGGAGTCAGCAGAGTGTGTCCTTTTTTTTTTCCTCTCTCTAATTGATACAATGAGACAAGGTCTGTTCACTGAACTTACAGCTCACACATGAAGCTACACTAGCTGCTCAGTGAACTCTGGGGATCTGCCTGTCTCTATTTTTCCATTACTGTAGCTATTCACACCCACAGCTAAGGCCAGCTTTCTTTTGTGTAGCCAGGGTGCTGGCTATCCAAGTTCAGATTGTCACACTTGTATAACCAGCGCTTTGCCAAGAGTGATTCCCCAACCTCTACCTCAAGTTCTTTTGAGAGCCAGTCTCTACTGATAA
The DNA here is from genome assembly GCA_033318265.1 of Phyllotis vaccarum. Classification (NCBI taxonomy): domain Eukaryota; kingdom Metazoa; phylum Chordata; class Mammalia; order Rodentia; family Cricetidae; genus Phyllotis; species Phyllotis vaccarum. The sequence continues at coordinate 57,941,170 of JARWLC010000016.1, forward strand.
TGATAAGCATTTTTCACTAAAAGGTTTGCATCATGGCTGATATCCTTTCTCTGTCTGAAAGCTGTTAGTGTAAAAACTTCACCATTGTTTGTTCTGTCAGAAAACAGTGAGTGGCTCAGTGGCCCGGGTTTCATGAGGTGCAGCTAACTTGTTGAAGTATACCATGGTGTCCCCAAAGAGCTCATTTGTAAAACTGTCTGCAGTGTTTTGGACTTATTAGAGCACCATGTGTTCTTTCAGCTCTCTCTTCTTTCTAAAAGGTGTCTTAGATAAAACAGATACCATAGCAAATATTCTTGACAGCCCTTTTTCTTGGTTCTATAAATTTTTTATTGTTGTTACATCGGTGTGCCATGAATTTAACATCTTTTTATTTCTTTGTCCTGCTATGACAACTTCTCTTTGGGGATACATTGGCCTCCTGAGGTTTGAGCAACAAATCAAGAGCTTACAAATGCCAAAACCAAAAACAAATAACACCATAGTCAGGGTTGACATTGTGTGTTATCATGCATTTACTTGATTCTAAAACTTGAACATTGCTTAGAAGTGAAATTTTAAAGCATGAAGCTAGTGAGATGGTTCTGCATGTAAAGGGGCATGCCTTGCAGGCGTGATGACCTGAGTCCAATCCCTATAATCTATGTAATAGTAGAAGAGGGGGTTGACTCCATAAGGGTTGTCCTTTGACTTCTGTACACACATACCATGGCATGAAAACACCCTCTGCACACACAGAGAGAGAGAGGGGGGGGAAGTGAGGGAGAGGAAGAGAGGGAGGGAGAGAGGGAAAGAGAGAGATCATACATGAAACAATAATAGTGATAATTAAAAAGGAAATTAGGCACATTTAATTTAAGCAAGAAACTATGCCTTTAAAAATTCATCTTGGCTTGCATATACATTTTTGAGTTGTATATATGAAGATGAATATTTGTGTTCACATTGGCAGTCAGTGCATGTGTGGGAGAGGCTCATCTATAAGCATGTACCCGTGTGTGTACACAGGAAGTTGATACCTGATATTTCCTCTGGTTGCTTTTCAGTTTATTTATTGAGGCAGATTCTCTTACTTAACAAGGGGCTCACCAATTCTTGCTAGTCTAACCCAGCTTGCCCTGGGGATCCCTTGGGTCTGCCTGTATGTGAGATTAGAAGGATGCTACTATTACACATTAACTTTAGGTGGACTTGGGGGATCCAATCTCTGAGTCTCACACTTGGAGCAAACATTTTCTTACTGACATAACTTACTTTATCCTGCAAATCCTTTAATGGAATTATAAACATTATTATACTTCTAGATGGCTGAGACAAAATGCTCCCTTTGAAAAGGGTAATTTGTAGCTCTTCCTACCCTTTAAGTGTCTATTCTTTCCTTTCTTTAATCACCCTCCACCATATCTCAGCCTCAACCTATGTGTAGTATGAACATTCTGTTATTTGTGATTTAATATTTGTTATTATTTTTCCTCCACTCACATATGAATACATATGGAAGTATATGTAAAAATGGTTCAGAACATTATTCATGTCACATGGAAGGATGAAGGACATTCTGCCATGTACAATAACATGGCTGGAAACAGAGGGTATAACATGTAGTCAGTGATATATATATTAGCTAATAGAAGTTCAGGGATAATGGTGATTTTCAGGGACAGAAGAACTGAGGAATGTTGACTAAAGAAAGGGTACAGGCTTTCAGCTGTGAGGTAAATGAACTTGGGGTTGTAATGGACAACATGGACTGTAGTTAACAAAACTGGTATATACTTGAAATTTTGCTGAGCATTTAAGCTATAAATGTTTTCAACACACACATATACACAAAAGTATGTGTAATCATATGAACCTCAGATGGTTCTTCCAATTGATTTATATTAGGTGCAGTTGCCATTCACATCTTGCACATTAAATGTTAGCTGCCATGCCTCAGAAAAGCTGGAAATTGAGTGTTAAAATATAACCCTTTCCTTTAGAATACCTTCCCGTGTAGACAATCAGTAGTCTACAGGGAGTCAAATGTGCATTTCTTTTTTTTTTTTTAAAAAAAAAATACTTTTTGTGTGTGGTATATGTGTGTGTATGTGTGATACATAGTGGTTTCTGACCACACATATATGCAGGTCCTCACATTCAGTCTTGTTTGAGAAAGGCCTTCTCCATTGTTTTCCTGCTGTGTAGAGTCAGGATAGCTGGCCCCCATGCCACTAGAATTTTTCTGTCTCTGTTCCTTATCTTGCTATAGGATCATTGGAATTATAGAAGTGTGCTCCTGTGCATAGTTTTATGGGAGTTCTAGGGAGGCAAACTCAGATTGCATTACCTGCATGGCCAAGACTTTACTCACTGAACCATCTCCCCAGTAACCTCAAATGTTGTTTTAATAAAGACATCCTATAGATAAATTGATCTGAATTATGTTTAAATTATTTTGAGACAAAAAGCCAAGGTAATAATGAAAACCAGTTTTTGTAAGTCCAGAAACATAGCTACACATGGATGTAAATTACAATCAGTAGGCATATTTAGAATTAATGACTGCAAGAAAATTTGTTACTCACACAAAGTATGCCTAAGGAAAGCAGGCATGCTAAGCCTGGTGTGATCAGAAAAGGAGGTGTTCATAAAGCTTTGAAGTTTTCACAGAGGTAATGGAGGGTACATGTATTGGTATTAGTTAAAGTATAATATCAATTAGAACATAAAACTAATAAATTTGTTTTTTTTTATCTCAGTGACATTCCTCTGTTAAGTGAGAATTACCTGCCCTTATCTAGAGACTTCATTCTTGCCCCAATAAAGGACAATATCCCTAAGACTAGATAAATATAAGGCAACAGTCATTTAGACACCATTCCAAGTAAAGAAGATATGAAGAACATGAAGAAAGTCAACATATGGAGTCTTCTTTTATATATGCCCTAAACATTCTGTATGGTTACATGTCACAGGCAGGATAGAATCACATGACCAAGCACAAAACTTCTCCAAGGCCTGAAGATGATGGAGGTGATAAACCACATTTTATTCTTTAAAAGTTATGTTATCATTAGATAATAGTTGTAAAGCAAAGGTAAATGTATAATGTTCTCTTAAGATTTAAATTTCAGGCTTCAGGATATTTTCATATACTCCTTCATTCATTGCTTAATGAGCTAGTATTTGCTTACTGAGTTAGGTAATTTTCTAGATAGAAAGATACATTATCAATATTCTGTACCTGTTCTGTGTGTCTGATGAGTGATTGATAATTAACAAATAAAATTTCAGTTCTGTTATCTCTGAAAGAAGCCCTGACCTAGCTTGGGATAGTACGGGAGTACCCCTTGGGACTAATGCTTAATATAGATCTGAAGCATCAGCCCAGACAATATCTGAAAAAGTTAAACCTAGAGACAAGCATTACCAGTTTTTAGTTTTAGTGTCTAGCTGGCTCTGTATTTAATTGGCTAAAGATGGGGTAAAATAGAAATACCCCTCTCTGCTGCTGTAGTGAATTAAACAGTTTTCCATAGCATTAGCTGCAAATGACAAGACAGAACTGACAATTTCTTTCTTGTTTGGGCTTCATTTAAACTTCTGGATGGTATTAAGAGGTTATTAGAGATTAATCTCCAATTAGGTATTCTGATAGCCCAAGAAATTGTCAAAGGGTCCCTATGGCCATACTTTGTAGCATTAAAGAGATATTGAATTAATAATATTTTGCCATCTCTTCAGACCTTTAAACTCCTGTGAGTGATGTCCAATCATTTAGCCCACTTAAACAGAATGTCACACTGTGAGTCTTCTATTCTGAATAGGTCACCATAGGCGACCGCTCATTAGTGTTGAATGTCCATTGCAGAATCTGCCGCAGCCACTCAGCCCCCATGTTTTAAGAAAATAAGCAGGAATTCTTTCCTTCCTGAATGGAAGGGTTATGAAGACAGTGCAGTATGTCATTATTGTGACTAAAAATGCCATCTAGGCTTGCTAGTGTTCTACAGTGCTCCAACAGAAGACCATAGAATCATGTCAGGATAGTAAGTGAGGCTCATGGCACTGTTCCCAGACCCATCTGGAGTCCTGTGCACTGCCCAGGACAGACTCCAAAGCCCAGCATTGATAGGAGAGGGTGAGCCATGCAGCTGTGCTTTACAGGAGATTCTTAATCCATGAAAAAGAGACATGAGTATGTGAATAAACACTGCAGTGAAGACAAGTAATTGGAGAACATTACCCAAAACTAATCTACCTAACTTGGTTATGTTGAAAAGTCGAACCTAGCTTTTTTTTTTTTTTTTTTTTTTTTTTTCTCTCTCTCTCTCTCCAACAAAAGTGTTTGGTTTTACTATAAAATTTCATTACAACATTGGCATTTATTAAATTCTCCTTTGTCTTTCTTCCTTGGCATCTGTAACTACATTGTAACCTCAAGTTGTGCCTGTAGCAGCAAGTTTCTGGCCTGTCCAGCCTGTGGTCTAGACCCACCAACCCTCAGTCCCACAGAAACACACAGACACATTAATTTTATGCTGATTGACCCAGGGCCCAGGCATATAACTTGCTAACTCTTTACTCTTAAACTAACCCACGATTCTTACCTTGTCCAGTCATGGGGCTCGGTACCTTTTCTAGAGCAGCATTTCAACTTTTTCCTCTGTGTCTGCTGCCTTCTCACCATAGTGTCTCCTTGGTTTCTCTCTGGCTTCTCTGCTCTGCTCTTCCTGTTTCCAGAGTTTTCTTCCACCCACACTTCCTGTCTGCCTTCAGCCAATCAGCATTTTTATTAAACTAGTAGGTGGGACAATTATTTATAACATAACAACATAATCCCATTACAAACGCCTATTTCAGTAGCAACTGGGCCTCTAGTATATAATTTCTGGCCCTTTCATAACTACTAAATATAAATCAGGCATTTTTAGGGTAGAGTGCTATGACTTAAAAAAAAAAATCATTCATTGGTTTACATTAGATGACTTTATGAACATTTGTTACTTTTCTCTCCCAAAATTCTATTATCATTCTGGAAAGAAGTCATTAATTTTAATGGGCTTTTAGTGAACTTCTTCTTTGATGTCCTTTTTTTTCTGTAGTTTGATGGGGTTGTAACTGGAGTTGCACTTTCCTTACCCCAGTGTGAATGGATATGTGACTGAAATTGTATGTTAGACTTCTTTTATTCCGTATTTAAATTTTAGGCAGACAAATAGAGATAGAAAATGGTTGGTCCTGATTCCTCCTTGTAGAGAATTAAAGAAGGCACACCATCTCATTTTCTACTTCTAATTGTGAGAAAGTCTCTATCTAGAGACTTGTTCTATATTCTTCTAAGATATCCCATTTTAGATAAACTAGTAGCTATGTGGGTTTTATTCTGTAAACGTCAATTGATATCATGGTATCAAGACCTCCTAGCCAAGCCTGCGGTGGATGGGTTCATAGTCTCAGCTATTTGGAAGGCGAGAGTGGAGGGATTACTTGAACCTAGCATGGCAGCATGGTAATATCCTGCTTCCAAACCAAACAACATACCACCCTTTCATTAGTTTTTGATGCCAGAGGGAATCATAATATTGAAATGTATCAGAGCCTGGGGCTATTTAAAAAATCCGTAGGGAGAATGAATTAGAAGTGTTTTGAATTGGCCCTTTAGAATTTATCATCTGAACTAGAGCACAGCACTAGTCTACCTCTCCAACACCTGGACCTTATCTTAGTATCTACTTGCTTTATGTATAAGGCAATTCAAGGGTCCAGTTGGTCTTTTTGTCTCTCTCTGTTTTGAGTCAGACTCTCTTTTGGTAGCCCAGCCTGTCTTTAAATTCAGCATTCTCCGGCCATGTTATTTTGAGTGCTGAGATCATAGGCATGTGGCACCAGAGTCTAATGAAGGTTTTATTTAGTTTGATCAGCTCAAATAGTTCATTTTTCCTAAAGCTGTGATAAAAGTGTTAAACTTCATGTAGTATAAGAAAAAGATTGGGTTGTTTTTGAGGATAAACTAGGAAAAAAATAGATATTTATTTGTTAACACTGATCCCAGTATTCACCTTCTTTACTTTGTCTTTACTTTTAAGAAAAGCTTAAAATATATATGACTTTGGAGTGAGCAAAGTCACATAGGGTTTATAGATGAAGTCAAATGTGAGTTGCAAAAGGAAATGGATGCCTAACGTTTCAGCCTGTTTCTTGAGACCATCCTTCTTGCATAAGTTCAGACTGATCTTTTTGCCTGTGGAAGGTCAACCCACACCACACAGCCTTGACTTAACTTTTCCTTGATTCCTTTAAAAGCCGAGTCTAAATGTAATGTTCTTGTTATACATAGTTTTGTCAGACTCCAATTTCAGTGGGCTCTAGTTGCATTTATTTTCCAAAGAACTAGTCACAATTTTGCTGTGTCCTAGGTGAAGAATTTTTGTGTTCCTTATCCTTTCCATCTCATATTTAAAATAATGATTGCTGCACACAGCATGTGGCAATTAATATGTGATTGATATAGGAATAAAGGCATAAAATTAATGCACGAATACATATAACATGCCTCCATTTTTCTAGTTATGAGAGAGCTTTCCAAAAATGTATTCAGAAATTCAGTTTACATAATGGACCCAAAGTTCAGCTCATCACATTTTTATATTTCACAATTGTAGGGGGAAAAATGACAAAAATTAATAAAAGCCAGGCACAATTCCAAAAGCTAATTTAGCCAGTATTTTTCTCTGGCTTCCACCAAAGTGTGACTAACAAATAGAATGGCACTTTATTCTCCCCATTTAGGATTTGCTCGTTAACCTACAGTGGAGGTTTTATTGAGCTGTGAAATTATTGAAAGCACTCGTCTCCAAACATTAGTGGACATAAGAATCAACTGAGAAAATGGTTAATATTGTATATTTATGACCCTAGATATCAGATTTGCTCAGGGAGTGCTGAGTCCAAGAAAGAAGCTTTTGTGAAAATCCCTTTGTCATTCTCTTCAAGGGATTCTGTAGCCACCATTAAAGAAATGCTCCAGTTTCTATATAGTTATTCAAATGAGGCCTAAATAAGCAGAAATATTGGAAAGGTGGAAAAACACACACACACACCACACATACACACATCCCACATACAACACAGATACCCACTACATACCATATATTCACACATGCCTACAATACATATGAATATACACCACCCATATGCCAAACATACCACAAGTAAATTATGTGCACCGCACACTGCATACAGCACCACACATACTCATTGTATACAGTACATCACACATGCATTACACAAAACTGCATATAACAAATACACAGACAAGAGAGACAAAACACAGATGCACATACATCATACCCATATGCAAAGCATTCCATTAGCAAAACATGCATACCATACATCAAACATTATAGAAGCACACCACACATACCGTATGCACATACACCTTACACAGCACATCACAGATACATACATCACACATGTGGTATTTGCATGCCCCCCTCCCACAGAACACTTACTACAACCCTTCCCCATTCCAGCTCACATAGAATATAGAGAGATGGTTAGAGAAAATGCATATTTTAATATCTGACAGCAAGTAAGATAAATAAATAATAGACAACAATAGCCATGGGATCGAATTTATTATTTGCTTTAGAAAAAAATTAAATGTTTAAGGTAAATAGCAAGTCAGAGGTAGAGACAAATTAAGAGCATATAGAATCCTGAAAGGTGTTTCTCCAGACTAAAATATACTTCAGTCCCAGTGATTACTTCTAAAACTTCTCTCTCTCCCTATTACCTGCCTGCCTTTGTTCAAAGGGATTTGTGCCTAACAAAATTATTGGGCAGCAGGGCCCAGACATATGGTGAAATTCAATTGGTTGTGGAATATTTGGACAAAAGAGAGATTTTACTCAAATCATGTGAATTTCAGAAATATAGCCCAACAAAATAAATAAATGACTCAATTTGGTGCATAGAAATGTCTTTAAATTCACTTGCACTGGGCTGTGTTAACTCTTTTAAATAAATTGTCCCTCAGGTTCATCGCCTTCATAGGCTCATTGGGTCATAATAAAAGCCACACACACACATTTCTAAATAGTAGCTGACATGCACAACCTTCACATCTGAGTTTCCTGTCTCCAGAAGCTTTTCAATATGTACTAGCATTGTGTGTGTGTGTGTGTGTGTGTGTGTGTGTGTGTGTGTATGTGTTATGAAGTGTTATTGATATTTTGTATTAGAACGTTAGCAAGGTAAAGTGTGAACCCAGCACCCCTGCTGTGTGTGCGCGGTGGTTAGAATATTCTGGCTCCCTGAACCTACTCAGTGAGTCAGCCAAGAGAGAAACATTAATTGGAATATATGGGTGCATTCTGATTTTTATGGCATATCCTTAGAGATGACATGATTGGCCAAGAAAGCATATTTAGGATTCATGTGTTTTAATTAAGAAATAAGACTCTCTATGGGTCTCATTTCTGGCTCAGTGTATTATTCTAATTCCTTTTAAAAAAATCTAATAATTAGCATATGTACATGTTAAATATTTTAATCTCAGCATGTTTTATTGATTTAGTGGTTCATTTCAAATTAAATGCAAAAGAAGACCAGAAATTGCAAATATTCAGGTTATTACAGATACATAGAAGATAGATATATAATAGGAGAAATATTTAAAAAAAAATTCATGACAAGGTTCATTTATGAATCTCTGGCTGGCCTGGTACCTGCTCTTTAGACCAGTTTGGCCTGAAACTCAGAGATCCACCTGGCTCTGACTCCAGAATGCTGGAATGACCCAAGAATAACTTCTCCACTGCCCAGATAGATTCTATTTTGAAGGGGAAAGGTCTTCATCTACTTCTCTTTCCCTATCATTAGTTATTTAATCAGAAACCGGCTTAGAGTGAATTTGGGGTTCTCATTTTTATTCATTGAAAATTCAACTAAATAGATTGCCAAGAAATAAAAGATAGGCATGCTTTTTTGTGTTTATTTTATTTAAAATTTTATTTTAGAACTACCTATGTTCCAATGGCGATAGCAGACTGAGAGTCCCTAGAGAACATAAGAGAGAGTGAGGCTAATGTGGAATTGATGAGGTCATGGAAATCCACACCCCACATTTTAGAAATCTATGGGATGTTAAAGAATTATTTTGGCTTAGATATTCGTATCATGGGTGCACTTTTCAAAAACTCTGATAACAGCCACATTTGCACTGGTCTTAGCATAGCCACCATGTCTATTTTTATTTTCTACACCAAGTAGCCTGAAAAAAATATTCTTAGGCAAGGAATGAATCACAACCATTGTTTTACAGAAGGAAGCCTGGGGTTTTTGTGCCCCTTACTAATGTGTAATACTTAGGGTTTTCTTTTATTCCTTTCCTTCTTTCTTTCTTCTTTCCTCCCTCCCTCCCTCCCTCCCTCCCTCCCTCCCTCCCTCCGTCTCTCTCTCTCTCTGTCTCCCTTCCTTCCTTCCTTCCTTCTTATTTTAAGTGATGGAAATTCTTCAGAATGGACTGCTTTGTGTATAGTGACTGTCAGTACATTTTTTCCCCAAGAAGATGCTCTCTCGTATTATTGCCATGCCCCTCTACATGAACAGATGAAGGTGATAAAATGACCTAATTTTAGGTGTAAAGCTGCAACTGTCTATACCTTGCTAAAGAGTTTGATCTCTAAGGAACTAATCAAGGTTTGTACTGTTATCCCAACAGGGCTTACGTAGAGCCACAGAATTGTTTTCACTCTACAATGTGTAAATTGGAATTTTAATAATAATAAAAAAACATCAACACAGTATCAGCAGAACTGCATCTAGAATTTCTTCTCAGGAAGAAAACAGATCACTTTCCAAAGACACATAACCAAAGTAAAGGACAGCACATCTGAAGCACTGCTATCCTCTTATTTTTTCTAGAAAGATATATCCAGTCAGTTCACTCCCAATATGTGTAACTGTGGCAGAAAAGTATGCGTGATATCCTTGCTTTCAAATAGGGATTTGTTATTATATAGTCAGTTTAAGAAGGAAAAGAAACACTTTCATTGGTGTTTCCGGATGTATGGCACTCATCACTTGTGAAACAGAATGAAGGTTCCCCTTATAATTGTTTTGACATTTCCTCTCTTATTATGATGAAATTCTAGTGGACTCACTGGAATGTGGGCTAAGCTGGATCCTGAATGAGTATCAAAATTAATCATGCTGTCTGGAATTTAGTGACAAATATTTGAATGTCACGTGGAAAATGGCAGCTTCTGCCTAAGTGTATGTGTCCACTCAAAGACAAGCTGTGAGTGCATGGAGAGAGGAAATCTTTCATCCTGGAAATGGAGTTAGTATCTATATGACTCTAAATGCTGCAAAGGAAAGAAAGAAACCTTGATTGTGGGATTAGTGAATCAGACTTGCCTGGAGTGGATGCGCCATGCTGGGCTGACCCACCTTGGGACTTCTCGCCTCTTTTGAGAAGGGGATGGATGGATGGGGAGGGGTGAGGCTGAGGGCTTTCTGGGAGGGATTGGGAGGGGGAAGGGAGGGGGAGCAGGGTGATACATTTATGGAGATGTCATTCTTTTTAATGAAATAAAGCCAAATAAAAAGAAGCAGTTGTAAAGCAAAAATAGTTTTAAAAGTTTTAAATGAACTTGTTAACTGTTTTGAGGGCTGTTGATTATAAATTATGTTTACTTACTTTTAACTAAGCCTATTAAGTCTTTGAGAGTATTAAACAGTAAGCCAACACTCATGTTAGGTAAGATATAGCTAATTGTTAAAAATGAAATATGAATATTAAGACAAATATCCTGTGATCTTATATACATTTTCAAATTATAGACTTGACAGTGACTTAAATGTTTCTTCCACAGACAAACGTCAAGCACAGAAGTGTAAACTTTTGTAAAATGTCAGTTCACAACAGAAATATGTGCTTCACTGTTTAGGAAGCTTCGCTGCAATGCAAGGAAGTATTTCCTGAATTCACTTTGCTAAATAGCACAACAAAATCCAGGTGCTTATATGAGAAACAAGGAAGAAAAATAATTATAAAAATATTGATTTTATTATTTGTGACATTTATTACGAACATTAAAAAAATAGAATCTAGTTTTCCCACACATGTTAAATAGTTAAATAGTTAAATAGTTAAGAAATACATTTGTATTTAACTAGTATGGCTCTTCACTAACAGGGTGGGGGCTGTGCGGCGATTTTGCTTCCTTAGTGAAGAATGCTCAATGCTCCCGCAGAAGATCTGAGTTTCACTCTCAGGACCCATGTCCAGTTGCTTACAGCTGCCTCTTCCCTTCAGCTCCAGGGTGTGTGACATCCTCTTCTGGACTCTGGGTGCCTGGACTTACCTTCACTAATAGAAACACAAGCATGCACACCTCGTGAGCAAAACTATTAAAAATACTGAAAACTCCCTGTTTGCTTGTAGCACTGGATGTTTGAGGAGTTGTGTTTGGTCAGTCTGCATAAGGGAATGGACCCCAGTCAGAAGGAATGCTGAGAAGCAAAGGAAAAGCTGTGTGACTCACTCTGAGACAGAGAGCTTTGCTGTCTTAGAAATGTTAACCAGCTGGTGTGTTTTGTACATTCCAAGTGTGGGTCAGCTGACTAGGTGAAGTTTCTGTGTTCACCTACTTTGTCTCACAAACAAAATCCTGTGTAATTTAAACAAATCACCTTCTATCAGTTTCATCGGACCAAATTTGCATCTTCATATAAGAGAACTGTACCAAATATGACTCAACTAGAGCTTATGAAAACTTTTGTTATGAAGTATACATTTCTTATGCCATAAACCTTTAACATCAGAAGGTCATGTGAAATTTTCCTTCCTTGGATTGTACAGACTTTATTAGGCAAAGGATTTACAGAATGAAGTTTGGATTTAATTTACTCAAGTCTATGTGATGCTGCCTTATTTATATGAGGAAGGTCTTTAGTCAAAATGTTTACAGAATTATCTTCCAAAGATAAATTTGGAAGACTAAATTTATTAAGAACCATCAAGTCTTATTGAGTTCATGTTAACTAAGTAGATTGCGAAGACCTCCATTGCTTGTGTTCTAAGTAATTATTTTTTCTGCTTACTGTGAACCCATGTACTCTTCAGAAGCATGCTTGTGGGCTACAAATTTGCCAGGATCACATCATTCTAAATAGAGAGACTGTGTATTTGTAAATTTTTAGCATCTGTGGTGGGTCTTGGAAAGTGTCCTCCATCGTCATTACACGGTGGTGACATTGTGGTCTGAAAGCAGATTTTTGTTTGGTAAATCAATTTAAGAAGATGATGAAAACCATAAGTCCTCCTTTCTTATGAAATTTAGTCTGGAGTTTCCAAGATTAATGGCCCACCATCCTTCATGCATCCTAAAGACTGTCGTCATCAAGCCCTATTTCTGAATTGAGTACCAGCAAGAAGAGCCATAGGTACAGATTGGAAGTGAGGGAAAGTGGATTCTCTGTCCAGGCAATAACCTGACTGTCCACAGTGCTTTCTCCAGAGCCCCAGGCCTTGATTATTACCCCTCACAAGGCTTCGCTTGGTGAAATAACCCTTTCCAGTCATGCTTGCGCTTCTTCAGGAAGCATCACATAGGGAAATAGGCAATCATAAATTTACATATCCAGACTATCTAAATCTTTCTTAAATTGGGGGAAGCAAATGCAAGGTCTGTAGAAGCTTGATTATAGAAACTTGGCAGATTAAGCAAATATCAATATGAGGCATACAATAATTATATCTGAATTTCAGATAAGAGGGTTTTTGTATCTAAAAATCAAATTCAATTAGGTGAACTGTACTTCAGTGCCATCTCAGCTTTTACAAGAATGTTCTCCTAGAGGCAGATGTGATTGGCTTGGCTGATTGATGGTTTTCCTTTCTGGATAACTTTTGTGACAAGACATTGTCATCTTTTTAAAGTAACTGACAAAAATTATTAAAAAATTATTTTGCTTCTGTTTCAGTCCCAGGGGAAATGAGGGCTTAGGAGGGAGATTCTGCCTCTTCAAACATCCTGTCCTGCCTTCCAGAGTGCAAAGAACCAGTGTATAGACTTTTATTCCTTTCTCCAGTCAAACACATTTAAATATTGTGTATATGTTCACGTACGAATGACTGCTGTTTTCATGTAAAATATAAGATCCCATACTGCTTATCTCCCATCTTTCTTCTGAAAAACACATTACAGCTGTTATTTTTCTGAATAAAGAACAAAAGCCTCAACATTTGGTAACTAGCTCCAATGAGAATTTTTAAATGAACTCAGATTTAGCTAATCCCACCACACCTAAATGTCTCTTTTTCATACTTTTCAAACATGGTCTTCCAAAAATACACATTGCATAATGAACTTTAGAGAACCAATTCTTCTTCCATGGCATTTATTCATGTGATAAAGCTTGCAAAGCTATCTTTAATTATTACTGTATAGGATATCCCGTTATCTTTAATTATCGCTACGGAATGGTTGCAAAATCAAATACTTCTGGTAATCAAGAGTCATTATACAGCAGCATGATTGCATCTGTCCATATTAACAGATAAGCACAGAAACTCAAAACAGTGTCTGATTTACCCACTAAAACTGTCTGAACAAAATATTGTATCTAGCGCTCTTAATATCTTGCAGTGTCTTTGATCTGATTAAAGTCCAAAGAAACATACCACAGATGCAAATGTTCTGGCATTTCTGAAATTAATATTGCTCAATTCTGTTGGACTGGATTGCTGGAATCCTAGCGAAGCAGAAGTGATTATAGGCGCAGCACAAACTTGTGATAGGAAGGCTATCTAAGTCTCTGAGGCCGCAGGTGCAGGATTATAGCAAAACCCCACTGAAACATTCAGTGTTCTGTCTAAATACCCCAGTACAAAATTAATTAGGCAGTTGATCACATAATAAAGCTATGATGGATGATCTAATGGAAACTAACATCTCAGAGTCAATAACAAACTTGATTCTCTTATTAGATGCAGCTGATTTTGCTCTGCCATTTACAAGACTGTGTATAATAGAAGATGAAAAAAAGAGGGGATTCTATTTTGAAAATGAGAACTCAGTTACAGTATTTATCTCTGTTGGAAACTATAATATGTAAGCAATGTAGAATTTGTAGATAGACATATCTGCAAGTAATTCTCTAAGATACTTGGCTGAAAGGCACATCAAAGGATAGGGAAATAATGAGACAGTCTCCAGCTGTTGGATTCCTACTGCTTTTGATTTGTGCGCATCTAGGAGCTCCAGGTTTTGATCCTGTGTTGATTATTTCTATATGGTGAAGTTGATTTGTGCATTATTTAAAAACAGGCAGTTCCAGAAAACAAGGAAGAGTTTGCAAACTGGGTCTTGTAGGACATTTTGTTTCTGCCTTGCCTTTCCAGCAACCCATGTCAGGGCCTCCGAGGATATGTATGATGCCCGGGGTAGGGGGCGAGATTAAGCCTGGAGGAAGTGTAGATGAGATCATCTAAGAGTTTTACAAAGAAGTAGTGGTGAAATTGCATCTGAAATGATGTGGGATCCTGGGAGCAGAGGATATGAGAATGCTACACATTCCGTGTTGACTTTCAATTCTGTGAAGCTGAAGTAAGAGGGGAGATACTTGCCCACTTTGAAAAATATTTGCTCAGCCTAGAAACCTCATAGTTAAGATTTAATAAAACCTTTTCAACCCTGAAAGCTTTTTCCCTGACCAATTGGTTGAGGAAGTACCTTTTTAAGGTGGCCCAATTGCCACTACTTTTAAGGAATGCCTAATCCCTTAATTATAAATCAGTAGTAACATTTACAGATTTTTTTAACACCCTATTTTTTTTTCTGGCCAGTTGTGTGTGTGTGTGTGTGTGTGTGTGTGTGTGTGTGTGTGTGTGTGTGTGTGTGTGTGTGCATGTGTTTAGGTGGTCACAGCTATATAGGCAAATCAAGAATCTATGATTTCTGAAACAGCTCTAGTTTTTGATAAGATACTTTAATCCTCAGCATTTTATAAGCCATTAATGCTCAGAGATCGGTCTTCTCTTATGGGATGTTTGTTGGGTGATCCCACGATCACATAAATTTGAGCTTTTATTTGGGATTACTGCTCACAAGAAAGAGAATCTGGTCAGTAAGTGGACTTGACGTATATGTGAAAAAACATGCATGTTCCATGTCACGTATGTGAAGGTCAGAAGACAAATTGCTTACATTTTTTTTTCTCCTTCTATCATACTGTCAAGCTTAATAGCAACTAGGTAGCTCTATCCACTGAGCAATCATACTGTTCTTCTTTTGCCTTTTGCAAAATACACAGAATCAAGGTCAAAATCACATATGTATATCCCCATTCACAAATTAAAGAGCAATGGAAGCCACATTTCATACTGACTTTATGAGAAATTATTTATGGTTATTTTATGAAATATGACTGTTGGACTTATTAACTCAAAAATATCAATGATCAATACATGATTATTAGAGTATTTTGGAAACCATTATTTGATACAATATTGATTCAAGATTCTCCTTATCAATAACTATTTCCTCTCATTTGATATGCTTAAGTCATCAATAACTATTATTTTAGTTTTCTTCATAAAATACATTAGACAATTATAAATGAGATTTTCACGTTTTTGGACATAAGATGTGAATACATTAGATGTCAAAGATGCATTTAGACCTTTGTGCAAATACTAAAAACTAAAGACAGATTCTTTTTATTAGAAAAATCTTTAGATGGTTTTGTACCTGATAGAACAATACAGTCACACTTAAAATTTTAGCACATATCAAGCAAATACTGGATGTTTCAAGGAGACCAAAGAATATCACATAGGTTAACAAAAGTTAATTTGCCACAGGAAGCTACTCAGTTGTGTTACAGGAAGGATTAGGTTGCTAAGACACCACAGAACATACCTAATGGCTTTACTAAAACTTTTGAGAGGATGGGAGGGACCAAGAGAGAGAGGGAAGGAAAGAGGAAGAGGAAGACAGACAGAGAAGCAAACAAAAAGACAGAGAGAGAGACAATGACAGAGAGCTGTATATTGGTTACTGTCAGGAAACTGGTCATTACAGCCACTGGAACCACATCTCTGCCTCTCCACACTGCTTACAGACTGAGAAGACGTTTGTAGGTTGGACTCAGTAACATCATTAGCTGGTCTTGCTTTGTCCTTGCTTAAACCAGCATTTCTGGGAGAGGCTGACACTGTAGTGTACATTCAGGAATCAGGTTCTCTTCAGCGAATACTAGTTTTTAACTCTCTGAAAAGCTGAGTCGATTTTGGCTAATTAGATGTCAAAAGGTGTACAGACAATTTAAAATTTTTAGTTGCAAAAGAAACAAGAATTTTATCATGGAAAATGTAAATGCAAAAAAATAATATGACAAGATATTAAAATAAAATGGTACTTTGTATGTTATATTTTCTTGTGATCAACCTGCCTCCCTCTCCTCCCTCTCTCTCCTTCCTGCTCCTCCCCTTCCCCCCTTCTTCTTGTCATCTCTATATCTTCCCTTTCCTCATCTTTCTTCCCCTTCTCTCCCTGTGTGTGTGCGCGTGTATACATCTTTGTGAATTTGAAAACACATAAAGAAAGTATTGGTCAGAATCAGCTAGAATAGGAGATTATGCAACAATATCAAATTCTCAAAATTCAGGGTCTTAACAGAATAGGGATTTGTTTTCAACTCCTCCAGATACTAAGGCAGGTTGACAGAGACAGCTTCCTGTAGTCACTCGAAATTCCCACTCTTTGGGAGGTCGACAGATCTCAACTGAAAGCATTTAAAATCACGACTTTCAAGTTACTTGTCTCAAAGAGAGATGAAAGGATGCTTTAAACAATATTGATAAGAACAAAATAAATGTATCAATACAATCTTATCAGTACCCAGAAAGGAAAAAAAATGGACTCTTTGTCACCACACCTCCTATATTTTTATTTGCAAGCAAAATTTAGATCTGTGCATTACTTCTGGATTCTATTTAAACTAAGGAGTTTTCAACATATTTCAGCTGTTTGACTAATATTTCATTGTATAAATATTCAATTCTTTGTATAATATACTCCTTAGTTTTGGATATAAAGATACCAACAGGATAATAAGGTTAAATGCAGCAATAAAAAAGTGCCTTAGAGTGTGGCCTTTCTATCAGAAAAAAAAATGAATTTGAATTTTCTATTCTGTCCCTTTCTGACTAAACAACCATGGGATTATTTAAACACTTCTCCCCCAGATCCAGTTGCCTTTGAAAATGAGACACAAATATACCTTTAAGTGCTTGGCAAGAAACAAAATAACAGAAGGTACTGAGCAACTTGTTGTTAAGAGTACAAGTCCAGAATAACCAACAACAGCAAGAGTGCCAGCTGTACATGCAGAGGCTTGGTCTGGCATGGTTTCCTGACATCATTCTCAGTCCAAAAGCACCTGTTAATGCAATGGAATCCTGATCAATAGTCTCCCAGCAAACCATTGTAAAGCTTACATGGAATTTACCACATTATAGTCTTGATAAGGAGGAACAACCACATTGCAAATACAGCCCAAGAACTTAGCATCTACCATTCCATGAAACCTGATTGTTCTCTAAGTACGAAGAAGTTCTGTGGTCATGCATTGTATGTGCACATTGTACTGTTTGACCCCAGCTAGTCACTGCAGGAGAGCAGATGAGGCCAGTGGTGCTTTAAAACCAGTGAACAAACAGGTATCTAAAAATCACATCTGTAAAGATATCTATTTTGTCTATTTTTATAGCAAAAACTTGGATACAACATAATCAACCATTAATAATAATGGAATTAAATAGGTGATAGATGGGAATTAGATAGGCGATAGATGGATTAAATGGTGGAATATAGAGCCAACCAGAGTATAGTGTCTCTATTTAAAAAGGAAAAGGAACCTGATTTTAGAATGATATTCATGAATATGTTATTTTCTACATTTCATGTCTTCAGTTTCTCAAATTTTCTGTATTGCTTTTTCATTAAGTGACTGTGGTTTAGGGTGGTTCCTACCTGTCTTTACCAATGTGGGTGGGACACCTTCCTTTTTTAACCATCCTACTATGTGTGTGTTAACTTTCACTTATCTTCTTTGCTATTATACTTATTAAGATCTAGTTTTTGTTTTTTAACTTCCTTTTCATTTATTTCTTGCATCTTAATCCCATTCATTTCCACTTCACTTCATATCTGTCCTCTGCCCTTGCAACCCCCCCCCCAGCAAAATAAAATTAAAGAGAATAAAAGGAAATGCCAGTCTCTTGATGTAATTTGAGGTGTGACACAATAAACACTTTCAATATATCTTTACTTGCAAATGTTCATTGCAAAGAATCATTGATATGGTTAGAAATCTCCTGTGTCTGCTAAGTTATGGATTCTGTACCCTCATTGGAACTCCTCTTGGAGTTGTTGCTACCCTTTGCTATGGAGATCTGCTGCTTTGGATCTGCGGGAGTAGGCCCTTCACATGCTCCAGCAAATCATGAATAAGGTGGATGTTGGGGCAGGACAACTCCTAACCTAGGTTCTGGGTCTTGATTGTTGCAGGGTTGGTCAACACTTCCTCATCCCCAGGCACCACCAGGGTAAGCTCTCCAGCATTGCCCTGGATAGTTCACCCTTTGGAACAATGAGCAAGAAGTGGGGCCAGTTCTCCTGATTTCATGCTCTCAGGTTGGCTCTCCACACCTTCCACATCGGGGCTGCCAACTCTATTGTGTTGCATCCCTCACACCCACACTCAGAACAACAGCACAAGGATCAGCTTTTCCACAGGGTCTGCTTTCTGGAGTGATGCAGCTGGTAAGGGGGAATGTCAGCTCTCTTGTCTGCTGCAGGAGGCAAGGGGCAAGGAGTAAGGAGTGTTAAGATTTTTTTTTTTTTTATCAGTTGTGTGTTAGGCTATTTTTTTTTTTTCTTACTGAGAGTTAAAAGTTCTTTATATATTGGGGGCAAATTTTATTTATTAAATATACTCTTCTGTTTATAAACATTTTCCCCTCAGGATTAAATGTGTCTTTCCATTTCTATAACAGTGTCTTTGAAGAGATTTTTGTTTGCTTGTTTTGAATTGGAATTTACTTATATATAAGTTTATGAATCACACTTTTGATATCATATTCAACTATCATATACCAGACACTTTTTTGTTTGTGTTTTGGTCTTATTTCCTACTTTAAATCGTGTGTTTATGCCAGTGATACTTTTTTGAAAGCTAAAATTTGACCTGTAGGTTGTATAAAATGAGTGTGATTTATTGAATACTTTCATTACTAAATTATCTTGGACTTTCACTAATAAGTAATTACTCATGCATATGGATATATTTCTGAAGACTATTTTATGCTCACTGCAAATGCCTTAGATCTGTGCCTTTGGAATAACTCTTGCGATTGTGAATGCAAAAAATTTAAAAATGGGGATTGGTAACTCTTCATTTTTCCCCATTTATTTAGTTGACATTGGTTCTAATGGACCCTATATTTTTCTGTAAAAATTATGCAATGAGTTTGAGTGCTTTTGTAAGAATAGCCTGGTGATAGGTTGCCTGACTTGTTGAGTCTATGGAACATTTTGGGAAGAACTGCTGAGTAGCAGTGCTGATTGCTTGCATCCTTTCCTGTTCGCTCACATTAGAGAAAAACACACAGTATTTCACTGCCACCATATTCATTCAGGGCTTTCTTACATATATTTTTATATTCTCACTTGTTTTACAATGTTACAGGAAATGCTTACCATATTTTGTCAAATATTTTAACTTCTTTTAAAGTATTTGTGGTTTCCTTCTCTTTAGACTGTTAATAATCAAAGTAGCATCAACATATCGCTTTAAAATAGACTGATACATTTGTTGCATAAATCTTATGTGGCCATGATATAATAATGTACTTTACAAGATTTTTTAATTTGATTTTCTAAAGTTAATTTAGAAATGTCTAACCTGTAGCCAATACTGTACTGACAATCACTTAGCCTTAACATAAAATAAAAAAGTGTTGATGGCTGTAAAACTTAGTTGTGTGTGTGTGGGGGGGGGGGCTCTTTTGCTTGATAATTTTCCAAGTAAACTTACAGAATTTGGTATTACTTTTTCCTTATCTCTACCTAATCATACGTGTCATCTAAAGGTGTAGAAAACTATATTAAAACTGTAAATTTAAATTGGTGGATTTGCCTATGATGTTCTGGTTTTTGTTTGTTTTATGTGTTTTCAAAACTTGTAATGATATCTAGACAAATTGCCACTTTCCTTATATTAAAGATGTTTTAGCATCATCATTGTTGTTGTTATTATTTGCTCTGTAGTGACATTTGCTATTTAATGGCCATTTCAGGGTGTGTGTGCTAACTTATCCTTAGCATTGTACAGCTTTACTGTAATTTCCTCCTATGTTTCTGTCTTTTGTACATAAGCATTAAAGCACCTTTACTTTCTGCAGCACATGGTCAGTCTATTTGTTGGGCTTAATTCTACCCTACATTATGGACGTATTAGATATATGTTGTTAGTGTGATCTTGAGATGTCATCAGACTATTCACTTTGTATGTATGTGTTCTATGTAGTCTTTTTTTGACATATTTTTTCCATTCTTGTCACTAGACTTATTTTTGAGTCCTCATTAAAAGAACACACTTTCTTCATTTCTCTATTAGCTATATCTTTTTTGTCATTTTAAGATATACATTCAAATTTTATATGCCCTTCTCAGGCTATACTAGTTCTGAAGGTATCTTCAATTTACCTTTGCTTCTTCTGACAAGTATTTTCAGTGACTGTCAACTCTATGGGATTGTTTATTATTTATTTACTCATCTTTAGGTGCTGCCTTAGAACATATCACTTACCCCTGAAATTAGGGATACATTTTGTTTTTAAACAAGAAACCTAATAAGATTATTTTCTTTGTTCCTTTTTTACATAAGAGTATATTTTGAATTTATTTTTGTTACTGGTTTTGAGCAATTTGATAGTGATGTGTTATTATGATTATGATATATCTCTTTTATAGCCCAAGGGCTCATCCTGTTTCTTAAATCTGAACATAAACAATTTTCAAAAACTTGGGAGTCATTTTATTTGAAATATATTTTTCTCTCTCATCTCTTAGTCATTATTAGAAGACTTGAACTTGATTGACAGTTTTACACATTCTCACTCTCTTTAAAACCAATCTTCTTCACTGGTGTTTTATGATTTTCTTTTTTGTTGCGACTTCAAGTTCCAAATTTCTTTTTAATGTGTACTGTCTTTAAACCCAACCACTGCTGTTCTTACATGTTGAAGTCTCATCTGCAAGATTTTAAGTTGTTCATTTAGCACCTTCCATGTCTCCACTTAACTTTTGAAAATAATATGAACTAAAATATAAGAACAGATCTAATATCTTTCTATGCAAAGTCCAATATCCAAGTCAGTTAAAATAATACAATTACTACTTGAGGGGCACATTTAAAAGTTTCTGGCTGTTCTGATTGCACTTTTAGCTTTCTTGACTGAGTTTTGTTTGAATGAAAGACTCAGAGCTCTCCACCTTGCTAAATGTGACTGTTGGTTTGTTCTGACATATTACTACATATTAGTACACATTCACATTTCTTGGTATTTTAATCCTTAACAGTTTAGCTGTTAATATTCACAAGAATACAAGAGCAGTACCCTATCTCATGCTGATTATTAGAGACTAGCAGAATGAGCCCCTGCTGTTTGCTGTAGTCTGTGGCTGTGCATCTTGGAAGAAGTACTCCTTACAGTCCCCTTACAGGTGGTTCTTTTTTTCAGCCCCAGTAGTTGGCTCGTATACATTCACGGATCAGTAATCACTAGTACTTACCAGAGCTCTCATCAGGCCACTGGGTTGTGGGTACCAGCTCTTTCTCCTCTGGTTCATTATCCCTACAGATTCTGTTACCCACTTTGATTCTCATGTCATGCCTGAGTTTCTCCCTACTCTCATGCTGCTGAATGGAATACATCTATAAATGAGGGCATCACTTGTATCACAGTATTTATGAAACTGATTCATTTGTTTCTTTTCTTTGTCGTTTAAAAATGTGTGCTGTATGCCAGGATTGAGCTAGAATTTAAAGTCCAACACACAGGATGCGGGGATTACAGGTGTATACTAAAACATATAGGAAGCTATTATGAACCAATCTCCAGTTGATGAGATGGGTCTGGGTCAATGTTTTCATACTAAAGATATGGAGAAAAGGTACAGCCTTGTACATGCCTCTGTGCATGTGGAAAATACTTCTCTGTTAGACAGATGGAAGTATAACAAACTGCAATTATGAAAATTTAAAATTTTGATAGGTGATGCAAATGTCCCTTGACTGTCCTTTGAAACTATAAAATAGAGGAAATTAGAAATTCTGCTTTCAGGTTTTGTCTATAAAATTTTGGTTAAGCAGACAAGACAAACATTGTTAAATACTAGTCTAATTTTATTTTAAAGTTAGGAAATAAAACATTTTCAAAGGACAGCAATTTGTATCCCATTCCCTGCAAATCACTGTTGATATTCATTTATTCATTTTTATTAAAATGTTTATCTTATTTGCATTTACGTGGAGTTAGTTTTAGATATGAATTTTGTAAACAGCTAAACATCCAGTTTGAAAACAAAAATATCGCAGGTTTTATGTCTATGTAAAACATCGACTTTCCAACATTGACACCTTTTCACAAACCACAGGGAAGTCCCTATTGTGCTAGACAATTTTGTCAAGCTGACCCAAAGGAGAGTCATCTGGGAATAGGGAATTTCGGTGGGGCATCTGTCTCCATCAAATCAGCCTGGCCCACTGGTGGAAGGGCCGCCCCTGCACTGGTTGTCCTAAGTTGTGTAAGAAACAGGATGAATAAGCCATGGAGAGCATGACTTCCCACACCATATGGTGTCTGCTTTAGTTTCTGCCGTGCCTTCCCTGTGATGCCCTGTGACCTGCTAGTTACTAGTTGAAGTAAACCCTGTTCATTCCCAAGGTGTTTGTGCCCATGTAGCTCATGCATTAGAAGTTTGTGCCATGTAGCTCATGCATTAGAAGTACGATTCAGACACCAGATAAAGAAAATGTCCTCCCCTAGTCCCAGGAAAAAGCTCACTCCAGGCCCCTTGCTCTTTTCTGGGGCTTGCATTTATCTTTTGGGTTAGAATTTAACAAGAAGCTGCTTCGAGGCTTTCCTAGATGTTCATTTGGATGGAAATATATACACCTCTGATAGGACTCAGTCGCTGTTTAGTAGATACTTAGTGATGACTTGAATTGTTATCAGTATGAAAAGCACCAGACAATCTAATTATAAATAGTAGAAGTATGGCTACAGAGAAGTACAAACAATTTCAACAAGAATTACGTCATTTTGTTGTTCAAATATGAAATGTGCCCATTCATCAAGGAAGAAATGCAAACTCTTTTTAAAGCTACAGCTACTACCTGTACATCTGTAACCTTGGTGGTTGAAATTTTACATGTGACACTTACAGGAGAAAAGTTGGATTCATTCATGTATTTTTCTTCTTTTTGTCTTGTGTTTGAGTATGTGACACCTGCCATGGCATAGGTATGGAGATCAGATGACAACTTGGAGAAGTCATTCCTCTCCTTCCATCATAGAGGTTCCAGAATCAAACTAAGTTTATCAGTTTTTGTGACAAGCATCTTGACCCAAGGAACTGTCTCACTGTCCCCTCAGTCTGTATTCAAACCAAGTACTCTAAGAACGCACATAGATTCAAATACACCAGTGGTCATATAACTCAACTATAGCAAGACATGATTTTGCGCATATGGATTTGTACAGCTATGCTTTATTCTCTGTTCTGCCTGCTTCTCCATGACCTTTCCTTTGCTGAGATTAGGTCTGCTCCAGGATTATTTTTGTTCTACACTATAGCACAGTGTGACCCACAAAATAATCTCTCATTAAATGTGATCAAAATAACAAATGAGGCTGGTCTCATAGCCTGCCTATAAAAATTCTTCAAAAGCAATGACCAGATATTTTCTGTCTTTCGTGACTTTGAGAATATATTTTTCTGCACAAAACAAAATTTTACCAATGCTTTTACTTACTGATTATTTGTGTAACTGAAGTTAATAATATTTTTCTATGGAGTCAGAAATAGAAATTTGTATTACTAATACAAAATTTTTGAAATACTTTTGATGCATAATCAACAGTCTCAAAGTATGCCATTTAAAACTACTATTTAGTCTCTCTACTTGGTTGTTGGAGGGCAAGGGATTGGCTACCATGTTTATGTAAGTGTTGAAACGTACTTGTCCTTCTATATCTCTTTTCTTCCTTGTGCCAAGATCTTAGGAAAAGCTATCTTTAAAAGAGAAATATTTATTTTTATTTTATATCTATGCCTGGTTTTGATACTTACAGAAGACAACAGGCAAGGGCACTAGATGTATTAGATATGGCGTTACAGATGGTTGTAAGCCACAGTATGGGAATGATAAGCAAACCCTGGTGTAGTTTGAGGTTTCTGGCCCTGACTTTTGGGCCTAGCCTCAAGGTTTAGGTCTGCAGACCCACAGACCCACAGACCTGCAGAGATACACAGAGGCTTATGATAGTTTTAGGCTGTTTGGCCTAAGGCCCAGGCATATAACTTGCTACCTTTCTACCCTTCATCTAACCGATGACTCATCCTGTTCAGCCATGGGCCTCGGTAACTTTTCTCATAGCAGCATGGTTGTCCTCTGCTTCTTCCAGCTTCTCTCTGGCATTCTACTCTGTGCTTCCCGTTCTCAGAGTTTTCTTAGTCTGGTAGCCCCGCCCACGATTCCTGCCTGCCTTTGGCCAATCAGTGTTTTTTATTAAACCACTGGATGGCACAATTATTTACAATGTAACAACATAATCTCCCACATAGCCCCTTTTCTCTTTTTAAAACAAAAAGAACTCCACATCTAATGTTCTTTCCCTTACTTATCTATAACAACTTATAAACAACACTGTAAATAAACACAAACATCCATAATCCATGTTTTGGGAATGTGAGCATCATTCTCTAGGCTACTTCTTGCTGAATGGGGGTGTTGGCAATCCCATAAGAATCCAAAGAAAAATGTAGGATTATGGACAAGTCTTTAGTGTAGTAGTCTGTAAGACTGGGTCATCTCTGCCAGTCTCATTGAAATGGTTCTGGATACAGAGCTCAGGAAACTTCACAGAGGTATTCTGAAATGCTGAGTCATCTTGTCCATCCATTTCCATTGAATATTTTTCAGGGGGTTTTCTTCTATCAAACTTTATGTTCTTTATCCAGGAATAAATCCATAGCCTCTCATTTTCTGTGGAAATAAAAAGAAAACCTCTTCTCCAAAGTATCATATATTTGGATTTCAGTTTTGAGGTCAACTCATTTACAAAATATATAGTTTGAATTACTCCAACATCATTTATAGTCAATTGTCTTTGAGCAGATTTTACTAAGTCATTTTCAGTCAAGAGGCTTAAAGATAAGACAATAACATACAATATCCAGACATTCTTTGTTTTTTCCATCTTTATGTGGCTTATTTATTTAACTCTATTTCTTTTTTTTAAAGGCTTTCTCTACCTTTTCTTTCTCTAAGCCTATGTATCTATATTTTCAATACACTCTAAACCACTTTGACTTTTTTGTATATTTATTTCTTAACTTTTTCTCTCTCTGATCACACCTTTGCTTGGCTAGGGTGATTGACTCCATCCAGATTCTTCTATTTTTTTCTGTCTCTGAGCACACCTTCAATCTGCCAAGGTTCAAGGTTGGTAGGATGGGTGGATGGCTCCACCCATCTCCTAGTCTAATTTCATAGAATTTATCTTTTTAACCCAGGTACTCTGGGGAAATTTAGGGTCTATATAATTACCAAGAAAAGCTTTGCCATCTGCTGCTCATTGACTCCATTTAAGTATTAGGCAGCAGGGCCTCTTAAAAGACTCAGGAGTAAAACACAAGTATTTTGCCTCTAAGGCTGAATCAAGAAGCTTCTCTTCAAAAAGCCAAGCCTCACTTTTCCTCTGGCAACCAGAGCTGATCCAAGAAAACACCGACACTAAAAAGCCATCTTTGATTCTGTTCCCTTTTTGTCCTTATGAACAGAAACCTTAAATACATCATTTACAACTTTTTGCTTCTATTGAGGGTCCTGTGAGACTTGAGGAACCAGCCATTTTATACCTCCAAAAGCCCGCCATTGTAGCTCAAGCCCATGTACTTCACCAGGGCATCTCTGTACCATGACTCACATGGGAGACACAATTCAGAGGCTGCTTTGGGCTCTAGACCATTTTTAAGCTTTCTATGACTTTATGTGGGCATATTTGATCCATGTTGGGCTGCCATTTGTAGTAGGAGGTTTCTGGCCCGGACTTTCGGGCCTAACCTCAAGGTCTAGGCCCGCAGACCCACAGCCCTACAGTCCCACAGAGACACACAGATGCTTTCAATAGTTTCCAGCTGATCAGCCTAAGGCCCAGACATATAACTTGCTGACTCTTTACCCTTAATCTAACCCATGACTCTTATCTTGTTCAGCCATGGGGCTCGGTACCTTTTCTTAGAGCAGCATAGTTGTCCTCTGCTTCTTCTGGCTTCTCTCTGGCATTCTGCTCTGTGCTTCCTGTTCTCAGAGTTTTTCTTAGTCTGGTAGCCCCAACCATGCTTCCTGCCTGCCTTTGGCCAATCAGTGCTTTTTATTAAACTAGTGGGTGGCACAATTATTTACAATGTAACAACATAATCTCCCACACCCTGGTCCTTGGCAACAGCAAGAAGTACTCTTAACAACCAAGCCACCTCTTCAGGCTGAAAATAAGATCTTTTAAAGAAGAAACAAAGGAGCATCAACAAGTGCTCAACCATGCAAGGCTCATGTGAAGGAACTGGTTAGAGTAGGTTACGTGACTTTACACAATGTTATGGATGAATTATGAGCATTAGGAAAAGGTGTCTATTTGTGGAAAAGTTGTGGATTGAGGCAGTTGCAAAGGAATAAATCTGGCCTCCTATATTTGTACTGACCAAGCAAGTAAGAAAGATGCAAACTTTAAGAACACCAGCAGCAAAATTTTGATTAAATCCTTACAGTGATGGAGTAGACATTTGAAGCAAAATCCAAGCCAATTTCTCCTTAATCACAGGCTTCTTTCTACTCTTCCAACAAATGGTGTATAATGAGTATTACAGTCATTTCTGCAGTAATCAGCCATGGTATCCCAAACAGAGGATTATAACTTCAGCTGGAAATTGAGCAGCAGGACAGTTGAAGGCTTAAAAACAACAACAGAAAGATCTCATTTAGTCTCAAGTGATACTTTGCAATAAAGAAAGAGGGTAGGGGCAAGGAAATTAAGAAATTAGCAACATGAGTGTAATTGTGTCCCAACAGTAGACTGGACTTGTCATTAGAGTAAGCAGCAGAGGGAATTTGAATAGCAGAAAATGACACGAGGTAAAAGTGACTGTGCCTGACCAGTAAACAGTGAGCGACACGCAACAAAATGAGAAGGTGCTAAAAAACATGGGGAATTAACACAGACAAAATAAAGACTTCCTGTTTTTTTCCACAGTGGGAGAGTTATCTGTGCTTTGCATGGAATCCTCTAAGCTTCGTATGCCTGTGGCATGAGTGATGTGGAATGAGAGAGGGATAATGACTCTAGCATTTTAGTGATGGAGAAGCATAATGGGTCTTCCCTAGCCAGCTTCAGCACCCCACTGGAGTCACACAGTTGGCCACACAGCTTCCTGTGCCACAACAGTGTTGATTTCTAAGCTTAAATTTCGCCGAAACAGCCAAGCTGAGATGTGCATTCACACGCAAACACAACACTGTATATTCTACTTAACAGTGAAAAATAATGACAAAATGCCTTGTGAAGTAGTAATCCTCCTTCAATTGCTGACCATTTTCCCTGTAACATTGCTAGTTTGGGGCAATTTTCTTTATTTTCCTTTACATGAAATGACAGAAGTTTGCAGTTTCTCACCCCTTTTGTTCAAATCGTATGCCATTTCTAGAGGCCCAGGAATTCTAATTCATTCTCTCTCTCTCTCTCTCACCCCCTTCTCCCTCCCACCTTCTCTTTCTCTCTCCCTCTCTTTCTCCTCTCTCTCCCTCTTTCTCTGTGTGTGAAAGAATACAAATGTGGGAAAATATGGACATTCCCTGGACAAAGTTTCTTTAATGGAAGAACCAATAGGTATGATTTTTTAAAAAAATATATGTTTAAAAAGGTACACTACTTCCCTTGGCAATCTAAAGAATGGAGTCCTTAAGCAAAAACCACCCACTGGAAAAGTTACAAACAACAATTAATGTGTCTGGGAACACAATAGAAGATTTTTTTCTAGGTCAAGGGTATGTAGTATAAGCTTATTCTACATACCCTTCTATAGTAAAAGGCCAGATGCATATGTAACTGCTATAACTGTGTGAGCCATGGGATCCTAGAGGAAAAAATTAAACTATGAGACTTTTCTGGATAAATCTTGTTATTATACAAAGCCATGAAAGTATGATTTGGGGAATTTATCCACATTTTCTGAGTTGACTTTTAAAAAATCAGTTTCTTTTTGCATGTACAAACTATGTAGGTTTCTATATGTGGATTTATTGGCTAGATCTTACAGACTGACCAATAGATTACTAAACTAAGTTACAGATTACTAAACTCCAATTAAATTATACATACTAATAAGGTGAACCCTTTGGGCATGGCGTAATGATGTGTAACTGTTCCTCCCCATCACACTTTATCCATCATTTATATTCATTGCTCATGCAAATCTGTTCTTTTTTAGCTAACATTTTTGCAGCCCAGGAATTCTGATAGATGTTGAAGATGCAAAGGCGTGATAGATAAGCTCAGACAGTAGAAAGTAATCCTGAGAAAAAACTATAAAGTGATGAGTAGAAATTAAAGCAAAGGTGAGTTCTGTGGAAACAGAGAATGGTTATTTTGGCCTACAGTATAGAAGACAGCCTAAACTTAAAAAAAAAAAAAAAAAAATCTGTGCAATAGGTTTTACTTTGATGAGTTGACAGAATGCAAAAAGTGCTTGAGTGATGTGATGGTGACCTAATAAGATCATTAATAATTGAAAATATAAGTTGGCAATGCATTGAGTATGTTGTAGTATTGATTCTTATAGGCTGAACAACACATGTTCTATAGAATATATATTGTTTACTGTGGTCCTTACATGTCTGGGCTCATTGCCACAGCCCTGCGTTAGGCAAATGTTGCATAGTCTGTTATATATACGTTATGCAGGATAAATACAAATTTAAAACTTTAAGTACATTTTGTACTAAGTCTGTATCTCCTTCAAATCACCCAAAACTTAAAAGTTAGTAAGCCAAGCTAATGTAAGCCTAGGGTCGCCTGCACAGATAAACAGGAAGGTGATAGAAGACTAAGGGCTTTGGAAACAGACCAGGAGCCTCCAGCCTCTTGCCAATTAATGGATGACCTGAAGCCCTGACTCCACT
Organism: Phyllotis vaccarum; assembly: GCA_033318265.1. Taxonomy (NCBI): domain Eukaryota; kingdom Metazoa; phylum Chordata; class Mammalia; order Rodentia; family Cricetidae; genus Phyllotis; species Phyllotis vaccarum. The sequence goes on from JARWLC010000016.1 coordinate 57,970,696, forward strand.
TAAAACACAGCTCCAGGGAGTTATTGGAAATGGTTTCCCTTTGCCCTAAATTATGTTACTAAAAACACAAATACCATAATATTGACCAGAAGCTAAACTAAGTTTGCCTTTTTATTGACTCACACATCAGTGAGGAGGAGTATTTTTAATCCATTCACATTTGTTTTATTTCACATTCATTTGGAAAGATGGAAAATTCTTATAATTTAATACAAGAAATGGCAGTCTGGAAAATTTAAAAATTTAAATTGAACAATTTTGCTTTGGGTTAGATCTCATCTCATGGAGTAACTTTAGGAGAAAGTGGGAAAAGACTCACTTCCGTTTTGCTTTTAAATAGAACTTTCATATTAATTTTTTATTACATAAATACAGTAGTTTATTTCAATGTAAGCATGCAACAAATACTGAGCAGATCAGGTTAGCCAATATTTCTGTCTCCATATAGTTATTTAACATTTGTTACTCAGATACCTATCTTAGATACTTGTGCTTTTTAGAGGATATACATCAAAGGGATTTCTTAAGAACTCCTCCAGGGGATCAAGACTTCATTCTTACTATGAGGAATTCTTTGTAAACTCTTCCCCAATTCATATATATTTCTGTTAAAATTTTACAAACACACACACACATACACACAAACACACACAGGATGCACATATAAATGTCATCTTGGTTGATGACCAATGAGAAATCAACAGTCATCTCTGTATTTACTTTGACTTTCTAGTATTCATCACCTTCTCCAGATCATTGCAAAATTATATTAAGGTTTATTTTACATAGACAAGAAAGAAGTCACTGTAGATTATTTTTAAGCTCTTTTTTTTTTTCAGTTACCAGTATCTTCCAGAGGAAAGAAATGCTATCTCTTTACCTATGCTTGGAATAGAAACCCCTTCCTCTTTTTATTATACCTTCCTCTATATACTTCATAGTTCCCATTTGTCCAGTTCATTAAGCCTTTTCTCTGAATCTAGTAGAAAAGGTTTTGCCTGTTCAGACTTTGAGAGATTTCTCTTTTTAACCAGACACTCATTGCTGGCCTTACATAGTCAGCTGTGTTTCTTTGACCCTTGGGGCCTAGCAGGAATGTAGACTAGCTCTGAAAATTAAAATTTATTCCATTTTCAGAAAACTTAATTGGATTTCTTAATTGGCAGCAGTTTGTGCTATCCCACTAAGTACCAGCTGTATGACCTTGACCGTGGTGGTTATGGCAGGAGTCGACCAGAAGTCTTTCCCTTCCCTGCTGCTGCCCAGTCAAGCCCCCTTGACCACAAGCTACCACAGCAGTTGCCTATAATATATTATTTGTCTTATATATGTCTCAAAAGCATAGCAAGTGGTTATACTCTGACAGTTTTCTCAACCAAAAATAGCCCATAAGCTTGCCACTATTTGTAAGTCTTTCTAATTTCTTTTCCACCCCCCTTTTCATAAACAGCAATGTTTATTCATGTTCAACCATTGAGGTATAGCACATTTTTTCTCTGTAATAAAATACCTGACAAAATACCTTAAAGATCATAGGACTCCTTTTACCTCACAGTGTGAGGGCACTGACCATCCTGATGGAGAAGTTATGCCTACAGGTGATTGTAGAAGCTGTTTACAATGTATCTTCTGTCAGAAAACAGGAGAGTGTAAATGACAAGGCTATGCCTACTTTTTTCTTTTATTCAGTCCAGGATCACAACTTACCATTAATTGCACAAATTTAGGGTCATCTCACTTCAGTAAAGTAACTTATAAACATGCATACAGTTTTTTTCTCACTATATGATTCTAATTTCTAATAAAAATGGCAAGGCTAACCATCACAATTCTATCCCTCATTAAGATGACATATATTCAAATTATAAACATATGTCACTTGTTCTCAGAGTTTATAGTTGCCTCAAAAAAATGTATTCAATTCATCTTTAAAAGTTCCCATTCCTTCTGACATTGCGAATACTTTTCCACAGTACAAAGCCTCTTCTAAACTTAAGTCAGTTTGTTGCCTGTAATGTAGACAGAGTGTTTGTCCTGTAAGTCACTCCTAAGTAACCAAATACAGGTTTAATATTAATTATAAATGCTCAGCAAATAGCTTAGGCTTGTTACTAACTAACTCTTACATTTAAATTAACCCATACTTTTTTTTTAAAATCTATGATTTGCCACATAGTTTGCTACAATTTCTTAGTACCCATTACTTTACTGCTTCTCTCTGCTTCTATTCATGTCTCCTGACTCTGCTATTCTTCTTCCCAGCATATTCAGTTTGGTTCTTCAACATAACCTTAACTTATTTAGCTGTTGTCCAGTCAGCTTCTTTATTAAACCAACCACATGTCAAATGTCCACAGAGTATTCAAAGGGATTAATTCACAATTCTCTTTTTATCTAATTAAAAAGGCTTTAACTTTAACATGGCAAAATTTTATATAATAAAATAATTATCAAGTATAAATAAATAATTAGTCCATTTTTATTTGGAAGAAAAGTAAACTATACTATTATTTATCTTACTTTTGTTAGTTTAAAATTTTATAACTAATTTCCATTTTTATCATAATTAAGGAAAATTTTAAGTATGACTCTCTAATCTTCAACTCCATCAAAAACCTCAGAAGACTGAAATATTATCTAATCACAGGGGCATCTGACTGCCTGAGCAGTTACCCAAACTTTTTCTATAATATAGGGGCATTCCATCTTTGGCGTACAGGCCTAGTATTTCTGACAGACTTTTCTAAGAGGCAGGAAATTATGAAAGACTATTCTACTTTGTCTTGTAAACGTTTGGCAGTCTCTTTCTTTTGTGTCCTGCTAGTCTGGTTTGGATAGTATACTGTCAGCAACTGAGGCAAAGACAGTTTCGTTGTCTAAATGAATAGCTTTTTCATAAAGAAAGCATACTTTGTACAGTATTTCTTCCATGCCTGTTATCTTCTCTGAAATTACCTGGTGCTACCAGGAGCAGATGTGTCTCACTGTCAAGAAAAGTCTTATGTTTTGAAACATTTTAAATGATATATTCTGTAGGTCTTTAAAGTATTTGAAGACTAAATATATCTGTTTAATCTTGAAAACATTCCTAACATAACTATAAGTTTGACTATTATAGATGATCAACAGTTAATCTGTATTTTTAATTACACATTACAATTTTACTTGAGCTGTATAAACATAATACCCTAAGTAAAAATAGAAACATACATACAATATAACAAAATTAACTTTAAATCTGTATCAATAAACTAAAATACATATCAATGTAATATATTTTGAAATTAATAGCTTTTTTTTCATGGATTAAAGTGGATTCAGTAATTACCCTATCTATCATTGTTTCCACATTATATCCCCTTCTTACTTTTCAGAAAAAGATCCCTGAATTTAATCTTTTGTTTAGCTATTTTTTTTTTGACCATGACCAATAGCAACTTAAAACCAACCCCTCTTAAATTATAACATGCATTCATATCATAACTAATATTTTGGGAATGTTAGTGTCATTCTCTACACTACTTTCTACTGTCTGGACATTGTTATTTTGGGGAAAACCTTGAGAAAATTTGCATAATAATGAAGTCCTGCCTGAAGTAATTTGTGACACTGAACCATCTCAGCCACCAGCCTTGCAGCTGTTTTGGATGCAGAGCTCTGAAGAGATTGAAACAGAAGGCATATGGAGATGTTGGATAACCTTGGCCATCTGCTTTCAATGATATTTAGTCCCTTTGTTCCAGAAGTACCTACACTTATCAAACTAACACACATTAAAATATGGAAAAATTGTGTGCTTAAGTCAGTTAAAGGTGATGCTTTTGTTTGTTTTGTTTGGGCAGGCAAAATATGTTATGGGTCTTGTAGTTCTTTTTTCTTTTTTTTTTTTTTTTTTTTTTTTTTAATGTCTGTAACTAAGGTTCAGAGGTCTTCCCCAATTAGACCTGGTTTTCTTTAATGTGCAATGAATCCACAGCTTCTTATTTACTATAAAAATAAAAGCATAGCCTTTCTCCAGAGCAACATACCGTTTTACTTAAAATTTTAAGTCAAGATATGTTTTAAATATATAGGTTGGTTTAATCTAGCAGCTTTAATAATCTAGTGTCTCTTAGCAACCAAAAAAAATAATGTAAAGACCATACAACAACATACAGGATCCAGACTCTCTCTATATGTTCCATCTTTGTGTGGCTTATTTCTTCTATGTTGCTTACTTCCCCTTTAAGGACTTTACTTATTATTTCAAACATATATATTTCTTTTTAATGACTGTCCATACCTTCTCTTTTTTCTCTCAAACCTATGCATATATTCAAAAACACTGTAATCCTTTTAGAGTTATTTTTCCCATCTGACTCTGTCTTTACTGCATATCTGTCATCTTTTATGTCTGCATGATCAAAACTTAAAACTACCACAAGGCTTACTTAGCTCATGGCATGCTGACAGAGCTCACTCTGGCCATACCATGCTAGCAGTTCATGCCCACAGGCAGCGGCTAGGAGAGGTTTCTATGTATTGTAGCTGGCATGAGAGACATGAGAATAGAAAGCCAAGATTGCTATTTTTGTGTGTTTAGAACATTTTCCCAAGCTCTCTCAGGTTTTATGTGGATGTAGGAGCAAAACCTTTGGGAACCATTTGTAGGCAGAACTATTTTCTGGTGAGTTTTCCCAAGTAACCACACAGAGACTTAATATTAATTATAAATTTTTGGCAGATAGCTCAGGATTGTTACTAGCTAATGCTTAGATTTAAATTAAAACATATTTGTTATTTATGATTTCCCACGTGGCTTGGTATAGTTTCTTAGCACAGCATGCCCATCTTGCATCTCTCTGCTTCTATTCATTACTCCTGGCTTCTTCTTCCCAGCATTCTAAGTTTGGCTTTTCAACCAAACATTATCCTGCCCAGCCATTGGTCATCAGTTTCTTTATTAAACCAATCACAGTAGCTTAGATTCATACAGTGTACAGTGAGATTATTTCACAGTATTGTGACTTTCTATAAAAGTCAAAAACCATGAAGCTACTTCTAGTATACAATAATTAGTACTTCTGGTATAGAAAAGAGTCAAATGGGACATTTGAAAGAAATTATAAAGACAAGATTGAAACCCAGTTTGGCCGCCAATATCAAATCTTTCAGCTCCATGTCTAAAATATGAGACTCATGATGGAATTGTTTGTGTTCCAAAGGTTTAGAAACCCTGCATACCAGCCTGGCGATCTAAAACACACTTAGCTTCTATGTTGGACCATGTTATACCTGAAGCTTTCTTCATCAGATGTTCCAATGTCCTTGTATCTCTAACATTCTGAAGTATCTTTTGAAAGTCAGGTTTTACTGTCACAGATTAATGAAGTAATCTCTCAGGTTTTCCAAGCAGAAACGCTAACCCTTCCATGTTTTCTAGCCTGCATTTCAAGATCTCACAGCTTGAAAATCTTGTATGTTTTATGCCTCTATAACCAACATAATACTGATGACTTTGGAAAATTTGGCTACTAGTTTGAGTTATATCTTTTCCTTCTTTAATTGACTACAGTTACTTATGCCTTTCTACAATTACCAGAGGAAACACCTCTATTTAAACACATACACACACATGCACATATACACGCCTGTTTATCTTGTTGACCACTTATCAGTTCCTTATTAATTAGTTTCTATTAAGACAAAATTGAAGAATGCAAAATGAGACAGTGTGTTATTCACTGATCACCTTCATAGTCATAGCTTTTTCTTTGAAGAGGAAACATTTCCTTATAAACAATCAAAAAAGTATAATCACTACCCAGAGAGAAAATTGCCTCTTCTGACAGTTGGAAAATGACTCTGTGCAACTGCACCATAGAATAAGAATTTCCATAGCTCTTCAGCTGCTGGCTAATGTTGCTGCGCTTAATTGATAGCACCCATAAGTAGAGGGAGAAAGTGAAATATAGAAATTCTTCTATTTTTCTGTGAGGTCAGCTTCAACACTCCCCTCCCAGAAAATCTCTGTAATAGAGAATCTCTGTCTTGGTTTCTCCTATTTTCTCACTTCTATAGTGTTGCCTTCACACACTCTCCCTTTTCATTTTACGTGAAATTTTTATTCTTCTGTTGCTTGCATCTTAATATTGTTAACTGACACGTCATACAGTTGTGACAGGGTCAATGAAATATCTATATCTATTTGGGGCTGTAGAGATGGTTCAGTAGTTACAATTACTGTTTGCTTTCCCAGACGACTTAAATTTGTTTCTGAGCACCAAACGGCAGTTAACAACTATCTGATAGCTCTAGATCTCCAGGGTCCTATGCCTTCTTCTGGCCTCTGCAGGTACTGCACCTACATGGTTCACAGACATTCATACAGGCAAACATTCATACAATAAAAAAAGATAAATTTTCTTAAAATATGAGAAGTTATTCCTTCTGCCCCCCAGCGGGACTTAGGTGGTCACTGACTGTACGGGCAAAGCCAGGTCTGCACCTCTGTTCCGCACCTCTCTTACTGTCCTCCGGTTAGCACTCTGACATTAACAAGCATTTTTCCTGCCTTGTCTTCCTATTATTTGCTCAATTACATCCTTTAATTCACACTGAAGCTTTCAGAAGCATATGGCATGCACAATAATTTTTCATTACTATCCTGTCCTCTTACACTCAGGTCTTAATTCCACCCTTAACTCCAAAGGAGCTTTTGTTAAGAACATCAGTAGTTTATAGAATTGAAACCCAAAGATCCTGACTACTTTTTCAGATCGTCTGAATTCTCACTTCATTCTGCACAAATGGCATGCTCCCTTGAAGACATTGCTCATCACAGTATCATTTCTCCTGCTATTTCTTCAACCATTTCTTGAAAACCATTGTGCTGCCTCTACCACACCTTAATAATAAAATTCTGTCTGGCTCTCCAGCCTTTCCTGAGTGGTCTTCCAGAGCCATGATTTACTGATGTCAGTACCCAGTGTGTACCATCTCTGATCTCTTGTACAGTCCTATGTTTTGATAGATGGGTTTAGTAGATTCTTGACTTGACTATCTTTAAATTGCCTGAAATTTTAACCATCCTTGCTTGATTTTTAAAGTCTTACCTTACCACTCTACTACTTAAACTTGTCTCTTTTTTATTTGCTATCTCAAACTGCCAAATTTATGACAACACCTATTTTCAAATCATCCCTTCATCTGCAGCCTTATTCACACCCACAACTCTTTTGTACTGTTTTTAGAAACATTTAAAATGATCTCCCGTTCCCTCCCTTTTAGGTACTTATTAACTTCTGCCACAAACAAGCCCAACTTTCTTTTATGCTTATAATATAATCAATATATTTCTCTCTGTAGCTTTTAATAGTTTTCCATTAAGCTTGCAAGAAAATCTGAAAAATAAAGCCCTCTAACATCTGTAGTATAATTAACAAACTTTATTTTTTATGTGCTTCAATTCTTTCCCACACGTGGTCTTTCCCATTCCTGCATTTTTCATATCTTGGTGTCTCCTTACTCTTCCTCCAGAGAAAGTCTACTCCCCTGAGGTCCTATATTTTGAATTTCCTTTCCTTAAGAAAACTTTTCTAACATCCTGATCCAAATTAAATTCTGCTGGTATACTCTCAGAGCATCTATTTATTTCCTGGTGGCACCTGCCATGATTGGTAATCCTACATTTACATGATGTTTATTTTATGTTGTCTCCTTAATATACCATAAGCCTTATGATTGACGCAGCTCTGATTATTGTTTCTTTTTCTAATCAATGTATCTCTAGAATAGAGCAAAGTGCCTCCAAAACATTAAGTCCTTGGTAAATACCGGTTGAAAAACAGATCTCTTATATTTCTCGCTTTATCAGGTACCCTCTATCCCCATCACCATTTTCTATTCTTCCTATATTATTTCCTTCTCCCCCTTCCCCCGCCAATCTTTTTGTCTTTTTATCTTAGGAAAAAGTTCTCAATCAGGCATCTAACACTGGATCCTGTTCAACTTAACAGCTAGCTTAATGATTGCTCAGTATCAACAATAAATGCTCAGTGACTCATGATTATTTTGATTTACTTACTTACCTTAAAAACATTACCACAAGCCATATAAGCCAATTTAGTGGACTGATATTTCTGAACAACCTAGAGATATAATTCTGTTTGAAAAATTGCTCAGAACTGACTTTTGATTGGCTCATTTAATTTTTAACCATTATTTAATTATCCTATGATCTGAAATCTCAATCTGCATTATACACTTAGGTAACTTAAACCTTAAGTTGCCAAATCTTGATTGCTGATTATCTTGATCAATGGCTCTTCAACAATTTCTTTAACTCTTAAAATAAATAAAGTAGTAACTAGTTTACTAAGACATTTTGAAAATACGAGTTATTCCATAAAGATGCTTTGAACACATAATAAAGTCCACATAAGGAAAAGCTAGCATTATTTACAGCATCACCATTAATTATGAGTTACTTTTTCAAGCATTGGGTCATAGGATATTAGGCAAGTAGAGTTTATGCCTTATGGAGCTTATATTCAGCATTGAAATCAAACTCTGGCCCTTCGACCAAATCTGGCCTTCTGGGCAGGTTTCTAAATAAAATTTCTAAGTAAACACCAGTAAACATTTTATTCTCAGCTGTTTGGTGATGCAGAGGTACAGTTGAATAGCTGCTGCAGAAACTGTATGCCATGAAAAAGCACTAAATAATCACCTCCCCTTTCCTTTAAATAATTATTGTTGACTCCTGTTCAAGTGCAGCTAGACTCCCCTTCTTTTGGAACAAAGTCTAGGTTTGTGCATACCTTTTGAAGCAGAGGCAAGCTGGGTTAATATGCTGACTTTTCTCTCAGACTACCATCCTTATATGGATTTTAGCATCCAATGTCCCTTCTCTAAACAGCTTCGCTCCATTTATAACCAATTCACCATCTCTCCCAAAGCTTTGTTACAGGGTTACATAATAAAACATACATAAAACATCTAAAAGTCTTGATTATTTTATTTAATTTTCCCTTTTCCCCCTCATTGCTTTTGATACAATAAAAGATGTAATTTATATAGATTTTGTGAGTATAAATAACTATTACAACTATACAGCTACACAAAGCCACTTTAGATCAGAAGTCAGGGTAATTGTAGTCTGTAATAACACATGTTTCACTAGAAGAAAATCTGGTGGTGGTTGCAGGAAACACAAAGAAGACATGTCTGTTAAACTTTCCTACTCTCACTTCTGCTGTTTATATTTTACGGCCTTTGTCTTGTTTTAAACTTATCATAACTCAGCTATAGGCTTAAAGTTTTGTATGCTAATGATTTTTCCACTTCTAATTAGGTTTCCAAGGTGTTTCTCATGCAAAAATCAACTGAAAATTTTGTGCAAATTAAATTACACAAAAGGAGCTGCAATCTTGCTCTATGAGGAAAATAATTTATTCTGTTTTTTTTAAAGGTGACTCCTTAATATCTTAAAACAATACATCTATGACGATCTGTTCTTTTTTCCAGTAGTTAACCAGTCAGTAATGTTGCTTAAAAAATTCCAATTTAAAAAATGACCTTTTAAGGATGCCTTATAAAATTAAATTTTAATGAGTGATAATAAATGGTGATACTTTTCACAGGAGAAAACACAAAGCCTGCCTTGAAACCCTGTTCCATCCCATCCACTCCAAGGCTCTGTGATTAGTGCTTTGCTTCTGTTATTTCAAAGGGAAGACGATGTGACTACAGTAAATTTATGAACCTCTGAACAGACTGAGTGTTGTGGTTACTAAAGGTGGTTCTGTGGCTCTGTAAATAGGCAGTTGCAGCTTCATAGCATTTGTGAAGGTTCTTTTGTAGAGTGTGGCTTCATCACTGCACAATGACAGCTTAAGATACTGAGCATTTTTTCAAATACGTGGCTGATGAAAAAATTAACAAGTTGTAATGAGGGGCTCCAAGAAAGTGTTTGCATTGGATGAGCATGTTATCTGTAGTTCTGCAACAGTAGCGATGGCCCTCTTATCACTCAGCTCTCAGCTGGAAAACAGCAGCAAGGTGGATGGTTCAGGAGGGAGGGATGTAGGCTCAGTTAAAATGATGGCACTTTACCATTGCACCCATCTTCCTAGAACAACTATCAAAGATACTCAGGACATTATTATGTGTTTTTCATTAACCTCAGGGGCCGTCACATGTGTTGTCTCATTTACTAAACGTGAACAATTTATCATAAATGGGCTACTTACTGGTTTGGCTTTACATGTTGGAAACTTGTGACACTATTTTTTCTTCTGTTTGTTTTCTTTGTGTTTTTCATGATGATTCTTGTTTACCCATTTTGCCCTTAGCGTCCTCTTAGCAGAAAGCTGAAGAGTTGCTTCCTTTGAAATGAGTTACGTGTGTGTCTTAAGACACATTAATTTATGAACGGCAAAGAATGAAAAGAACTCACATGAGCTTAGCACTTGCTGGGTCTCTCCTTGGTGGAGAGAGATTGCATGAAAACAATACAGCCAAAAAGTCACAGCCTGTATAAGCACAGAGACAAGTCAGCTGAAAGCCACGTGCGAAGGAGACAGACTTAATCCCGCAGATCACCAGGAGGCAGGCAGTGCTCATTTCACAGACATGTCACACAACTTAGGGAGGGGACTCAGCTACTCAAAGTCCATTTCAAAATAATCACCAAGCTGAAATTCCCAAAAATGGGAAGTGAATTCTCTCTTTTCTTACCAACTATCTGGGAAGAAAATGACACTTTTAATTACAAAGGATTGTTGGTTCCACTATATTAACAACCTATTATAAGTGAAACAACCCTCCTTGCCTCAGAATCAAATAACTCATAGAAATTCATATTCATCTTTGGCCCCACGTGGCTCTCATTGCTGTTCTTTGCTATTATATGAGGGAAGGACCTAACTGGGTCAGAGACTTACCTAAGTCATGTATTTGCCCTATTTTTACCCAGTGGTTGAAGAATTGGGCATCTTTACCAGCATTAGCCTGATATTGTAATGGTAGCAATATCCTAAGAATGTATTCAACTTGAACTTAAAATCCAATGAGAAAGTTGTGGCTCTCTAATGGTTCCCAAAATAACTCATCTCTCAAATTTCTACGAACTGTTTAACAGGATAACATACAAATTTATTTCTCAAAAAAAAAAACACATTGAATTTTTTTTCTTAATTTAAATTTAATTTTACATGCACTGTTTTTGTTGTGTTGTAGATCTGCATACCACGTGTTAGGTAAGATGCTTGCAGAGGCCAGTAGAGAAACTCAGACTCCCTTAAGCTGGAGTTAGAAACAGTTGCGAGCCATCATGTGGGTGCCAAGGACTCACCTGGGTCCTCTAGAGAGTAGTCAGCTCTCTTAACTGCTGAGCCATCCCCCTAGCCAACATACAAAGCTTCTTAAAACTGCTTTGAGAGTTAACTCAACTGTTTGCCCTTCATACCCATCCTCCGCTTCCCATCATTTTGCATCGTGAAAATAAAAGTATTCAGGGGTAAATCCTGGCATCTAACCTGTTGTACCCAGAGTCTGGCTGCTTGATCCTCTCCTTTAAACGGAGGCATTCAAATTTAGGGCTAAAGAACTAAAAGCACGCAAATAAGAATATATGTAGAGAGTAGATCTGAATAAATAGGAGAAATAGTCAAAAATGGTGTGTGTGTTCTCTTCTGCAGTGTATTTAAAGAAAGAAATTTAAATTCCAAAATAAAACATAGATTCAAACACTGCATTTAACTCAAAATCTGAAGACAGATGGATTCTGAAGAAAAAGAGAGCAGTCTAGGTTTTCAGAACAGATGTGACTCAATCTACTTTGGTTGACAACTGGTATAGTAGGTGGTTACTGATAGCAAACATTAGAACAGTTTAAACAACTTGTCAAGATTTTTTTTTTTAGAAGCATAGCTGCCACTCAGTAGTTAATTTGAATCATATCTTGGACTAAACTCTATACCTCATAGGTACACTAACAATAAGGACTATTTTTTTTTCTTTCTCTAGAAACGAGTGAATGAAGACAGGAGTTGCTGAGACAGAGGTCAGGGTGAGTAATATCATACTCATTTCTTATGTTTGAAGTGTGCAGAATACATTGTGTGAATCTTGTTTTCAGAAACTCTCAGGGGCCTTTGTCTCCAATAAATTAGACAAATTGAGCCTTCAGGAGGAAATGAAATGCTTGCTCTAGCTGCGCTGCACAGGAATACATCACTTATCCCTGACTTTTTGAGACCCTTGTTTTCTGTGTGCCAGCCACCATACACTTTGGTACTGTCTAAGTTGATCAGAGCTGAAGTGACAAGACATTTTCTGGGTGAATTCCCATTTGACTATTGTGAGTTCTCTCTGTTGTTATTTTTTTAAATATACTGTAGCAAAAGAAAAAAATATAATTGCATGCTATGCATCTGTATGTGACCTATATTTAAGTTGGGTGCCAATATTGATAGATTGAGTTGGTTATAATTTAATAGTAGTATGAGATTTTAACAATGTTTATTTGAAAACCTTTCTGAAATTTGAATGTATCAGGTTTTAGAAAGGACAAAACATTTGCTACATTGTAAGCAATGTCAAACTGGAGACTAGGGTAAGACATCAGGAAGATTTGTTTGTACGAGGTCTGATTTTAAGCCTTCTTATTTATACTATTTATACTATTTGACCCTGATTCTCTTTTTTAGTGGATGTGCCGTACACTAGACTGTGGATGTGGGGAGGAGGGCAGAAGTCAACTTTAAGTGTCTTCTTCTTTTTCTCTTTATGTTCTTTAAAAATAAGATCAGGCAATTAATCTGAATTTACTACTTCTGGGAGATTGGCCCTATGCCTCTGGCGTCAACCAGCTTCTGCATCTAATCCCAGCTTCTACTTACAAGTGAGCGAGCATCAGCATGCTTAGCTTTTGACATGGGTTCTGGAGCCTCGGGCTTCAGTCTTGCTTAGCCAACAGCCATCTCTTGAACCTGAAATATTTCTTAATTAAAAATCCTTTCAAAACCTCTCTGAGAATATCTTTGTGTATTTACAACATGATTGTCTTATGGTTTCTTTTACTGTGAAGAGACACCCTGACCATGGTAACTCTTAATAAGAAAAGCATTTAATTGGTGTTGGCTTTCAGTTTCAGGGGTTTAGGCCATCATTTTTATGGCAGGAAACATGGTGGCATGCAGGTAGAAATGGCGTTTGAGAAGAAGCAGAGAGTTCTACATTTGGATTGGCAGGAAGCAGGTAGAAGAGTGAGCCACTGTGCCTACCTTGAGCTTCTGAAACTTTGAAGTCTAACTCCAGTGACACACTTCCTCCATTAGGACATACTTCCTTCATTAGGACACACTTCCTCCGTTAGGACACACTTCCTCCGTTAGGACACACTTTCTCCATTAGGACACACGTCCTCCATTAGGACACACTTCCTCTATTATGACACACTTCCTCCAGTAGGACACACTTCCTTCATCAGGACACACTTCCCCCATCAGGACACACTTCCTCCAATAGGACACACTTCCTCCGTCAGGACACACTTCCTCCATTAGGACACACTTCCTCCATTAAGACACACTTCCTCCAATAGGCTCCGCATCCTAATCCTTTCAAGTAATGCTGCTCCCTATGAGCCTCTGGGGACTGTTTTTAGTCAGACTACCACAGTGGGTTGGAGCTTGAATGATCTTTCATGTTACCAATAAAAGGAGAGTAGTTATGTTAATCTTTGTCTACTGGATTGTTGTTTCTTTGTGGTGAGAAGTTTTCACAGGTTCAAAAGGTGTGAAAGGATTGACAGTATACAGGGAAACTCACTTGTGTTGCATCACCACTGATTTAGTCACTATTTTTCTAGAAAGTTTAGGTGGGTGAGTGATCAGAGAAAGTCTTCTTTCTCATACACTTTTACAACTTGTGTTCACATGCTTGAAGCCAGTCCATGGACATATTATGTGAAATATCAGGCAACAATGTACAGGAATCCAAGCAAGTTATGTTCACAATTGAGAGGTTAAAACATTGTCTTCTGACATTGTCACATACCCTCATACACTTTCTGAAACATGGTATGTTGTACAAAACTCATCGTGGATGGTTTAATGATAAATATACTTTAACATGTAAGAACCGGATGATATGAACATGTGTCATACTACTCTGTCTTTATTTGGTAGAATATGGGCTTGTTATAACCGATTTTGTCTTTCTCTAATTTTTTTGGTGTGAGATATCTATCTATCTAGAGAGAGAGAGAGAGAGAGAGAGAGAGAGAGAGAGAGAGAGAGAGAGAGAGAGAATATAAATACTATGTTTAACCCCAACTTTTAAAAAATGACTAAATTTTCAGCTAACACATCAGCCAGAGTATTCTTTCTTTCCAAATTTGTAAAAAAAAATCCTGACAAAAGCAATTTATGGATGAAAGAGTTTATTTTGCCTTACGGTACAGACATACAGTCCCCCATGACAGGGAAACCAAGGCAGCACATGCTTGAAGCAGCTGGTGACATCAAAACCAGAATAAATAAAGCTCGGATGAATTAAGCTACTGAACAGTCTTTTATTCATTTGTTCAGTCTGGGATCCCCTGCTCAGACACATATCCTGTTCACAATTAAGATGGATCTTCCCACGCTAAGTAACATAACAAAGCATTCCCCCAAAGCATGCCCAGAAGAATATCTTTCAAGGTCTCAAACTCTATTAAGGAGACATGAAACTAAGCTTTTAATCTGATGGTCTTCTCTACAATTTGACTCATAAACATATTTGTGCGAAGATTTTTATGTAAACATTTGGGTTTTGAGATTTCCTTTAAAAGACTGAATGGTTCTAGCATCTCAGAGGCTTCAGAAAAGAACCACACCCCTGAAGAAATGTCACGCAATCTGGAAATTGCAGATTCATTCAGGTTCCCACCCTCTTCGTGACCTTATGTCTTCTGTCACTTACTTATCTTAAGGAGAGAAGTAAAATTCTACACACAGTGTGGACTTCAGCTAGACCTTTATCAGATGCAAGCTACCCCCTGAATTCCAGTAAACAGTAAAATCACGCGATCCAACTACGGGATACTCAAGTTTTCAGTGAGTGTTACAAATACATAAGGAGAATCCAGGTTTCATGGGGTATTTTAATGCAATGTTTCCTTTTGGTCAAGTTGGCAAAGATACATAACTCATTTTTTTAAAAAGACCTTGCAGAGAGACATTTTACACAACAGTATTTGCTACGAATATAATAATCCGTGCCATGCTGGAGGTGACAACCGAAGCCACAGCATGTCAGGTGGTTCGTTTCCATTTTTATTATTCACTATAAGCTTTATTGCACCAGTAAGGAGTACATCTCCAAGTACCTCTGTTCTTTCTGTGTAGAATTCCTTTCCCAAACTTTCTGTTGTCATCTGCCTTCTTCCTCCTCAAAACAAAAACATACAGTTCCACATTTCTCTTTGGGAGTCCTTTGATCACATAGAATTGATCTTTCTTCTGCTCATTGCTCTAGGTATTTTAGAGACCTGTCTTTCCAAGTAGTCTTTGTATTAGGTTTGTATATTTACTTTTCTCAAGAATATGGAAAAAATGTCTAGTGGAAAGAGTCCTTAAGACGATAGATGCACACCTATCTCTCTCTCTCTCTCTCTCTCTCTCTCTCTCTCTCTCTCTCTCTCTCTCTCTCTCTCTCTCTCCATATATATATATATATATATATATGTAGATAGATAGATATACATATATATGATTTTTCCATATATTAAAAAGCATAATGCCCATAACCTGCTTTTTCTGGGATGCTGGTTGCATTACAGATTATATACATATGAGTAGCTATTACTAGCACTTTTGAAATTTAAGGAGAGATTTAAAACTCTGATCATATGACCCATAAAGTGAGGTTCTAAGTTCAGACCATCAGTAAAGGAAAGCATAGGCCACAAACACATTCAGGAAGATACCAGACACTCTTTTTAGTCTATGGCTTTTGTTAAACAGAAAATCCTATTCCATGTGATGTACCTCCTCATAGAATGTTATGCAAGAGATAGAAGTTTTGGGAATTACTGAGCAGAATTCCAGATCCAAATATTTCAGCCTGGATATTTTTTAAAGAGAATTTAAAAATATGTCTTTGTAGTGATTATTGAATTTTTATTTCTTATCTTTAGGAAGCATCCAGTTTTGTCATTGCAAACACGGGCTCTATGTATGACGAAATCCATTTGCAGCCAAGGAATTTTCTATTGGCAGATTTTGGCAAGATCATTTGTCTGAATTAGCTGGAAGCACCTGGAGCCTGTCTTTTTGAAGCTTAGCTTGATGTGAGGCACGCCAGTTTAAACCCATTTCAAACTCCACAGTGTTCTTCTAGGACCTGAGATAATGAAATATGTTCCATCTGAGTCTCCCAACACAACAAAACAATTTAGCCAGATTGTAAATTAAGTAGTATATTATAAATTATGCAGCATGGACTGCCAAAATGAAGCATGGCCACCACAAGTAATTAACCTGGAGTAAATGCTGAGAGCGCCTACTGTCTTAATTCAAAGACCTGATGGTGCTCACAGAAGACCTCAATTTCTTAAAGCATTTTATACTTGAAACCAATATGATAAACTCAAAATACAATTCTATTATTTAAAGACATTTGGACAGTGTTTAGTTAGAACATCCGTTTTTCAGAACTTCTTATTCGAATGCCAATGTAAGGAATCTTTGGAGTTTATAGAATCACAGAATTTTAGTTCCCTGACATATTCTCAAGTGAACATTTAACTTTTAGTCCTAGAAAGATAGAAAACTGCTGACTGATCACCAGAATTTGGGATCTGGTAATGTTCACTACAACTCAGGTTGTTTTCTTTACCTTATATTACATGTATTTTGTTTATACATCCATTCCCTTCTTCTGTCTTTTCAAAATTCTATGATTCATGCTCATACCAACTTAAGACAAATGACGTTAACAAACACATCTGATCTACACTAGATTAAAATCACTTTTATTGGAATGATAATGGAAGTGGCATTCTGTTGTTTTGCATATAGGTGGAATCATATATTTCTAGTTTCTTAAAACATTGCAAGCTATATTAAACATAATTTTGGGTAATGTTTCTATTTTAAAATACCTGCAGCTATAGCCTACTCTTTATATACTGTCTTCAATGGTGGTGTTTGCAAATGTGGAGTCGCAGGTTTCCCAGTAATTGGTACTGTGTTATAACTAGTTCATTCATTAATTAATTTCTCTACCTTTCATATATTGTAACAACAGAAAATCTTTGCATTGACCTCAAATTCTAATAATTCAATTCCTGTGTATGGTTTGATTCCTCCATATTTATTAGCATTATTCTAGAAGCAACTGGTTAAAATCCTCCCATAGTTGAATTTTATATTTTTCAATTTGCTGTGTATGTGCTGAATAACTATTAGTCACAGTAAAAGTTGCCAATTTACAGAAAAGCTGTTTTCAAAGTATATATCTGGTACTGATTTTTTAAAAAGGAACTAAAGGTTTAATTTCAAGTTAATGTTTCAGTTTACTAAATGAATTTCTTTGTACTTGATTATTTTTTAATTTTGGTTTCATAAAAATAGTGTAAGTATATTCACTATAACACACCTAAAAATAAAAGCAGTAGAGAAGCATATTATGTTACTTTTGAGGAATACTAGGGAAAGGTATTGATATTCTATCTTACAATTTTTGTGCTAATACACTATCAAGAGGCATTTATAATTCATATGCTGGAGCTTGCTAATTCATCCTGCTCAAGATTCTCCTCACTAGAACGGAGTGTATTTGTGATGAGTTCCTTCCAGAGTCTTGGAGAGTGGGCACTATGGAAGTAACTTCATAGAGATTCTGATTCTGTTGACTGTCTTATTCAAATGATTTGCAGTGTTCAAGGTCCAATGTAGTCTGAACATCTTTTTCTTTTAATGCAGTAATTCTGCATTTTTTTGAAAGCTATCAGTTATTGTTAGCTTCAGCTATTGCCATTGCTACATAAGATACCTTTTGATACACTTTACCAAATTATGACTTATTAATTAGCACAAAGTTTTAATCTGAACTAAATAATTTCACCTGCTTCATGATATCTCTAAAATACATGAAGACATATCTGTCTATTCCCTGATATAAGAAATAGTTCATAGCAATAAATGTAAATCAATGGACACCTTGCCACTCTTACTAAGTCTTTTGAAGTGCCCTTCTGATTCAGATATTTTGATATAAGGGGTGAGTTTTCAAGAATAAATTGGATCCATTGAAAAATGGATGGTTGGACTCTTTTTTCAGAAAATAGAGGTTCTATTATTAAACAGGTTCGTGAAACATCCCTTCCAAGGAGTAAAGGATTTCACTAATAACAATGAACATATTCTGAAAATGATTATAGAGAACCTTTAATGTAATTATAAATCACAATAATAGCTGCATTAAAAAATTAAGAGAACACTGTCTGGAAATGGTACACTCTACAGGAATGCTTTCCCCATCAACTTCCGAGAAGTGAATTGTAGGCGGAGTTTACCCACAAGAACACCAATACTAGAAAAATATTTATTAGAATATAATCCAGAACTCACGGTACAGGTAACCAAGCACAGTAGGGACCGAAGTCTGCAGACGGACGGACGAAGGGGTCCTTCCTCCAGCAGCCAGGAACCAGGAAGAGAGCCCCCCAGCGTCCCAGCAGCCCCTTATCAAAGGGGTCGGCCACACCCCTTCCAGGAGCCCGGGACCCTGGATAAGCCTCTTTGGACCTTATCAGCTGACACCTGAATCCCACAACAGTGAATCTCCATCAGTTACGGTAGAGTTACAGGGCATTAAAGACCAGCAAACATAATGCAGCCCTGCACTGGGACACCAGGAATCTGGTGCCTGATTTTGGTAAATAATGTGAAATGTCATTGAATTAACAACAGAGTGGAGCAAGGTGCTCATTTGGTGCAAAGCATTTTGTTTAGGGGGTGTCAGCCTCTAAAGAACCAAGCAACATAGATTGGTAAATAAATACCTTCCCAGAAATATTACAGAAACAAGCATATCATAGAAACCTATTATAGTGTAAATTCTCTTGATCTTAAGTTTAATTAATTGTGGAAACAAATGAAAATTGATAACTAATGTGGTTTTTGTGTTGCTAAGAAGCAGATCACAACAAAGAGACACAGAAAATCATGTCAGTCCTAGATATAACTAAGGCTCAGAGATCTGACATGTTTGTTATAGTGGCCAGCAGCACTGCTGTAGGCCTCTGCTTTCTTGGGTGATATTCACAGTATAGAACTAAGATTTCAACTGAATAAGAAGGAACATAGTATCTCCCAGCACTCTGTGAGACTGTGAGGACCTCACCAGAACTCTTTCTCAGAACCATTGGGATCAGAGAGTAGCATTGTTAAATTCTGAACAAAATTTGATAAAATCTCTCTCTCTCTTTCTCTCTCTCTCTCTCTCTCTCTCTCTCTCTCTCTCTCTCTCTCTCTCTCTCTGTGTGTGTGTGTGTGTGTGTGTGAGTGTGTGTGTGTGTGAGAGTGTGTGTGTGTGTGTGTGTGTGTGTGTGTGTGTGTTTAGAGATCCATGAAAGTTTTGTCTATCAATCTTCAACTTATTGTTAATGGCAGATGGCAGAGTCCATCACTGAGCCTGGAGATTCCACCATTTTGGTTAGACAGTCTAGCTATAGATCTATCATTCTACCATGACCTTCCTGTCTCTTCTTCAACCTAGTTCCCTAGACTAGAACATACTTTTATATTTTTTAAAAAAGTATTTTGAAATTGCCATACAATTATACCCCCTCTGTCTTTTCCTTCATCCTTTTCATGTGCCACCTTCCTTTCTCACTTTCAATTTTATGGCTTCATTTTCTAAATTTTTATTCCATTCCTAGATATACAAATGCAACTGGCTCAGTCTATATAATGCTTCTTATATGTATATTTTTCAGGGATGACCATTTGGCATTAAATAACCAATGAAACCAAATTAAAAGACTTCCCCCCCCCCAAAAAAAACCCCCAAAAATAAAGACTATTTCTAACTTTCTCAGATTTCTTGTTCTTTGTACAGATTCAATGACTGTGTGTATTGTATATATTTTAGATAGAGACTTATTTTTTTATTCTTGATGACCTTTAAAGATATGCTTGCTGATATATTTTACTTTCTCTAATAGACTGGCATGTACATTAAAGTACCAGTAAAATGACGTTCCAAGATAAAGTTTTTTTTTTTTTTTCTTTTTCCATTTAAGAATAATTAGAAATCTCAGATGTGTTTTAGGGATAGAATTTTTGCCTAGAATTCATTAGATCCACAGTTCTTTCTACAACATTGCAAAATTACAGTAGTAAGTCATAAGAAAGAATCAGTACTGTACGTGAGATAGTCTGAAGCTTATAATCATAGGGTATATTAACTGAACAACAACAAAATGACTTTCAGAAATTCACTGTAACAAAATGAAAAAATATTCTTAGGAAAGTAGAACTCAGGACTCTGGGAGGGGGAGCATTCTTTGAACTATTACAACAGAGTTTAAGAAATAAGGGTATATGTGCCATTAGTTCGATAAGAGGCTATTAATTTTTATCAGTCAACAGGTACATATTACTTGCTTGCATCCTGCATCCATGCTGTCTTAGGAGAGCAAGATCCTTGCTTTTAGAGATGTAGATGAGAAAGATAGTCATTGTTCCAAATAGAATGCAACTCTAAATATATCCTTGATTCCCACTCATTATGATCCCATTTAAACACAAAAGAAAGCTAAGCATTGATGAGTTAGTATATGAATGCCTGTGAAGTCAAGTGGCAGAAAGAGGGATGCGCATAAATTAACCAGAAGCCAAGATGAATAGGGAACTGTAATGTAGTTGTAAGGAACTGAGTGTGGAATGACTTAGGATAAAAGTAAGAAGAGAGGAAGGAGGGGAAAGGGAGAGAGTAAGGGAAGGAGGGTGGTGGGGGAGACTAGAGTAGATGGGATGTTATCCAGCCATATAGTGAAAATATTAGACCTGCTTTCCCATCTGAAGATTGGTTTAATCTGACATAATATTTAATTTAAGACTCCATTGCTATCTCAGTATTTTGCTCACTTGTTATGCATAAACAGATGGACCATATTCGTCTTTAAAACTATGCTATATCAGTGCTGATAAATTTTAAGTTTAAAAGGACATTTTTTGGTGATAAGGAAAAGGTTTCAGTTAGCTGTCCAAAGTCAAGCTACCAGATTTAAATTAGACATGGCAAGCCTAATATATGGAACATGTACTTCCCCTTGAACCTGAATATATATTCAAGCCATCTGTGCTGACAATGTGAGCAGTATTTATTCTAAAAAGGAAAACGATGGAGCTGAAATATGTTGAAATAATCAATGGTTGTACAATAATATAAAGGAATTGAATAGATTTGTCAGCATGTCAGTCAGAAATGAATTGCAACTGTGGCAAGAAATAAAGGTAAGAGAAATTTCTCTGGGGAAAAGCACCATGCAAAATAAAATGCATTAGTGTGACACACAGTTTACAGAAACTCTCTTTGCAAAGATTAAAGTTTATGTTTGTTGACAGTACTCCAGGAACATGTCACACAATCCAGAAATGATCATGCCATAACCACTTCTTTGCTGATGCCTTGATAGTCCATGTAGTGATCTCTATTAGGTGGAGTTCAATATGCATCTCTCTGTACTGATATCAGCCAGGGGAGGTGTCTGCATGCATGGATGCAATCATTTGAGATGAAAGCATTTTCTGTCATGAAATATTTTTATGCCATAATATGACAGGGACTAGTAATGTTGCTTATGTACTAGAATGATTTTCGTGGAAAATGAATAGCTGTTGCATGACTTAGATTTGTTTTATATGTGTCATTTATGTCTGGCTATGGAGACAAACATTGACTTCCTGAATTCCCAGAATGTTGAGGCCTAAAGAAATGGTATTAACAGGATTCATAGGAACACAGCATGTATCCACCACATAGTTACTCTCCAGGGAGACTTTCTCCTCTACTTCCTTCCCTTAGTTCTCTAATAGTTGTATATTTAGAATTTTTACAGAAACTAGAATATTTAAACTAAGTATACATATAAATCAATACCCAATGGAGAAAAAAAGATATATATCCCATCTTCAGAGAGGCTTGCCCTTCTGCCCATAGGAAGACATGTGCAGAGAGATGGGCAAAATAAGTCAGAAATCCAAGTGTGACTCAGGTGGTACTTTCAAGTTAAAGTCACTTATATTGGATAGGTACTAAGCTTTATTCATCTACAGAAATAGAACACATGCATTTCAAACCTGCTCTAAAATTTAAGCATTGATCTAGGTATTTTTTACTATGCTACCTTCCCTGAAAATATTTTTTTTCAGTCTTTTTCCTTAATTCTAGTAGAATGCCTCTGAGGCATACAGTGTGGGCCAACCTTAGGAAGTGGTGAAGTTTACTTCACTCTCGTTTTTATATTTTTGGCTTTCATTCATCAACCTATCAGAGCTTATATTTCCAATATGTGAAATGCTATTTACTGGGATATTTACAGGTTTTAGGTGCGAGATCAGCAATATTGTGGCAAAGATTTACTGCCCAGCCCTCCTGTAAAACAGGTATGTATATATGTGTTAGCTTTTTATCATTGTGACAAAATACCGGAGAAAAACGTGAACAGGAAAACTGCTTTTTTTCTCTGCCTTAGAGGTTTAGACTATGGTCCCATTTCATGTTGAGGCAAAACAAAGTGATGGGGGGGGGGGGAGGGATTATGAAACAATGCTGCTTCACTCATAATGGCCAGAAGCAGTGGCAGGACTTAGAACTAAAATCCTTAAAAGCAAGCAGAGTAAAGTCTTTATACAGTTGAAACTTCATTCCTTTATTTGTAAATATATGACACCAATTTGAGGTGTCAAAATAAGACATAAGTGGAATCCTTACAAAACATTTAAAAAGTGGTCAACAAAAGGTACTGTCAGAGCCAAATTTCATCCTACAGAATTGGAGAAATACTTACAAAGCATCTATCTGTTAAGAGAAAGATGGCGACTGACCTTAGCTCTAAGGACAGCTGAAAAAAATCAACTGAGTTTAAAAATCACCAGAGGAATCAATAGCCGTTGTTCTAAGAGAATATCTAAATGGCTAAGAAACACATGAAAAGGGTCTACACATTATTCATTTTTAGTGAGTTTCAAAAGGCAAGTGCAATGAAGGACCACTTCACACCCATGAAGATGCCTACTGCTTAAAAAAGAAAAAATTGCAACTTTTGTGGAGTACATGAAAAATTTGCCACCTTTATACCCTGTTAGCATAATGCTAGTCTATGAATATACCGCCAGTTTCTTAAAAGTATTAAAATGAGAATTTCGATGCATTCCAGTACATTATATTTCTGTGTATATACCAATAAGAACCAAAAGCAGAGACCCATGTTCACAGTGTTATTCACCATAAATTAAACATTAAAACAACATGTGATTATAGACAAATGAATAAATACCTTGTGTACATGCAGCTGGGTGTTGATCACTCTTAAAAAAGGGAGTTCTGACATTTGCTGAGTAATGTCTATGTCTACTTTCTAAGAAGTCATCTAAAAAGTCAAAATTCTACAGACCTCAGGATGATGCTTCTCTGTCTATGAGCCACAAGGACAAATTGCTGTCAAATTGGTATAAATTTTCTGCTCGCAATATCTAGAGAATTCAGTCACTGGTTGGAGGGTTTGCCTATCAGTGTGAATGCCATTAAACTATACACTTAAAAATTATTACAATAAAACATTTTATCTCATATTCCCATAATAAAAATAGCAATATAGATGAGATTCATGTATATTAGAATTTTTTAATGAAAAATGAGTCTTTGAGGAAGTTAGGGCCTTGTTTATTTCATGGCAAATTATCATTGATAGATCTCTGACTTTTTCTTCAATCTAACTGAATTGGTTAATATGAATACACACAGTTACAAGCAAAGGATAAGAACTTCCACGCTGCTTCTTCTATTTGCTTCAAATCATACCTCTCCCTGGTTAAAACCTTCAGAACAGATGAAGCAGTGTCAAAAAGGTTAATTTATATTCTGCTCAAAGTGTGTATATTAATTTAATGACTGAAAAGGTTTTGTTAAATAAAAGTATGCAAAAATCCCTGAGCTAAGCCACTGTATGATTCCAGCAACAAAGTTCAGTGGATTAGTGGTGACTGCCAATTTACTTTTTGCCTTTTGGGTAGAATATCATTGTTTTTGATTACTTGAATCAAAATCCCAAATATATGCATTTTTATCTGCTCAATTGCTTTGAGTTATAATTTTCTATTAAAATTTAAGTGGAGTTTTTTCCCCCCATAAGTTTAAATGTAACCTCTTAGAAAACATATGCAGGATTCATCTATGGAATTTATCCTCAATTAAAATTCTTAAATCTATATTCTGATACATAACAAAAAATGAGCATAGTATCTGTTCTGCTCTTGCAGTATAAAAATTATAAAATACTTTCAGAAGATGACCATAAATATATGTATTTTATTAGTATGAAAAAATACTAATACATTTTGATTCCAAATCTTTCAAAGTATTGTTTTTGTTTACTGTGTTTTTTTGTGTTTGTATATATTAATGTTCTTGGCGTGATAAGATTTTTGCTCAATTATTTCTATCAACTCATTTTCTTGTAATTTTCTAATAAATATAGATTCCATCAATATCATAGTAACTGATAAAAGATATTAAGGTGTGGTTTAACAGTGATGATTCAAAAGATTAAGATCTATACCTAAGTGATAAGACTGCAGAACCTTTATCCTGAAGGACTATTTTATACTACACCCTGGGTTGAAGCCTCATCCATAAATAGTGAAGTAGGAGGCATTTCCTTGGAGTGGCACCTCTGACACCCCTTTTTAAAATGGAGTGCAAGCCACCAGTGACTATATTTCACCATGAATCATAAAAAGCACAAAGAACGTACTATTTTTCCAGTCAGAAAATGTTTCAGCATTGATCTATAAAAAGAGACAGGAACTCTAGGGCCAGGAGGACTAGCAGCCAGTGTGCATGTGTTCAGAGTAAGAGCGGGACCCTGCAGGATGTGGAAGGGCTGCTCTTGTGAACTCAGGACTGTCAACCACAACTGATTGAGAGGTTAACAAATAAAATGAAGGGACTGCTGGAATGGTCCAGAGGTACTGTGTGAACTTGAACTGCTTTGTTCCACGAAAGCTCTCTGTCTCCCTGAAATTCCCTGGCTCTCTGTCTACTTTCTATAAACTTTTGTCTTCAAGTTTGAAGCCTTCATAGCCATTGCAAGTTTTGAAATTATAACTAATCCTACCCAGAAGAAAGTGACAGTTTAGGAGAAGTCTCAGGAGACGGAGGGCTTCTTTTCTCCAGTGACCCCAGAACATCCCTCTAACATCTCCTTA
This sequence comes from Phyllotis vaccarum, assembly GCA_033318265.1. Lineage (NCBI taxonomy): Eukaryota > Metazoa > Chordata > Mammalia > Rodentia > Cricetidae > Phyllotis > Phyllotis vaccarum. The sequence goes on from JARWLC010000016.1 coordinate 57,996,168, forward strand.
CCCTAAATTTGGTCGTCTACCTTTAGAAGCACATATTTATGGCAAAAAAAATGTAAATTCTGAGCTGAGGAAGCCTCTTATCCAGGATTAATAATGGTTAACTATAGCCATATAAAGAGTGGACATAGTTGAACTAGCAACGGTTGAGGAAAGATGTGAGTAATGATGGTCTTGTGTATATTGCTCAGATTCAGCTATTTTTGTCCTTGGAGATTCTGGGGTCAGATCTATTATTTTCCAAAAACCACTGCACATGATGTGGTAACTACTTCTGTACTCACATATAATTTCAAAGCTAATGGAAATATTATCAGATCAAATATAGCTCCGAGATCAAAAGAATCTCTGCTTTAGGTCAGGCCTCGAATTAAACAGAATAGACCCAGAATTATTGGGGACCAGAAAGCTGCAAACAGGCTTATAAAATTAAATACTGATCAATGAAATTACCACAGCATGGATATAAAATAAGGGCAGAAAGTAGTTGAAATCAACATTTGAAGAAAGAGCCAGAAAGGGAAGAGTTGATGATGAAGATGGGGTAACTAACACAATTGCTCAGCCACCAAATATGACTTTTATTACAGAAACCATTCTGGAATTTTATTTTTATTTCATATATAAGAGTGTTTTATCTGTGTGCATGTATGTGAACTAAGTACATGTCTGGTGCTCACACACCAGAAGACACAGTTCTCCCTCTCTGAAACAAGAGTTACAAATAGTTGTGAGCTGCTGTGGGTACTGGGAACTGACTCTAGGTGATATTATTCACCAAATCATTATTCCAGATGTAGGAGAGAACTTGGCCTGTCTTTATTTTTTTTTTTAACATCTCTAAAACACTCAATTTGGATTTGCAATGCAAACTGTAAAGATCTGCAGAAATTGAAATAAAGCCCCACCATGCCTGAGTTACTATACTTTCAGTTTTATGGCCCATTGTCCTAGTGAGCCTCATGATGCCCACTGCTCTTAGCACCTTCTTTCTATCGTTTATAGAGCTATCTATATGCAAAGACCTTCTCAAAGATTAGTATATAAATCTCATGATATGATTGTCTCATTTTATAAATGACAACACACAAATCCCAAAAAGTCAATTAGTTGCTTAAGAGTGGAGGCCTTGTAAGTGATTAGACTCAAGGTGCTGGATTTTCAAACATGGGTATCTCACTACCCAGATTTTTTCTTTCTCAGTCTTATATTGTCAATACAGCTGGCTAGAAATGAGCATCACCTCATTTGAGATGTCCTAGTGTTTGCACAACCATGGCATTCACCTTCTTGAAAGAAAAAATGTATTGAATGGATAGATAGGATGGATAGGGAGGGAGGGAGGGAGGGAGGGAGTGAGAGAGAGAGAGAGAGAGATTGTGTGAGCTGTTTTTTTTTTTATTATTTCATCTTAGAAACATAGTTCATGTGTTTATTTCCCCTTATCTATTTCCTGATTTATCCCTATGCTATTTTTGCTCTGTTCCTCTTCTTTAGAATTACTCTAATAAGACTGTTTGAACACATATTTATGAAGGACTCACTGCTCCCTAAATCTTAGTTAGGGTTTCCTGCTTTTGGTGGCCCAGATATCTCAGACATTTTCTAACATGTTACTTTATATGAAGCTGTGATTGGAAAAGGCATATCTTGAGGTTAGAACATGGTTTTTGTTTCAGGGGATTTACAACTAATGATATAAAGTAAGGAAAACAGCTGTGCCCTGTGTCTTCTGCATTGGTTCCCAGGTAAAATCTGCTATTTCAGCTGTAATGTGAGTCTGCCTTCCTTGTTATTGCCATGTGCTCTGGGTATCTGTGAGATGAGATCCACTGTTGGGAGTTTTTGCTAAATATGAAGCTCATCATACACAAACCAGCACTTTCCAATACTCAGTGGATTACTGTGCCCTTCAAAATCTATTTTGATTAATTCTAAATGTGTTATCTTGTTACTTAAACATTCAACTATCAATGAAGTAATAATGTTCTTAGCCACACATTTTCTAAAAAGGTATTCTGAAAATAAACAAATTGTTTATTGTATTAAAATATTTGTGAAGTGGAGTACACAAAACAAACTGAGTTGTTTTTGAGGCAGAAAGACTCACAGTACAAGAAGAAACTGAAAGTCTGTAATGAAAGGAAAAAATGAAGGTCCTGGCCCTAGACTGTCCACATCATGGCTCTTGATGAATTAGGGTTTCTTTATAATAATAGAGTCTATGTCTTTAAAAAGAAAAAGTTATCTTTTATAAGACACAGTTTACAGTTCATCAGAAAGCTACATTATGATGTTCAATAAATTATGCTACCAATACTCAGGGGCAAGAATATGCAATTGCCTGAAATAAAATAAGCCAGAAATACAAGAAATTCATGAATTCTTAGTATGATTTACAGATGATCTGTGAATTAATAAAATTTTTTATTGTCTATCAACTTTAAAGTAGTAAATAAATAAAAAGACAAAGATACAGTCTTTGTCCTGACTGGATTCATGAAACCTACCTTTGAAAAGGTTTAATATAATTCTCAGTACTTGGACAATTGTAGTAAATAGTCTTATAGTTTAGTAGAAAACAAATTAATGTTTCCCCAGGACAGTCCTTACTTTTCTTAGGGTAAAGATATGTCCAGTTATGTAAATATTGTAAATTCTGTGAAGAGGACTCCCAGATTGCTTTCTCTTTGACAGATGAACAGTGGCTCACCTAACCCCATTTTGGCTGTGCCATTTCTGGTAGCATCTTGGATTAAACTTCCAGAAGGCTGCTGGTGCCGGAACTTAGACTGTAAAGAGATAAGGGAATCCATGCTCATGGCCTGATGGCTGTAAATGATTTATTGATCTTCTCATATGTATAGTTTCTACAGAACTGGAAAGCTGTCAGTCTTATGACCCTTTGGCCCTAACTTGCTTTAGATGAATCCAAGCATGTTTAACAATTGCTTCTCCAGTCACTAGCAAAGAGAAGATGAAGAAGTCAGCACTGAGGTGGACTTTAGTCAGCAGGGAAAGAAAAGCCTGGCAGTGGCCGCTTCATTTAGGACAATATTGGATTCACAAAGAGGGCAGGAAGGGCAAGGACTGAAGAGTACTGGGGAATAGTGGAAGGTAGCAGAACCGTGTATTCTCGTTCTTATCCTTTTAGAGATTATGGCTTTTGTTTCTCTTGACACTGAAAAACAGCCACTTCTTGGATTGAGACAATACTTGGAATGTCATTGTCAAGAGCATCTGTGTGTGTGTGTGTGTGTGTGTGTGTGTGAGAGAGAGAGAGAGAGAGAGAGAGAGAGAGAGAGAGAGAGAGAGAGAGAGAGAGAGAGAGAGAGAGAGGGAGAGGGAGAGGGAGAGGGAGAGGGAGAGGGAGAGGGAGAGGGAGAGAGGGAGAGGGGAGAGGGAGAGGGAGAGGGAGAGGGAGAGGGAGGGAGACAGAACTAATAGCATGTTGTACTGTTCCAGAAAGAAACATAAGATCCATAAGTGTTCTCTGCGTTATAATACTACAAGATAGACTCAGTTTATCTTATGCTTAGCTCTGAGATTTAAAGCAAATTACCAAAAGGAATATGAGTTTCCCAACTGTGGAAAAATGAGAATAATAATATCCAAATTTCAGTATTGTTACCAGTTGTCACAGTTGCTAGCACCGAAATAAAAGTTCAATAAATTATTCTTTTTCCTCTTGAGAAACGTCTTCGCCCAAGGTGTTCTATGATGCATAATTATGAGTAGCATGTTGGGGTTAGCAAGTTTGGGGACCTATTTCTGGGCACCCATAAGGGGCCATGCACAAACCAACATGACCTTGTTACCAGATCATCAGGCCCGCCTGATTCTACTGAGGCTTTTCAAACAACAGCTGGGGATTATCTTCTCGGTGTCTGAGAGTCTTCTTTTTCTGCTTTCTGACTTGGTGTTGATCCTATAGGCAGGGCTCCTATTTTAACTCAATAATTACAGTGTCTTTTCAGACTGCAGTTCCAGAAACAAGTTCTCTAATTCCTCGCGTATATTTTTGTCACGTTCCTCATTCTTGACACACATCACCTGACACATTGTCCTTTGGAAGCTGTTTACTGCTGAGAACTGGGAATAGGCTTCTTCCTGTCAGCTACCTTTGGGTCCTGCCCATCTAGAGTTTGTCCCGCCCTGGATTTAAACAGGAAACCTTTAGAGTGGAGACTGTTTAAGGAATGTCTTCATCTACACATTATGCACTGTGGAAATCAAGAAAATCATAATAAGAACACAGGAGATTATAAAATCGTCTATCTCTGCTCCAGCTCATGTGTGCCCCTCTCCTTATGGAATCTGAGTCATGCTGCTTCTTCAAAGAGTTCTTTTAAATTCTCTGTTCTCCTTTCATTTTGCTTTCTGCTTCATTTCTAGCTCTTTCTCCCTACAATACACCTGTACTACCACAAAGACCCTAGGCTTTCTGCTGACAATCATTCCCCTTGATTTCTGCTAGATTTATCAAAAAAACAACAACAACAAACAAACAAACAAACAAACAAAAAAACAGAGGATTTCATGTTATCCCTCAGTCATCTCTTGTAGAACCAACTGGTCTCATGCATGGAATTGAAGGCCCCTTAAGTTTGCTCCAAGGGATATTTTTGTTTTGTTTTAATCCTGAGTTCTTTACATTATATTGCCCCATTATTGCTTAAGCATGTCATAAGGCATACTATCCTGGCAGTCTGAAATGCCTATATTTGCTATGGAGCTTCATAAAATCTTTCACATTCTGTGCATCACTATGACATTTTCAAATCAAACTTCTGTTTTTTTTTAATTCCAAATTATATTGTCTAAGTAGCACTAAATACCATAAGAGCTAAATGGTTTTATTGTTTCAAGGCTACTTATACCTTGACCTTTTTGAGGAGACCCAAGAGTATTTCCTACTTCCATGAAAACCTCAACTCCAGCATCCATATATATACATAATGCTTCAGCACTTTTGCATTTGCCCACACGCTGAGCCACAGATAAACTTCACTCTGGCCGTTTGTCAATCCAATCTTATACCTCAGGCCTCAGCAGAACTTGCCTCTTCCTTGCAAAGGCCATTCTTCACTTCTCTAAGTAGGACCCAAACCAGTGCCCTCATCCCATACGTCCCTACTAATGCTCCTCAACACACGTTAAGTAAAACTTTGTCTTTAATTATGTCTTCTCTACCAGTTTGTGATTCTTTCAGGGAAATATATTTTGCTTATATGCATGCTTATATCATCTAGCATAACATCTGCCCTTTAATAGGTACTTAGTAGATAATATAAAATAAATATAATGTTCTATGAAGGCTTTGGAGATTGTTCAATTAGATAAAATGCTTGTTACATAAATATTATGACCTGGGTTTGGTTCCCCACCATATAAACAGAAGTGAGTAGAGTGTCATCTTTCTGTAATCCTCATATTAGATTAGGATGCAGAGACTAGGGGATCCCTGAGAGTTTCTGCCTTAGATATAAGGGGGATACCAATGAATGTAAGGACAAACATTAACTTCTAGGCTTCACATGTGCACACAAGGAAACACACACACAGAGAGACACACACAGTCTCACAAACCACACACACACAGACATACAAGAGGCTCACATACAACACACACACACACACACACACACACACACACTCACATGCACAAACACACAAAATATATTGTATAAAACCATCCTAATCAACTCAGGTATCATTAATTGGTCCATTACAAAGACTTAGAGTGTGGGCTTTAAATTTCTGTTCTCAGATTTGACTTATGTTTTTAGTTACTTATCCTAAGCTTCCTCATTTCTAAAAAACCTGCATCTATTGATTTTTAAAACATTACTTATTATGATCAGTAAGTCTTAAATCTTGAAACTTTCACTACTAGTAGAGATGTTAATGGTTTATTAATTAATGATTAACTTTATATACCTCATCCAAGTAGGTATATGTAGGTCTGATGACAGTGCATATTATCTAGAACATTACCTGCCTACTATATATAATATTATATATAAACATTGGATGTATGTGTGTGTGTGTGCGTCTCTGATCAACTTGACACATGATCTTTTCTCCTGTCTCCTACTAAATTTCCAAAAACTCAACAACCAAGTCAACCCCTAACATGTTATAACTATCCCTTATACAACTTCAAATGCATTATACATTCTAGAATGGGCATCCTTACCTAGTATTTATAACTTCTTTCCTCTACCACCCAGTCTGTCTCTTATACCCTCAGCTAGCACCTCAGTCGGTCTTGGCTCCTGTTTTGGAGGAGAGACCCGGACCTTCATTCCTGAAGTGTCTGTGCCCTTTGTCACTCTGTATGAATTAGACTGTTGTAGTTTCACATTGACTTTAATCGCAAGACATGGCAGCTCCAAGAGAAAGGCTCTAAAGACTCTCCTGCACTCCAGACACAATCTCTCTTTCCTCCATTATAGAGAAGTAATCCAATTTTTCGTTGGTAATCTGCATCAGTCACCACTCCTAATTCTTAGCCTGTTATCTTAAGGGCAACAGAAGCCCCAAAAAATGACCATATGGAAGTCTGAGCTTCCAATTCAAAGGGATGCTTGTTCTGTCTTCCTTCAGGAGCACTCCTCATTCTAAATCAGGAGCACTCCTCATTCTAAATCAAAACTTCTAGGACAGCAGAACTTAGGGTTACAGAAAGAGGAAGCAACAATTTTCCTAATGGTCACTACAGTAACAGTGAATGGAGATGTTTCATTTTATACCACCTCATTGTTGAATTCATGAACCCTGCCTGTAAAAGAAACCATGCCGTATATTGGACAGTAATTCAAAACATGTACTGCCTTCTAGAGAACCCTGTCCCCAGTTGGTTGCCTGTCACCCAGTTGGCTTTGTAACTGTGTCTTCGAAAGGCCATTCTATCTTTCTGTCAGGCCAACTAATTCATGATGGTTGGGAACATGGTAAGACCAGTGGGTTCTATGGTCATAGACTCACTTTCAAACTTCTCAGACTGTGAAGTAATTTTCTTAGTCAGCAGCAATACTGTAAGTTTACAAATGATGATTTTGGCAAAAGCATCACATGCATAAAAGGCAATTCCATAGCCAGAATAAGTATCTATTATAGTAAAGACAAAGTCCTGTCCTTTCCACACAGGGAATGGTCCTGTTGAGTCAACCTGCCGCCTGGTTTCTGACTGTTCATTCCAGAAAGTGATGCTGTATCTGTAGCTCACATCTGACACTCAACAGCTATAACCAGGCAAGCCTTGGGGAGTGGAAAGTCAGTGTAGTTGAGTCCATGCTTAATGTCCATATTCATTACCATGACTACTTTTTTTTTTTAATGTGCTTATGATGGTGGTCAAAAGATAACTTGGGAAGAACTTTCTCTGTTTCCATCAAGTGGGTTCCTCATGTTGAGCTCATGTCATAAGACTTAATGACAGGTGCCTTTTAGTCAATCCGCTGAAACACTGTTTTGAATATGAGAATAAAATTAATTTGGATTGCATTTGAATCAGAAAGGACACTGACTGCATACTGAAAACCATTTGAATATATATTCTGATCTAACATACAAAACAATTTGAAACTTACAAAAATCATAACATTATTTTATGAAGATGCAGAGAATAGAGGCTTTTTGAGGGTCAATAAGAAGTAAATAAAAAAAAAGAATCATTCCCTTGGAGTTTTGGGTGCTTAAACCTATGCACACCAGGCAAAGAATTTTGCCATGTCAATTATGATCAAGTGGATAATCACAAAAATAGATAACAAGTTGTGAATTTTGAAAATTATGTTATTGAAATTGAGCTGTTGTTTGAAGATCAGATGTTTTGTGTGCTCTTTTATTTAACTGTGCATCAAAAAGTGTCTGCATTACTCTTCGACTTGGCTCTGAGGTAGTCTTCTTAGCCCTTAGGGATGAATTTTCACATCCTTAGTCAGGAGACTTACATGTTGGCCGAAAGATTTCCTAGGTTTGTTTCTAAATATAGCTTTAGTTTGTGTAATTTCCCATAATCAATTTTGAAGAACATTTAAACTCAATTTAATGTTTATTTTCTTGCCAGTTCTTGGAGTCTGCATATATGATGACTCTCATTCAAAGTAGAAGATTATATACCTATTAAATATGTACACGCAAGTAAAATCACTGTACAGCATATAAGCACAATTTTAACTCTGGAAGATGTATTGCTTTCACTGAGGCATTTACTCATTTGTGGAGGGTGTTTTTGCAAAGAGTATGCATGTATTAAATATAACATTTAAAGAGATTCACTTTGAAAATTCCTTAATTTTCTAACAAAATAGTGCAATTATGAAAATTTCACTAATCTTATATTTACCATTGCCAGTACATTTCATACCCAGCTTTGAGATTTGCAGTAGCTTTACAAGGACCATATTTATTTATGAAATTCTGCACCCATTGTGTGTTTACTGATATAAAACTGTAATTATTTAATGTTTGCCAATAGTCTTATATTTAGTACATTTACAAAGGTAACTTTCTATTAAAAGGTGGAAATGCCAGTCATGAAAGACTTCTTTACAGACTTTTGGGCTTTTGGTTTGTTTGTTTGTTTCTTGTATTTTTAGTCCTCTGACTTAAAGAATGACTCGGCTATTGCCCTTTATGAAGAGGTAACAAGAGTTGCAGTCCCCACATTTTCTACCTATCTCTGGCCAGTTTGAAATAGTAGTACCCAGGGTTTGGCTTCTGAAAGTGCGGGAAATTTTTGGTCCTCCTCTTAATCATGACAGATGAGTAAAATATAAAATATAAACTGGAAAGTTAAAGAAATTCAGCTATTCTGATGGAAGAAAAATTTCAAGTCAGAAGGAATGGGTGGAGCTTCAAGATCAAATTTTCCGGATATGACATACCATGACATGTAGGGACCTGCCAAAATGGATATATGTTTTATCATTGTCTTGATTCCAAAGAACAGATGGAAGAGTGTGACTGCCCACAAAACAGACAAGCAAAAGGCTGCCTTTCACATATTACTTTTTTTTTTCGCAGAGATGATGGTCTATTTCTTCTTGCTTCTTTGCTGAGGGTATTCCACATTTAAAAAGGACTAGCTTCTCTTCAAATATTGGATGACCTGACACCTGTGGACCATTGTAATCAGAATGGCAATAGAACACAGACTTGTGGGAACCTGTCATCCTTTAAATGGTTACCCACCATCCAATTGTCACAGTTAATGGACATGATTCATGCCTTTCTTGTACCTGATTAGATGTGACATACCCAGGTTAAATATCATATTGTAATTCTAATTGAGATGAAGGAATGTAGGTGGATATAAATAAAGGGTCTTAGAAGCCCTCATTTTTTAATTATTATTATGCTCTTTGGCTTTGTAAAACTGGCTTGTAACAAACACATAGCAGCTGTGACTATTTATGGACTATATTATAAATTTTTCATCTGTATATACATGATAAATTCAGTCACTTGATCATCAAGTACCTCATCTCAGCATCTTCAATAGTGTAGATGACACATTGGCCATAAAGTAGAAATACTAGCAATAAAATTATTTTAAAATGACTATTGCCTTTCCATATTTGATCTAATGATATGACATAATCATTATTTCATTTGTATGTCATGGCAATGCCTTTGAGTAAATTCTATTGTGATTCCCATTATATTCAGATAAAGGATTTTGATTTCCTGTCAGGGCTTACTCAAAAACTCAACCATTAAACATCATGTATGAAAGAATTTCTGCTTTTTGTAAAACACTGGTGTGATCCAAACAGCATAGAGTTTTTTCCTTGGAGATCTCTTGTGTTTGTCTTAAGTAGAGTTTAGATGCGGTGTTGACAATAACCCTCTGAGCTGTTGTACTTCGGTAGTGTGAGGCTGATACCCACAGGAAAGTTACGGTCACCTATATCTTCATGCCTGAATATCCAGAGATTTTTCTACCATATTTCCCTGGCAGGAGCTAGTAACGGTGAACTGAAGTTCATAGATTGCTGGAAACACCTCTCTCTCAAACTTAAAAGTGATTCACTTCTGTGTACCTTGCCTCCAAATCACCCCCAAATCACCCCCAATTAGTGTCATTATCAGTGGATTTCTTTAAATGAGTATTGCATACTCCATTGCTATGGAGTGCATTTTGAGATGCATGCTTTTCTATGCAGCTCATTCTCACTTTTTAAAAATCAGAAACATCGTTACCTGCATACCAGGTTATAAGAAAGGAGACTGTAGAAATGTATGTGCCCTTTGAGTACCTGTAATATCATTTACGATCCACTGCCCAGATACTTTATGAATTTGAAGACCCCCGCAGTCTCTATTATGCAAAAGACTAGGAACATGGTAGTTTTTTTATGTTTGGGTAATTGCATTTTTTCTCTTGATTCACACAATTTGAGGAAAATCATGGCTGGGGGAGAAGGGAAACATCTTCTAAGAATTAGAGTTAATGGAATTCTAGGTCAGGAAATGATTTCAAACTATTTTGTACCTTATTGGACATGGTTGGGCTATATCCCCAAACTGACTTTTCACTGTGTGACCCAGCATCAGTTGCATGTATGCTTGGCCACTCTCTTTGTAACAGATACTGATTTGTATAAGGTTGTGACTCTACACTGAGCAGAACATAAATAAATACTTTAGTGAGATAGAAAGAATTTACTAGATGGAAAAAAAATCTCCGTTTTTAATTTTTCTGCTAGTGTGGTTAGAATAGCCATGCTCATGATACTGCGACGGACATTATGAATACAGTCTTGATGTATAAAGAAATGCGTTGTTTGATATGTGAATGTTTTTTATTTAACCATGTATAAAACTTGTGTTTACCATCAGACTACTTTTGGGGAATATGAGCTAATTGTAGATTTTAAAAACTTCCCTGATATTCTTTCTAAAATCTGAAATACCAATAATTAGTTATGAAGTGGGGCTGGAGAGATTAACCAGAACTTAAGAGTTCCCATTGTTCCTGTGGAGAACCTGGGTTCACTTTTAGTACCAATCTTAGCTGACAACCACTTATAACTCTAGTTCTTGGTGAAATGATATTTTGTCAGACCCATGTGTGTTCCAGCATGCATATTGTATCCATACATAACACTTGGACACATATGTATACACCTAAAAAATAATTGAATAAATCTTTAAAATAAAACATAAAATGTCAGTGAGAATTTTTAATAAGCAATAAAAAGGTACAATCCTGGCATTGTATATTTGTCAGATATTTTGCCAATATAGTAATCAATATATTAATTTTATTATCAAATAATATTTTCAGAACATTTGGGCACTGTTCACGTTTCTGAGGTTCAAAAGGGAAAGGTATAAAACCCTAAAGACTTAGAATTACAATTTGGACCACTAGTATGAGAACTCAAGTTTTGAATGGAATGACTTAGAGAGCTTACTAAAGAGAATCTGAACCTCTGGAGAGAGGCTGTGACATCTGCCTTTCTCACAGTGATTCTGAGATCTAAACAAGCTTAGCCGTTCACTTCTGAGATGAGTGTACCATAGCCAGGGTTTACACCATGTTCTATTGTGTTTCATTAGCATGGGATTCTTGCTGCTATCCTTGGGACATTACCACAGCTCCTTCACTGGAAAGTAACGTAAGTTTTCTCTATTGTATTCACTGGAAAATCTGGCAATGTAGGTATTTACTAAATATATGCTTATTAAATTAGTATTTAATCCAAATAGGGATGTTCTAGCTTTCCCACAGTTACCAAGATCAACAATTGGCCACAAGATACTGATAATATTGTAATATATCAAGTTGATATTTGAGTTTTTTCAATGTAAACTTAAACTAGTTATGGCCCCTTAGCCGTAAAGCACATGGAGAAGTTAAATGATAAAAATCTTGCAGGCAGAGATGAGCATTTAACTCTTCTAAAGTGACATTAACATCATTTGTCCAAATCTTGCTAAATATAAATGAAGACTAAAGAAGATAACCAATGAATGATTTCCTTATAAAAAGGATTAATGAGTAATTAATGAGTAAATGGAGAGGTAAAAAAAAAACTAATTAATTATTCTGGTCAGAGAAACCATTATTTTCGTATTCTGGCTGGAAAGAGATTTATTGTTGCACATATTTGACAATGTTTTTCCTCATTGGGAATATAAAGACATTGTCAGGGGTTCTTCATACACATTTATTTATAAATTATATCATTTTAGCATTATACACTGTGGGAAGCAGTTGAAATCCTCAGGGAATTGTGTATTGTTAACATGAGCAGGGCCATGGCAGGATGCTGAGTACTCGGATCCATGGGATGTCAAAACTTTTCCTAGGTCAGGCTCAGGTAAAAGTTTTCCTCTGGTCCCAGTGTGGATGTTGACAGTGTCAGAAAGTATTGACCAGCTTTGCTTTCCTTCTCCTAGATGACTGCAGCTTGAGGCTACAAAGATCATCTTACTGAAAATAGTTCTGCCTCCCCCCTCTGTGATGTATATAATAAACATAGTGCATTTTCTTGGCTTCTGTTCATGCACCTCCCATCTTTAATCCCCATCATTCCAGTAAGATCAAGTTCAAAGTTCTGCTACAGGTTGGAGCAGTACATACATTTGTACCACTCTATAGGCAAACCCTTCGTTCTATATTCGAGAAGTAAATTAAGACTGTTATAAAGATGGCTCTCTCTTGATAAACTGGAAACAAAGCTCAGTGTGGTACCTTTCCACCTCTAATTTCAGTAGGCAGAAGAATAAGGTGTAACCACAACTAAGGATAACCACAAGTCTGCCACCAATCTGGTCATTTAATGAGATCCAAGACAGCATAGCTCACACTGTGAAACCTTATCTAACATAACTCCCCAGAAATATTATTCTATTTTTATACAAAAAATGCATTTTGACAAAATATTTTTAATACTTTTCTGTTCAGAAAGTATTATATTAGAATCTATTAAAATGAGCTATCATAGTGTATCATTTTTAAGTTTCTAAAAGTCTGATATACATGATATACATATATATGACACAATGACACATGTAAGTGATATTTGTGTGAGAGACTATATGCATATTTGCATGTGTGTGCATAAATATATACAAATGATTTATATAAAGCAGGTGAGTTGATGCTGTTATGCTACTTAAAGAAAAGCTCAAAGCTGTTTCACATACATGCACAAATCTCTGACTCTTTCATCTGCTGGAAGAAATTTTCCCAGCATTTCTAAAAGATCTCTTTGTAAAAACCCTCAAACATAAATTAACAAAAACAAATGAGATTTGAATTCTTTTACCTGTGACACACAAAAGGAAATGGAATTTGCCCTCCTTAATAGTGCAAAGTTCAAGATGACCTTATATCTAGCCACTCAAGCATTTGAAGAGGAGACAATTTAGTTTTTCAAGGAAAGTAATCAAGTTATTATACTGTCTTGTGCTACCATACTAGGGAAAACAAATTTCTATTTCTATTTTCAAACAGAATTATTGCAAAAGTAAAATTCCTCCCCAAACATATAAAGAACACCCAAGATATTTCTATTGCATTTTCTAGACACGTTCACTATCCAGCAATATTTTGAAAGTAAATGGACCTAGACGATTGTGGGGAGCTTACATCTGACTCACAGCTATGCTTTAAATTTGAGGGACCCAAGACTCAAAGACATTTGCCTTGCATTTATGGTGATCTTGAATTACCACAGAGTTGAAATTGTGTTTTTCTAGGCATCTTGTAATATATATTCCAAGAGGGAAAGACAGAATAGGTCATTATTCAGAACAATTTACTCCAAGATGATGGATCAAAAGAATTGCCACTGAGCAATCCCTCATTCTCAGCCAAGATGGGCAGCATTTGGAATATAGGTTGACAAGAAAGTCCGAAGTGACATTTCTGCCCTGCCAATGCCACCATCATCATGCAGCATTCATTCTCATTTCCGTAGAGCACTCATGGAGGCTGAGCACAAAGAATAAATGATTGAAAGCAATAAAAAATATATGTTGTAACAGTATCAAAACTGGTATAATATGTGTAAGACAAATATAAATGTATGTATCTTCTTGGTATAAGAAAGGAGAGCAGATTCCAAAGATTGGGAGTAGCATTACAAAGCTAGGAGCTTACAATTGGGTGAAGCTAAAAATGCTGAGAAATAGTCTTTTTAAAAATAGATAATTTTAGGAAAATTGAACAGCATCAAAGCTAACCCCCAGACCCCATTTTACAAGAAGAACAGTATTTGGATGCACAGTCAGCTCAAAGCATACACTTCACTCCCAGCTGGATAGATGTGGCTACTAGTTTCTGCCAAGTTAGATAAAGTGAGTTTGGCAGGGTAAATGGGCCTTTGGGAAAGCCTTAGAGCCCAATCTGTTCTATTTATTTTAAAGATCCCATTGCAATGGTTTTTGTTTTGTTGTTGTGGTTGTTTTAAGTGTAGACATTTATTCTGAGGCAAATTTGTGTCACTATGAGAGATCTGCTGATGACAGCCATGACCTAAGTGATGGTCATATCATAGCAACAATTGATATTATTCGCCAGCTCCCTCCTACTTCCACTTCTACTCAATCACCATGACCTCCCCATCTCCTACAACTTCTAGCAAATTAATTTCTACTTCACCGTCTACTCCTATATCCATCACCAGGAACATCTCCTCTACCAAACCACCATTTAAAACTCCTCTATACTATCTTGATCACTCCCTCCACTCTCCTTCCCTCTTTTCACAACCTCTACCACTGCCACCATCACCACCACTGCCACCATCACCACCACTGCCACCATCATCCACCACCACCACCATTATCCAGCACCATCACCACCACCACCATCACCACTATCAACACCACTATCACCAAGGCCACCAACACCATTATCACAACCACCTTCATCCATCACTACCACCACTGCCACCATGATAACTACCACCATCACCCATCACCACCATCACCACTATCATCACCCATCATCACCACCACCAACACCACCATCATCACCCATCACTACCACCACCACATTCACGTTTACCTATACTACTACCTTTATAACACCTCCACATATAACCCTCTTTCTTTCTGTTTGTGCTTCTACCATCTCCACCATCTACAGCACCACATCTACTTTTACTATCTCCTAGACTACTACCTCCTCACCAACTCTACCACAACCTGTCTCCTCCTTCATCTCTACCACAACCGACATCAGCACCAACACTGTCTCTACCTCCCCCATTAGCTAGACTACTACCTTCACACTACCTCCAACATTATCTCCCTTCCCACCTCAGCCATCTCAACTGTAGCATTATGCTTCTTCACTACTTCCATTTTGTCAATGCCACATTCATAGTAATACCTCAAAATCGTCTTCATCCATCACTACTCAACATCCACTGCTACCACAATAACCACCATATTAGTATACCATTTGTCTCTCTTTATAAAATTGGGATAGTGAGATACTCAAGCAGCTTAATACTGTAAAGACCTGACAGTCTTGATTTGATGCCCAGAACACACTGTTGAAGGACAGTAAGTCCTTCTGAAAGTTGTCCTCTGATCTCCCAGGACACATTGTAGCATGTCATGAGGTGCTTGTACACACCCATGTACATACACACACACACACACACACACACACACACACACACACACAAACACACACACACACAGATGCCAACAATAAATTTAGAGTGTCAAAATATTAAAGATTATAAAATCTTATTTAGGCACAATATTGCATACCTGTTGCCCAAGCCACTTAGAAGATGCAACATATACAGAGATATTCTATGTACACAACTGAGAGAGAGAGAGAGAGAGAGAGAGAGAGAGAGAGAGAGAGAGAGAGAGAGAGAGAGAGAGAGAGAGAGAGAGAGAGATAGCTAATAGGCAGATGAGGGGAAAACATCCCTGGAATCACTCATATATCGTAAGATCTGATAAGAGAACAAATCAATGTTAAAAGTAATGATATCACACTTATTATACTTATAAAACACAACCTGTTAATCAAGATCCCCTTAAGGGAGTGAAAGCAACTCTGAAGAACTAACTGTGGTTATTGTTTGTGTGGTTCTCATCATCCATCAGCTGAAGGGCCTGAGGTAGCCAATGGTGAATCAGTGTTTTAACCCAAACGAAGCAGGAGGTGGATGGCACTTTATAGGACACAGCTAATAACGGCTATGGCTTTTCATGACATCTCTTTGGTACACTTCAGCATGACCTTGTCAAAGTTAAAAGCTCATAAAATTCCTATTTACTTTTTATGGCATTACAATTCTGCACAACAGTGCTTAAAACAAAAACACGGTATAATTATATTGTCAATCATGCAGCTAAGAAAGGCATTTTCCACCAGCCTCATACCTAGCAAACTGTAAATAATTTATAAAACCAGAAGTCATGACTAAGTGGCAGTGTTTGGGGGCTAGTTAAGCACTTGTCACAGCACTGGGGTTTAAGAAATCTGGGCAAGAAAAAAAACTGCCTGTTTACTTTTATCATCTGAGTGTAAAAAATTGTCATTTGTGATGTGGTGTTTCCATTTGGGCTCTAATAAAAATATCAAATTGTCAATAGAAATCTGAACAGGTGTGAGTGAGAGGAATAATTATGTTTTATTCATATGCATTTCCAGCCCATTTAACTTCATCCAACAAACAACAAAAAATATTTTCTTCATTACCTCCAATTAATGTAAATGTCAAATGTGTTGAATATGTTATCACACTGATAATTTGTTGTGTTGATTGATTTGTAGGATGGTGGGGATTAAAGTAACAATTTGTCTTACTTGACTCACAAGTATACGTTGTTATCTGTCACCTCTGGATTATGTAAATAGAAAATTTGTTTCCATTAGATCTAACACTAATTCTGGTAAATAAGATTTTCAAAGTGTCAGGGATATCTGAGATTCCCAGCTTTTCCCTTTAACGTTGGTTATTTTATTAATTGTTAATGAGAATTTATCAGTTCAGAAAAAATTCACATTGTATTCATGCTAATGACCAAAAGTGTTAGTAGGATCAATTCCAGATTATTTAATTCTGCATTCTATATTTGTTTTGTGTTTCAGAGTGTAGTTAATCATTGCATTCTCCAACATTTTTCTCCCTCATATGATATGAAAACCAGTATATACGTTGTAAAACTTTTCTGTAATTGGTCTTTTAATTCTTTTGCCAAGTATTTAATCCTTCCATTAGGCAAAGTTAGAATAAAAAAAAAATGTGTGGTCAGTTTTCAAAGACAAGACTTAATGATACGTTTAATAGATTTCTTATTCTGATGATAGAGAATTTTTTAATTTAGATATCAATAATTTTTATGTCCACACTTAAAGGTAAGTGGGAAAGTAGGCAATTTTCTTCATGATTCAGGAGAATAGTCTAGTGCATAATTTAATATAATATATTTCCATTATCTAGCTATTTCAATTAGCCTGACTGTGTTACATGGGAAATTCATGAAGATCAGAGGATCTATGGATACATGTATCTACACAAATATATCTTGACTCACTTTTAATCATGGTGAGAAACAGCTCGTTCTTCTTGGGTGCAGCCTTTTTGTTCTGTGAGATGGAGAAAGCATTGTGAAGATGCTACACATTTGCAAACTTAGCCAACTATCATCTATTCCTTATATCTAACTCCACGTGTTTCCTTTCCTGTTTTAGTTTCTAAGTGTAAATGTCATATAAATATGGACAACCTATAATTCCATAGGAATGTGATCTTTTTAAATTCTTGTTTACACATGTAGTTGACAAGAATTGAAAGCTAACTTCATATAAAGTTGACCATAGGAAAGTAATTCTTTTTCAAGGGTCATGTTTATTTTCTCACACGCACTCACTTGCCTCCACGGTCTGGTCAATATTTTCAGGAGCCCATGTGGTACTTCAGGTGGTATAAGAACCTGTAGTGGGGTCAGTGGTACTTAGAGGAATAATTAATTCTGGCCTTGACCACACTGGATTAGACTAGCAGTAGGGCTCTCTTTATAGCCCTACATGTATCTTTTAGCCTTGCTATATTGTCTTATTAGTCTTGGTTCCTTATTGTTTTTTCAGACTCTCTACCTGGAATGAAAAGCTTAAAGTCCCTATAGTCTGAGAACTCACAGATATCTTAGAAATTATTATCTCTCAACTAGTGGTTCAGCCAAGATATATGCCTCAGGTTAGTGCTATTTCTCAGGTGGTAAGGACATCTGCCACCAGGCCTGAGTTCTATCCCTGGTTCCCACATGATAGAAAGAAAACCTATTCTCCAAAGCTGTGAACAGTGGCATGCACGACCCTCTCTCTAACACATACTGAATAAATGTAATACATTTTCTAATGATTTTTCTCTTCCTTGTGTTTGATTTCAGAACTTTGAAAGCTAGTATTTTTAACCTCAGCAAGGAATTTTTCACTCATCTTTCTTGAGGTATCACTTTGTCTCTTGAAGTAATAATGAAAAAAAAAACACAAAGGCAGGAAAATAGATCCATGGTTCATATTATATAAAAACAAATTCAGGGATAGCATGTGTACATCAAATAGTAACTTGCTACATACAATTTCAAAAAAAATTCTGTTTCCACTGCTTCAATAATAGAGAATTGAAACAGTTAAGAATAAAGTACTGATATTTATTTTTCTAACAAATAGTCCATACACTTGCAGCCTTGATCCCACTTTATTTTTGTCTGAGAACCATAGTTTAGTAACAGCCTGAAAAGAAGGAGAGTCTAGGAAGAGGAACACACCAGGAAAAGGGGAGGGCTATATTGAAAGAGGAATGTCTTAGCCACAGTGTAAAGAAAGCTCACCAAGGACACAGGGGCTAGCTCTCTTATACTGGAGACAGGATATTGTGCACTACGGGGACACAGGAACAGTTCTAACAATACCTGTCACTTTTCATAAATGCCCTCCAAGTTATAAAAGGGATTCTACAGTGATAAGAAAGCTTCTAGGTTCTGATAATTAAAACAAAAATGGGGTGAGATAGTTCAGTGAGTAAAAACACAATCCTCATCATCTTGACCACTCAAGGACCCATGAGAAAAGCCGAGGAGGGTAGCATGCATCTGCAAGCCCAGACGTCTTCCTTAGAGATGGGTGGCCAAGCTGGAGAAGTTTCCAAAAGCTCACAGGCCAGCTGGGCTGAAGTTGTCAGCACAGAGGCAGAAATAGCAAGGAAATCCCTCTCTTAGCAAGGTAGGATCACCTCCTATATAAAAAATCTCTCTTTTTTAATCTCTCTATATCTCTATCTCTCTCCAATTTCTCTCTCTTACACACAAAATATAAAGCTCTATTGGGGAACTGTGATTGATATGTTAAAAAATTTTTAAATAAAAAATAACATTTTAAAAAGCTTATTTAGAATCATCCAGTGCCCACTTGTCTTCACATTACCCATTGGTACACATTCAAATGCGTATAGATTGTGTTTCCTTTCCCTGAAAACACAGAGTCCACTGGACCTAAATTTTAAAGGGTTACAAACCCAGCAGTGCCCACAGCTGGCCTGCTAGGAGATTCCCACACTGTGGGCAGCGCCTGAGAGGCTAACAAGAGTGGCCATTCCTGTGACCCAGCAGCAGCATCAGGATGTCCTTCTTAATGCCTTTTGTCATCAGTGTAACTGTAGAAGTCTGGCCAGATTTTATGTGTCACTGACTTAGTCAATCAAGAAAGCATTCTGCACACTAGGAACCTCTATGAACAGCATTCTCCAGGCATTATCCATCTCAGACATTCTAGAATCACAGGTTAAAGTCATATCCCCATGGTAAGTAGTGTTAAAAAAAAAAAAAAGTAGCTGATAATGAGGTGCATCTCAGGCTTACATTCTGAGACATGTGGGATGAATTACGAAATTCAGTTGCATGCCTAAAAAAGAACCTATGCACATATATGTGTTCATGTAGACACACAGGTACACTTACTTGTAGAAACTAACAAAACCCAAGCCAACCAACCAAATTAGTGTGACTAATATTTTGTGCTTCTTAAATAAGTATTTTGTGCTTACATTTGCTTACAACGTGAACCTTCATTTTGTTGATGATTCATTTGGCCTAGCACATGTTTACATTGGATACAAACAAGAAAATGTAGGGGTGACCATATACCATGTCTGCTGTTTCTAATCAGAATATCTTTATTCTGATTATCCTAAGATTTAATGCTTATCCTAGGAAATCTCAAAATAGTTCCAGGTTCTTAAAAAGACAAATAATTTCTTGAAACTGTGAAGTCTAAAGGGTGTGGATAATTTGGATATGTTAATAGACAACTTAATATTGCAAATGTAAAAAACAAATGTGTCATAAATGAATGAATAACAAATAATTTCCACTTATTGTCCAGGCTGGGGAGAAACCAGAGGCTAACCTAGATGTTGATTATTACAGTCAATTATTCTTGAAGTCAGTCTGACAGAAAAGTGTAAATTCTGAAGCTCTGATATCTGGGAGCCAACCTACAATTGAGACTTTGCATGATATAGTATGAGATTTGAAGTACAGCTAGAAGACACTTTGTGGTAATAAATATTATGTTCAATGCCTAAAGGCAACACTCCAATAGACTCTTGAGACCCACTATAAGATTGGCAGGCCTTGGTGGCTCCTCACTAGAGGGTCATTCTGGCAACTCCAGAAATACTTTAGGATGAATAGAAAACTTCACTTTACATTCTGTTTCCAAATTAAAAATAGCCTCGGAGGTTTGGAATAAAACAAAATGGCCTTTAGGAGTCAGTACTAGGTCACAGCTTATTCATTAAACCTGAACTTAAATATTCTCAGAGTATTTATTATGTTTTTTTTTCTAGCAATCAGAATTTCCACTGAAGAAAATCATACTAATTAGGAACACTTCCAACAGGGCGACTAAGATAAGATATTACATTAAAAGATGAGAAAATGGATATAAGAAGAAATATGATGATAATAGCCAAAACTAGCCCTCTGAAAATTATATTTACTCATGGAGAGATTTAAGAATGATTTCTCTTGACTAGCATACTATGGTAAATATTTCAAGAAAAGCAATTGCATGTAAGTCTGGGAAGTGAACCATGCACTGAAGAGACTCAATAGTTTTTAATAGCTCAGTACTTTGCTTAATAAAGATGATGATCCCTAATTGCATATTGATCCTGGATAATTTTTTTTAATGTTTCTCAGACTATACATCAGAGAAAGACATCAGGCACACATTCTGTGCTTAGCACTCTTACAGCTACAGTGGCTCATGTAAATACGGATTCTTTCGGTTACTTGCAATGAAGCTTAGGAACAAGATAATCTATAAAATAAAAACCATGCAATATATTGTTGTACAGTGCAACATACATTAAAACTGTTAGTTAAAAAAATATTTCAAATGAGCAAACAATTTTGAAATTTAAGCCTATATTATCCTAAATATGACTGTGCTAATCTTCATTGAGATTTTTGCTAAAGAAGATTGGGAATGGTTTAATGACAGGACAATAACATACACCAGAATACTTGCTAAAAAAATAATACTTTATGGTACATATGAGAAGACGATAAGCACCAGGCATGCTATCAATATGCTCTTTTAGTATTTATTATTAATCAAAGAGAGGAGACTAATACAGAATAGCATATATCTATAATTTCATGTGGTTCACAATATTAGAGAAGAAAAAAAAACAAAGTAAAAATTTACTGTGTTCTGCTAAGATAGTCAAAAATAATTGGTATTGCTTTATCTTAAAAAGATGAAGAAAGCAATATTATAATTTGGAGAACCAGGTTAAATATTGTCTTGAGGACAGGTTATGGATGGATAGTAGTGAGTGCCAGGCATTGCTTACTGTAGGAAACACTGACAAGAAGTGATATGTGTAGAGTCAAATACTAGTAGAAACCTTTATAAGTAACAAAATTGTTATTGATAATAAAATCCTTACTTCTAATACATGTTGTAAAATTTCGGAGACAGTGACTGATCTGTTTAACTCTGAACCCAGGATTAACACAGGAGAAGTGGCAAGAACAGTATTCTAGTTAAACCTTGCAGTGATATTTAGTATTAACTATCAACTGGGCAGAATCTGGATCCTCCAAAGTCATGGTGTTCTGGGCATGCCTGTGGGAGCACTATCTTAATAACATTAATGGAGGGGAAAGACCTGCCCAGTGTCGTGGCACCATTTCCTGACTGGGATCCTGCAGAGAAAGAA
Organism: Phyllotis vaccarum; assembly: GCA_033318265.1. Taxonomy (NCBI): domain Eukaryota; kingdom Metazoa; phylum Chordata; class Mammalia; order Rodentia; family Cricetidae; genus Phyllotis; species Phyllotis vaccarum. The sequence goes on from JARWLC010000016.1 coordinate 58,018,397, forward strand.
AGCTTAGAAGCATTCATTCATTTACATTCAGTTTTCTTTGTTAGATTTTGAATCTTGATACCACATACTTCAAGATCTCATTTTTCCTTCCCTGCCAAGATAGATTGTATCTCACACTGTAACCTGGAATAAACTCTTCTCTCCTGAAGTTGTTTTTGTTTTTGCATGTTGCTACAGAGTTTAGAAATGGAGCTAACTGAATTTGATTTAGTTTGAGGATTTCATTCTCCACTACACTTAAATATGTACAATCTAACTTGCATTCAGTGAGATCAAAGGTCAGGACAGGCTTTCATGAGTATAAGATGTATTTCTGTCTCTAACTGTGTCAATTTGATTAAAGAACTGGTAATAAATGGCATAAAGTATGTTCCCAGGCTAAAGACTAACCACATTTTAAGAGAAATTTTAGGTAAAAACAGGACAAAAGCTTCATATAATACAAAGACAGGAGGCAAAAGGAATTCTACTTAGCTCTTGTTAACATATTTACCAGTGTTTTAGAAGAGGTGTGAGATGTTCTCTTGACTGTTGAATGCAAGAGCTCTAAAGCAGAACATGCCCACTGTGCCTACAGGCAGGAACCACACCATTCTAGGGAAGGCAAGTCTGTGATGAAATGCTTTATTGCAGAAGTATTCACTTGCAATATATCATATAAAGGATTAATACTTATTAAGGGGTATGTAAACACTCACCGATACAGATTGAACCTTAAGACAATTCTTGTAAAGTGGAGCTGTCCCATGCTGGGCTGCTGAACCTCTCCCTGAGAACACACGAACAAACATGGCACAGGTCAGGGTTCCCTGGGTCTCTATAGGCTCTGCCCATGCCCCGTAGGGGTCCTGAACTCACGAGCTATGCATATGGGCTTCCCTAAATAATGCCTGAATCCCACTACAATGCTTGGTAGTTGTGGTGCACTTTTTTGAGCCTAATGGGAACAGACTTTGTACACACATTGTGAACACATCCTTAGGGCTTGTTGACGTGGCCACATAGAGACAAAAGGAAGAAACTTGAAAGCACAAAGAAGTTCTGTTACTCAGGCAAGTGTATGGGGGATTATGTTGTTCCATTGTAAATAATTGTCTCATCCACTGGTTTAAGAAAAGCGCTGATTGGCCAAAGGCAGACAGGAAGGGTGGGCGAGGCTACCACGCTAAGCAGACTCTAAGAACAGGAAGAATAGAACAGAATGCCAGAGAGAAGCTAGAAGATGCAGAGGACAACTATGCTGTTCTGAGAAAAGGTACTGAGCCCGATGGTTGAACAGGATAAGAGTCATGGGTTAGATTAATGGTAAAGAGTTAGCAAGTTATATATGCCTGGGCCTTAGGCGGATCAGCCTAAAACTATTGTAAATATGTGTGTCTCTGTGGGTCTGTGGGTCTAAACCTTGAGGCTAGGCCCGAAAGTCCGGGCCAGAAACCTCTTACTACAGGTAAGGGAATGAACAAGGGAAATTTCCAGCTGATTATTTATTGAGCTATTAATGATTGAATAGATGCAACATTTCTGACAATGTTCTGAGGGGCCAAACCTAGGCCAGCAAAAAACTGTTAATTAAAAATTAATTGGTTTGATGGCTCATGACCATGATCCCAAAATTTAGGAGTGAGGAGGAAGATCATATGTTAAAGCCTGCTACACAGTGAAATGCTATCAAAATAGAACAGAGAGGTAGGGAAGGAAAAGGGGTGGGAGAAAAAGAGAGAGAGAGGGAGGGAGGGATGTGAGGGTGATCATTGCTGAAAGACATAGCCAAAAATCACACAGAAGAGTCAGTGCCAGGGAATCCTGAGTGCAATGTCACCTAGAAGAGGCTTGGCGGATATGTATGAGGGAAGAAAACGGATCAGCACTTGGGGGAATCATATGTTTCTCCATATGAGAGAAACAGCTTATGTACAGTCTTGAGACTAGACTACATCTGAGGCCCTTAACAGTCAAGAATGAATTGGATTATTCAGATGGAATATATGAGATCAGCAAAGAGAACCATTTGACTAGTGAAGACTGCTGGGTACAGACTAGAAAACCTCGAGCTCTGACTGTGCGTGAAAGCATCCAACCATTGCTGAGACTCTTCCTTTTCTTATAGTTACTTTTTAATTATATGGAAGATAGATTTGGGAGACTAGAGGTTGTAAGGACATGGTCATTGGCGAGACTAGGAGACTCCATTATCCTGGACCTAGATGTATAACAAAAGAACAGTGAAGAAAAAGGATCAGCACATGGGGGTATCAGAAGGAATGGCATAACAAAAGCAAGGTGATGCATGGATGAGGATAATTAAGTGCTCAAGATCAGAGCCTATTTTTAAAGCTTCAGTTACAAGGGTATAGGTGGTCCTGTTCCGTGCCTCAGATTCATTGGATAGCAGGGAAGTTTAAAGAAAAAAAAAAAAAAAGTAATGTAGATGAAGCATGTATGTCTGGCAGGCACCCTACAGATTTCAGTGTACCACACTGGTCCAACTTTTCCTAAAATTCCTTATTTCCTTGCAGATGCTTTTTCATCTCTTCAACCAGTACATTTAAAAGTGCTTGCAGGACATGTCTCTGGCCCTTGATTTTTTTTCTGCCTATGCCTATTCTCAGTATGATCAAAGGTTCACAAGGCTTCAGATGCAATGCATTACAACTGAGTATTTCCAATGTGACATATCCATTGGTCCTTACAGTGGCTTTACATCTCCAATGAAAATCTGTGGTACATCCCAACTATTCCCCTAGGCTGTATTTAAAATGAAGTATTTATTCCATCCTCACTTGTTTCTAGAGTCCCTTTGTGCAGCTTCTGAGAATATGTGCTCTGGCTCCTGGATTACCACCCATATTCCTTCCATCGTACTTTGGTAACCAAACTGACCTCAAAATTGGAAAAAGAGAACAGTTGGCCTCTGAGTTTGCATTGATAAAAGAGAGAGATGTTGGCTTTGCATCTAGAAAGGTAGATGGTAAATAGAAGTTTTCTTTTAAATGAAAATAGACTCTTCTATCGTACAATAAATTCCAACCAGTCTTCTTCCATCTACTTTTCCCAATCCCCTCCCCACCTCCACCCCTCACCCAAGATTCACTCACCATATTTTCTCTACAAAAATGAATAGGCTTCCAAAAAAAGACAACCAAACCAAACAAAACCAGACAAGACACAATAAAACAAAGCTGATGCCCTCATATGGAGGCTGGACAAAGCAACCAAGTAGGAAAAAGGAGTCTCAAAAGCAGGCAAATTTATATACCAGTTCCTATTGTTAGGAGTCTCACAAAACACCACACCAAGTTAACAGTTATAATGTGTACACGGAAGGCATCATGCAGACCCACGCAGGTGACATGTTTTTATTTAAGACTCAGTGAGCCCATGTGACCCTTCACAGATGGCTCAGCCATTAAAGGGTAGGCTCACAACCAAAATAATGTTTGAATTTTTAAACACATTTCTGCTTCAGATCCTTGACAAAAATCTTCATGTAATATTTACCTCTCTTAGTGGAGTTAACTCATTCACCCTTTCAGTTTAGTCTATTTATCTATGCTTCTTCCTCTAGAGTTTTGTTGTTCTTTCTAAGAGGAGAAAAGACCTTTGAGACAGAGTCTCATGTAAATCTTGCTTTGTAACTCAGGATGACTTTGGAGTCTGATCTTCCTGCCTTTGCCTCCCAAATGCTAGCATTACAAGTGTCCATTGTCTCTAGATTATACAATGCTAGGGGATTTAATCCAGGGCTCTGTGTATGTTAGGCAAACACACCATCAACTAGTATACTTTCCCAGATCCCCCTTGGGCATCTTATTTGGCCTTCCCCCACATCCTTCTTTTCTTATCATTAGTCTTTGGTGATCTCTATACTCAGCTACAATATTCTCTTTGTACCAACACTGGAGTGTGGGTGTCATAGGTCAGAGACCTTCCTTCTTTTAGTCCTATTCCAAGCTTTATTATATCACATAATGAAACATTTTTCACTATCAGCAGAATTCCAGTATGAAGACATTAACTCTAAAGTATCTGAGTAAAAGATATAGTGGTGAAATGATGTACACAAGGTTACTGCCAGAGAATCATTTCCCAGGTATTGCTAGTTTGGAGAAATTACTAAGGCATTTTCATACCAAAAAATTCTAGAGTGTTTCGATGAAAATACAAAATTTTACTTCTTGAGGTTGGAGAGATTTCTCAGTGGTTAAGAGTACTTGCTTATCTTGAAAAAAAAAAAAAAAAAGATCTGGTTTGATCCCCAGTATCCATGCCCTTTCTGTAATTTCAGTTTTGTTCTTCAGTTTCAGGGTATCTTTTACCCGCTTTTGGTCACTACTGGCATCAGACATGTTTATATGGCACTTATAAAGATTTTCAGGGAAAATACTCAGACTTACAATATAAAAATAAATCTTAAAAAAGAAAGATTTATACTGTTACAAGTTATGCATGGAAAGACAAAATAAAGTCAAAATTAAGAGGTTTTCTAGAATATAGAATTATTTCCCTAAAAATCACATAGTTTATATATCTTTAGAAATATAAACACATTATAAATCAAAACTCTTGGTCCCCAAGCAAAGCAGTATAAAGAGAATAAAGTACTTTCAAATAGCCATGAAATGATGCTATTATCTTGCATCCTTGAGACTCCATTTCTCTCTTCAGCCATTCAGCAAAGAATGTTATGTCAAAACTCCTGCCCCTGACCTACAGTATAGGGATTTGTTGTAATATGAAGACTTTGTTTAATGAAGCAAAGGTTTTATTACTTACAAATGTTAAGAACTTAGGCATAGTTCAGAGAAAATAAAACTATCGAAGTGAAACTTCATTGAAAACCGTGTCAAAGAAATATCAAGAATTTGTTGAAGGCTTTTCCCCAAGGCTTCCTTTATAGTCAAGAAAGGAAGGAAGGAAGGAAGGAAGGAAGGAAGGAAGGAAGGAAGGAAGGAAGGAAGGAAGGAAGGAAGGAAGGAAGGAAGGAAGGAAGGAAGGAAGGAAGGAAGGAAGGAAGGAAGGAAGGAAGGAAGGAAGGAAGGAAGGAAGGAAGGAAGGAAGGAAGGAAGGAAGGAAGGAAGGAAGGAAGGAAGGAAGGAAGGAAGGAAGGAAGGAAGGAAGGAAGGAAGGAAGGAAGGAAGGAAGGAAGGAAGGAAGGAAGGAAGGAAGGAAGGAAGGAATGAGGGAGGGAATATGTAGAAAGAAAAAAATTATAAAAATCTTATCTACTCAATTAAAATTTATAAAATATAGGATTGCTAGAAATAAGCTAATTACAACTTAGGTTCGCTGGAGCAACAGTGGAAACACACTTGAGTGGTGTTTAGAATGTTCCTATTTTCCATGTAGTTCATGGTTAATGAGGCTCAGTTTTTTTCTTAGATTCTATCATTTTCCTGTGATTTATAAATTATACAACACTCTGCTTAATCCTTTACACCTTCTTTTGCTTTTCTCATATTTGTTTATACAATCTTAATTCATGTGAACCAATATCAGCATTTTGATTATAAACAGAATAAAAGATCCCCCAAAGCCAGGTAGGTTATATAGCAGCGTATTTTATAATATTTCCTTGTGGCTTTTTTCTCTTCAAAAATCCATCAATGGTATAATATTTCTTTTTGCCATCACATGTACTTGGCATTTTTTAACTAGCTTGGGATTAACTTTCTGTGTGTTCACAAGGCATTAAAGCTTTGCGGAGCAAAACGGATCCTATTGACCTCTGCTGAAATAATGGAATGTATCTTTAAGCAAAGTCTTTTCATTAAGATTTTCCATTTGTAATTCTTTCCCCAAATCTCTTGTCTGTGGCTAAGTATTGTTCCCACATGTGTGAGCATCTAGAAAAACAATATTTGTATACCAAAAGTGTTTAATAAAAGTTAGGATCACATTAACATTATAGCATATTTGATTAATTAGTAATTAACTAGTTTGGAAATGATAGGATATAGACTACAAAGTCCTAATCATCAAGATTTGTCTATCTTAGAAATAACATATAATTCAGATGTGACATTCATTTTGCTGCCTAATAGAAGAGAGATATAAAGGTTGTGACTCCTGATATCTATAACATATAAAGTGAAGCCAACAAAATAGTTATTTACATGCTGAGGTAAGTGAGAAAATTAAGGTAAATGCTTGGATTCGTTAATGGGTAAACTACCTCTGGTATATTCATGACACAAAAAAGAACAAGCTACAGATTCATGGTATAAACTCAATGACTCTCAAAATCACCATGCAGAGAAACCAGATGCAAAAGCCACAAATGTCATGTGCTAACTTACATGAAATGGCCAGAAAATGAAAATTCTAAGAGTGAACTAATGTTTGGTTAAGATGGTAGTGGGGAAAAGATTAATTGTAAACAGATTCAAGGCTCTCAGAATATTTAAATTTGAATTGTGGTGATTATGATATGCATCATGCTTACTAAATTCTTGCACATTTCTACGGATAGAATCATGCTTTGTAAATTGTGACTTAACAATATTGTAAAATATGAATAATGTAGGATATCCACACTAAACAATAATTAATTACTAAAGCTAATTTTATATCAAATTAACCTAAGAAAGATTCATTTGAGAAGAGAGAATATCATCTCTGTAAGAATGACCTATAAGCCACTCTTTTGGACGTTTTCTTAATTAAGGATTGATGTTGGGGGCAGCCCTTTGTGGATAGTGTGGATTCCCCTGGGCTGGTAGTACTGAATGCTGTAAGAAAGCTGACTAAGTGGGGAGCAACCAGTAAGCAGCACTCCTCCGTATCTTTTGCCTCAGTTCTTGCCATTAGGTCCCAGTCTTGAGCTCTTTCTTGACTTGGTTTGATGATGAACTTTAATCTGAGAGTTGTAGGCTGGAATCTCTCCTCCTTGAGTTGTTATTGGTCACGGTATTTTATTATTGTAGGGAAAAGTGGCCAGCCAAAGAAACTCACTTTGTCTCTGAAACCAGTCAGTGAAAGAAACCCACCCTGATTCTGAACCCTGATCTGGAGAAAGAAAACACACCCTAGCCCTGAACCCAGAGCTAGTGAAAGAAACCCACTCGGCATCTAAGACCTGAGCCAGTGAAAGAAATACTTTATCCCTCATCCCAGAACCAAAAAGAAATGTGCCCTGACTCTGAAACCAGCACCAAAGAAACACACTTCGGCCCTAGAATCAGAGCCAATAAAAAAAATATGCCCTAGCCCTGAAACTAGAACCCCCAAAGCAAAAAGAACCAGTGAAAGAAACATTTTGACCCTGAAACCAAAGCCAAATAACAGTTAAAATATCTGACCAATCCCCACCCTGGAAGTCTTCACTCTAGAAAACTCCTCCCTCAAGAAGCCCTATATAAATCCTATGCCTGCTGTCCTCTCCCACCCTGGGCTGAGGCAGCCACTTTTCTGGACCCTTCCCTCCCAATATATCTCTTGAATGAGGTTTGGGTGAAGATCTTCTTCCTTCTTGGGTACAGTGAAGGAGCCTGGAAGAACAGCTGAGGAATCAAAGCTATAATACTCTGTCACCCAGGGGACCTTGCCCAGGAACTCCTCCCTACAGAGCAGAGTTGTTGAACTCCCTGGACAGAGAGGAGAGAGGAGAAGTGAAGCTGTAACACTTCCCCTGTTAGACTGGGAAACTGGAGAACTGTAACAACTTCACTGGGAAGCCCTCCCCTCCTGGAACAGAGCTTTTAACATTGGAAAGCCTTACCCTGAAGCAAGGCTGTAAGCTGCTACCTATGTTTACTATGGCCTGTAGTATTCATTGGCTCCCGACTGCCCGAATACTTTTCCACTCTTGCTGTAACTCTCAGAATGCCTGGGCTCCTGTATGCCAGGATTTCTTCCCAGCTGAGCTATGCAAACACCTACAATTACAGCAACAGAAACCCTAACCAATGCAATAATATACATTGCTTCTTAAGATTATCATTCATTTTTTGTAGCGAAAACAACCTAAACTATGAATAAAAACATCACCAAAAATATAGGGCCAGCCGAGAGCAATCCTCATACTTGCAATCTCAGTCCTCAGAAAGCGAAGGCAGGAAGATCGAGATTTCAAGGCTAACCTGAGATACATAGAACATTCTTAGCCTGGGCTACACAGAAAGACTTTCAGGAAAAGGATGGTAGGTGAGAAAGATGAGACACAAGACATAAAGGCTCTTTAAGATGTATGTGACTACTAGAATGTAGAAAACAGTTCATTGACCACAAGGAAATCAGAAGACAAACAAGAAAAAATACTAACAGTTCTCTATGACCACATAGTTACCGAAACACATTACACTGTTCCCCAAAACGTCAGTATTAACTTTGTTTATTCTTTACCAGCAAATGCAGGAATAGAACCATTAAAATACTCTACTTTCTGAGTTAAGTAGATCTTATTGTACCTCCAGAATGTAAAACAATAATTTCCTCTCTTCTATAACATCAAGTTAAAAAAAAAAAAGTATGTGTATCTTATATATTCACATAAATAACAGCAGTTCTTCCTGTCTGATTTCAACACTCTTAGTGAACACTTTGAAAAGACTTCTGGAGGTCACTGTGTTTTTGAAGTCCTTTTGTGTCTATTCTACAAAGCGCTATGGCACAGTATATGGAGCTATGTTCATGTGGCTCTGCCTTTGCTGTATCTATGCACATTTTGAGTTTGTCAATGCTCATTTGATCCACGAGATGTACTCTGGGGTTTATTTTCTGTTAGCTTTGTTTGTACTTAAGTGAAGATTTGAATATTCATGTGGATAAACAACTGGCTTGCTTTGAATATTTTCTTTTGAAATGTATTGTTTTACACTGGAAGACAGTATGATGAAATTCATTATTTTTGCCTGCATAGGGAAAGCTAAATTGTATCCAAGAAGTTTAACTATTGACTTTGGCTTCAGAGACGTTAATAACTGGCAGAGGTCCTCAGTGCAGAGTGTAAGCCTTTGTGTCTATGGTGGACGATCCTGATAGAGGCAGTATTTTTAAAAATGGTTCCTTTGGCATATTACTCACTCAACAAGAAACTTTGAGTCTATGAACTGGCTTGGTTATGGCGGTCAGGGTTGTGAAGATCTCAAAGGAGAAGAACCACCTTGAGTTTCAGGTCAGTCTGGGCTACACAGAAAATTAACAAAGAAAGAATGAAATAAGAGAAGGAAAGAAGGAACGAAAGAGAAAGACCGAAGGAGAATGGAGAGAGGTAGGAAAGAGTGTAAAGGAAAGCAAAATGAGAAAAGAAGGAAAAAGAGAATAAGAAAGAATGATAGAGAAAAGGGGCATGGAGGAAGCTTGGGGCTTACCAGCTCAGCACAGCTGAAAGCTAAAAATAAGACTAGTTTAGTACTCAAACATCCTACTTACTCATCTGAAAGATCTAGACATGCCAGGTGTACAAGAAGAGAAAGCCAAGACAAGAAAGCACAGAACTAATTTTGCAGGGCCATTGCACTCTAGCTCCAGCTGAGCGCTGCTGTATGGACAGCATTCCCAGAGGGCTGTGACTCACTCAGTTTTAATAAGTTTAAAAGCTTATTATTCCTGCTAAATGTCCCAACTGCAAAATGTTGGAAACTAATTGAGTAAATTAAAACACTGTACATGGCAAATACAACTTACCAAAGTATTTGGTCTCTTGTTACCCTCTTGTCTTTCTGGTTTACCAGACATTCTTATTTGTTGGAATGCTTGCAAACCTTTCATGATAGGACATCTGGGTTTGGTCCATTGTCACATCCTCCTGCCTTTTGTTTTTACACATGCCGGACTTTTCTCCTTGAAATACCTTCCTCTTAGGTATCGTTTCCCAGCAAACTCATAATTTTATATTTTTCTACGACATCTTCCGTTTGTATTCATGGTACTTCTTCACTATAAGAATTTTTCCATTAAGGCAATTATGAGTATAATTACTTTAATGATTCTGTTGTAGAAAACAATTCCTAAATGTAGCTTGAAGACAGTCTTCAGCTCTGATTTGGTATTCATGGCATAGCAACTGGTAGATAGTTGATGCTCAAATGTTTGATGAATGAATGGGTGAATTAATTACTCATGCTTAAAAGATCAGATTTAGATCTTAGTTCTGTGACTGATTTGTTTTGTGAGCATAGACAAGTCACTTCCACTTCTGAGGCTTCAATTTCCTCACCTTTATAATGAACACAATGGATTAGATTCCTCTTGCAGTCTTTAATATTCTATTTTGATGATGATGAGATAGTGATGATTAATAATATTACCAGTAATATTAGTAAATGAAAAATGCATTAGTAAATGCATTCAACTCTTCCTATGTGCAAGTGTCTTCAATATAATATCTTCTTCAATTTTCATGAGCTCTTGTATGATTACTTTTTGTCCCTCTGTATGTGTGATACATTTCAAGTTATCAAACGTGAAAATGTTTGTTGTCCAGTTGTCTGCCACTTCTTTCTTCTTGGATCTTTGTGAATGACAACATTGCTTTTTTTTGTTTTAAACTTTAATTACATATGTAATAAGGTCAGTAAATTTCTCTTTGGCTATATGAATCACACAGTGTTTCTCCTGCATTAAGACTCATAGGATAGGGATGCATAAACTGATCCACCATCACTTGGGAGCTTGTTAGAAGTGCAGAAACATTATCCCCAGCCAGACTTGGGAATCAGAATCTGCATTTTAACAAGATTCCTAAGTGACTTCCACACACAGTCAAGTTTGAAGAAGCATTGACATAAAAGACACAACATTTTCACTTATAATCATATCAATTCCAACATGAGACAAGGGTGCCTTCAAAAAAGAGAAGTAAAGACCAGATGCATGGGTGTACCCCTGTAATTAGAGCAACTCAGAGATGAGGCAGGAGAGCAAGAATTTTAAAGTCATGCTCTGCTGCATAAAAGAAAAGTTACCTCCCATCTTAACCATTCATGCCAACACATGAATGTGTGCATACTTGTATGTGTGTCTAATTTTTTTCCCCAAGTTTTTATGGTGAAATCTAACTTTTAAGGTGATACTTAGGGGAACTGATTAACTAATGTAGATAGAGTCCTACTGAATAGGAACAGTGCCCTTAAATAGTTAGCCCAGGAAAGATATCTTGTACAGCGTACCCCTTTTCAGTGTTGAGACTGAGAGAGATGACAAAAACTTGCAGTGCAATCCTTATGAACCAAGTTCAATCCTTATGAACCAAGTTCAGTCCCTAAAGCCCCAAGGAGAAAGGTGAGGACCTTATCATGAACAATGTCCTCTGACTTTCTTACCATCATTGCGATGCACAGGCTGAAATAGACATTTCTTATAGATTAATCCTGATACAGCCATATGTTTAGACTTGCCAGCCCCATGATAAATTTCTCTTTTGTCATCGGCATCCCACTTTGTGTTGTTTCAGGACAACAGCCTGAATGGACTGTGGCACATACGTGAGTACATGCTAACTTTGCTGATCCTGTCCATCTGGCAGTCTTTGCTTTTCCTACAAGCTTTACCTTTTACCCTGTGCTTCAATATGGTACTTACTGTAGACACCAATAGTTTAAACTTGGAGATGCTCCTTCTCAAGTTTCCTTTGTTTTAAAATAGGATGTTTGATTCTGAACTTTTCTATGTATGTGGCATTTTAGCGTTTCATATTCTGTGCATTGAGGTTTTTTTTTTCCATCTAAATGTAAAGTGAGATATGATTCCAAATCTTAAGAAATCTTACAAAAAAGCAATGGCTGTTTAAAAGTAGTTGGAGCAAATCAAGTGAGATAACTTGTCTATACAGTTATTCCAGTGAAACCTAGATTCAGAAATTGACACTCATAACTGTGTTTGAGTTGATGATATGTCGCTTTTGAAATGGGAAATATTATGAAATCAGAAGGCATAGAGTGATTCTATTCTTGGAGCATTTCCTGTGATGATTGTATAATTATTTCTTCTCAGATAAAACATAACACTTGTGGATACATATGTGTGGATGGAGGGAGAGGAGTCAGAAAACTGTTTTCTTCTTCGCTTTTCTTGTTTTAAGAAGTAAGGTCAGCCATTCATATACCTATTACTACTTTTTGTTCCTACCATGTATCAGCCACTTTACTACCACTGAGAGCAAACACCTGGACATAAAAATAAAATTCACTTTCTCCACTTCTAGGTATAGCATTTTGTTACCAATCTGTGCACTAGCCCTGAATGAATACATGAATGAATTACAGGCTTTTGTCACAATTATTAAACTCTCCCAAAGAAGATAATATAGAAAGCAGATGCCAATAATTGACTCCAGTGATAGCAGGGTAAATTAAATAAACAGAAACAGAGCGATTCATTCTTAGTAGTGGTGGAAGCTAAGTTAAGAACAGGTTGGGTAGGGACATCATTAAGATGATGAGATGTTGGCTGAGACCTAAAGTTAGATTGTAAAAGCAGTTTGGGGGTGATGCCATTCCAAATGAAGCAGTTTGCATAAAAGCATCTAGCTATAAAATACACAAAAGGCTCAGGCAAGAGTTGCAATATTTCCTAGAATCTGAACCCAAGGTGATAGAATACAAATAGTGGCCTGAAATATATTTGAAAGAAAAAATTTGACAGTGGATCTTCATCTTCTCTTCAGGCTACAGAGTGCATTGGGTGTTCAGTAGAAATCGTGGAACATTTAAGTTGGTTTTGGATCTAGTATTGAATCATAATTATAACCGTTCATGGGCAGTTCTATCAAGAGAGCTCTAGAAATCAACTAAAAGATATTCATAAAAGAAAAGTCTTCAGTGTAAAAGAGACCGTAACATTAGATTTCTGGCTCAGACTAGCCCCGTGGTTCAGACCCGCCTGCCGCTGCTTATCTGGACCAGTAATCCCAAAGTCCCAAAGAAACACGCAGATGCTTAAAATAATTTTTTACTGTTTGGCCTATGGCTCAAGCACATTGCTAGCTAGCCCTTTCATCTTAACTCATTTTCATTAATCTGTCTACCACATGGCCCGTGGCTCACCTGTGTTCCTGACATGTTGCTTCCTTTCTGCTCAATCGACTCCGCCCTTCTTCTCCTGCCTATGCTCAACTCCCCACCTACTTCTTCTACAGTGCTCACCAAGGGCCAAAACAGTTCCTTTATTTAAAAAATGATATTCACAGCATACAGAAAGACATTCCCTCATCAAGAGACCAAGACCAAGGCAGCATTTATTACAATTTTTGTTCATGATAAATAGAGTATTTAAATCTATATTCACAGATCTATAATCAAATCTGTGGTCCTGTTATAAGCGTCACTGGAAATTAAATATTATATTGGTAATTCTTGAACTAATCTATAGAGAAAAGGGTGGGTACTGTAAAAATTGGAGTCACATTTGTTTCCTGAAACACGGAGAAACTAGGAATGGAGAGATGGCTCAGTAGTTAAAAGCATGGACTATTCTTTCAAAGAATGTGAGTCTGATTCCCAGCACCCACATGGTATCTAACAACCATTATACCTTCATTTTCAAGGGGAGTCATATGGTGCACTAACATAATACAAATAAACACCCATAGAAATAAAATAAAAAAATATCAATCTTAAAAGAAAAACCCAAGTAACTGAGCACAAATATAAAGAAACCTAGCTTGGGTGTTTGGTTTTACTTTTAATATTTTGCTAAATTGTCATTTTATCCAACCAAATAATGCTGCATGTGTTCATTCTTCTGAGTGGTAATTATAATAACCTTTGTGTTTCACTCGTGCAGCTTAGCTTTCATTGAGATAATATGAAAGTTTCCCTTTTTATTTGTCCCTGGAAGCAAAGTGCCCCTTTATCTGCCTTTATCTACACTGTAATCTAATGATAATTTTTTATTTCCATTGAGATAAAAAAAATAGGTAAATGATAATAGGTAAATAGAAATACATGATAGATAGGATACCAAAAAAAAAAAAAAAAGAAAAAACATTTTCAGCCATTTCTTTAATTTTCAAGAGGGCATACAGAGTAATAAGGGGATGGTAATTCTTATAGATTCCAAAAACTTAGAGTATGTTGTTTTTATTTTGTTCTGTCCTACTTTTGAGTATTGACCTCCATATGTGGGAGTTCATTCGGCTCTCATCTTAATCCAGAAGAAAGTCTGACATTTGTCTTTTTGTATAGATAAAGTATTTAATAACTTGCTGAAATCACACCATGAAAAGTGGCAGAACAAGGGACTGGTGAGTTGATGTAGCTTAGCTGTTTAATGCTTGCCCGGCATTTACAAAGCCCTGGCTTTCATCTCCAGGATCACATAAACAAGGTGTGGTGTCAGGTACCTGTAACCCCAGCTTAACAGAGATGGAGACAGAAACATAAAAATTCAAGATCATCTTTATCTTGAGCCAAATAGAAGTTTGAGGACAACCAGAGGTCCCATCTGAAAAGGGGGTTGGGGGAGAAGTGTGTCAACTCTTTTCTAGATGTATTCCTCATTGAGGAATTGTATAAAGTTTTGATATTTTTGGTACATTGTTCAAAAATTATTGTATCATAATAATTCCTGACTAGTTCATGTTATCTGAATCTTCCTTCAACTCAACTAAGTTATAAAAACTGCAGTCTATTTAGATATTAGCTGAGGACATTGTCAAAGAAGAAAGAAGAGAAATTATCTTTGTAATGCTATATTTCAAAGCATTTTAGGATATTACAAATCTTTCATGTTAACATCACTAAATCCTAAGACTTACAAATCTCTGACCTGAAGTTGTTTGTGTTTGTTTATACACCAAAATTCAGCATTCAGTGACTTTGATACACCATTATGTCTCTAATTAATCATAGTTTAGTTAAGACTATATCTCCTTAAATTATCATCAAAAGCATCATTCTTGAAGAAACATGACCTGAACGACATGTGAAATATTTAGAAAACCTTGAAATCACTTTTCTCCTTTAGTTATATCTTGGATTTTTCAAGAGATAACTTTGTTATCTACTTGATGCAGTCAGCTCTACAAAAATCTGAGTAGACACAGGAACATTGAGCAACAAATTAGATGCTGAAATGAAGTTCATCACATCTATTTTATTTGGCTACTTTTCATAGTTACGTTGATGCGATGACCCATACCTACTCCCAATCATAGCTATCAAAACATTTGTAGCCTTAACAATTCTAGAGGAAATATACTTTTGATATTGTAAGGCATTTCCAGGTTTCAATTTTATCCATTCAAATATTTGTATTCTCGCTGCCAAGCTTAAGACTCCTTTCAGAAAGTACCTAAATACTAAACACAATCGAAAGCCCTATGAAAGAGGCCTGTATCAAATTTAAACTTTATTATCAATGAATAGTGAGTAGCAGTTCCCTAAGAATAACATCAAGCTGGAGAATAGAGGGTGAGTGGAATTGAGCAAGATTTTATGTGGAAGTGATTGGGAGTCTAAGGGGACAAAAAGAAAAACCAGAAATATAAATCCCAACCTGGTATCGCAGTTACCATGACAATTATTACAAAACGTACTACTTCTGCCATTCATGTGTCTCTCCCAATTCCAGCCCACCCTTTCTGATTACCTTGGGCTCAGAGACCGTCAGTGCATTGCACCAGGCTATCAGTCTGGTTGTTCTTTGATGGCAAACCCAAAGCCCCTCAGCTTCCCCTCTTACTGATATTCATGCCTCCCTTCTGTCTTCTCCTTCCGGGGATAGAGTAGACTCAGTGGTTTCCTTCAAATGAACAGAATTCAGTAGTGGTGGACTGCCATTTCTGTGATTAGCTCACTGTCTTAACTAGGGTTTCTAACATGTTTCAATGAAACACCATTATCAAAAAGGCAAGTTGGGCAAGACAAGGCTTGTCTGGCTAACAGTTCCATATTGTTATTCACTGTCAAAGGCAGTCAAGACAGGTACTCAAGCAGGGCAGGAACCTGGAGGCAGTAGTTGCAGCAGAGGCCATGGAGAAAGGGGTGCCGTTTACTGATTTGTTCCCCATGGTTTATTCAATCTGCTCGCCATGGCTTATTCATTCTTATAGAATCCAGGACCACAAGCCCAGAGATGCCAACACTTAAAATTGTCTGGACTGGCCTTTAATAGTCACTGCTTAAGAAAATGCCTTCCAGCAGGATCTCATGGAAGCATTTTTCAAATGGCTCTAGTCTGTGTGTCAAATTGACACAAGACTAGCAAGTGCATTTACTACAGGCTAGCTGTTCATTCTTTGCTGTCTAAGATAGAAGTGATCTGTGCAGAAAGTCATGTGGCAAAGCACTTAAAGAGTCCCTGGACAAAATAAACCAAAGACAAAGAAAAAAAAATGAAGCCACCAGGCATCTTGTTTTGCCCATCAGAGCTAGAAATAGCAGGAATATCTTAGATAGGTTGATTCAGAAAGTAGTTGGGAGTGTTCTTGGACCTTCCAAGGGGCTACTGTGGTAGAAAATATAAAGAGATGAAAAAGAAATGTAGTCAGGTTAGAGTGATACATACAAGCCAATTTGTGGTCTTGTAGGTACTAGTAGTAAGTTAGGAATGCTAAATTAAGAACATCTTTCAGGGGGGGAAAAACCAAAAATCATTTTAATGAAAATGTATGGGCTTTTTTTTTTAGTACTAGTAGAAAAATTGTTGACTATACCCAAATCATACTTTCAATGAAGTAGGCTAGCAGTGTAACCCTGAATCCTCAAACACACATACATCTAGTGATGAGGGAATTATGAATTATGCATGTAACGTTTCTCAGCTTCTCACAGTTTTTACTGAAGCCTGCATTTCAACACTGATTGCAAACGGTCCATGAATCCATCTAAAGCCAGAAATGCTGAACAAAAGCTGCCGTTGCCTGGGACAACCCTAGCCCTTAGTATGTTAGGACATAAATTGTGTTTCTAGGAAATTTTACAGGGGATTAAAAAAAAATAGGAAAGAAACTTGTCCTTGCAAACAAAACGTTTCACATAATTTGAAGTACCTTGTGATTTTTTTCCTCAACAATGTTGTTTTTGTAGCACCTTACAGAAATGAATTTTAATATGCTATGGGAGCACGTGTTCACTGAGAGATTTGATCCTGGAATTCATGGTATTGTTCTTTTGAGTTAAGTTCTTCTGCCATGGATACTACTTTTGAAGTTATCACCCAACTCCCGTGAAGGTGATATCAAGAGAAAAATATTTGTCATATCTATAAAGAGCCAAGTCTAATGCTCTGTGACTCCAGTGATATACTAGGAAACAATACTGCAAAAATAAAAATAATGGATACTGATAAATAAAATTAAAAGAATAAGAGTTTCCTATAATAAATATTTTATAAACATTGTTAGTTTGTTCTTTTAGAGCAATATTTCATAAAATCATATGGTTTTGTGTTATTATCAAAAGAAGTTGATAATAAAAATTTTCTTACCTATCTGCCTACCCTTCTATGGTCAAGGATAAGGGTGGAGTTATCACTTTGCACACGAAAATGTGATACAACAATTATAACCTTGAATAATGTTTCATTTTAGATCATGGGTCCTCATTTTGTTCAACATTGGTATTTTGAAAATTAATTTGTTATTTTCTTGTGTCTCACACATTCATTACAAAAGATCTAATCAAAAAATAAGAAATATATATCATTATTCCCCATAGTTTTCCTTTTCCAGAAATTGTTTCTCCACTAAAGGGAGCATTATCATTCTTCCAGATGGTTGAGGTGATATATTGTGGGAAATTAAACACATTTGGCTTTTTTTCCTGAATTTTCTTCTTAGCAACTAAAGCTTCTCACCCTAGAAATATTATTTTACTCCTCCCCAGAGACCCTCTGAATGAGCATCAGTAGGACTCACAGTTGGACATTCTTTCTTTATGGTCCCTAAACACCATTTTCTTTCCTTTTATTACGGTTTTAAATATTTTTAAATTAAGGGAAACAGACCATAATCAAGGGTAAAATTTTAGGCAGGCTCACTCACAATTGTTTAAAGACTTAAGGCATTAGGAGGTGTGTAAAATTGTTTTTAGATGTGAGTGTATGGATTAAAGCAGCCTTTCAGATGAACCATCTAGCAACATGTCTTGATACTTTACAGGAATGGTTCTTCTTATCTGTTTATTCATCAGTTAGAAACTAGTCACAAAGAAAGAGGAAAAGATATAACTGCAAAGTTATGTTTAGGTATATCAATTGCATCATTGTCCAGCACTGATGGAAATTAAACTATCTACTCATGAGAAAGTAAGAAAATTAAAAGAAGTTCAATCACTATTACTTGTTAGTTCTCACCCCTAATGAGTTTTAGCTGTATGTTAGCTCCTTAACAAATACCATATATACTCATGTTACTGAATTCCTTTTTTTTACATCTTAATAATAGGTGTAATATAGAGTTATTCCATTTTTTCAGATGAAGAAGCTAGCTGACCTACTGAGATGTTAAATATAATACTTCAGGTGTGCAACCAGTTAGTAGCAAGTTTGAACAGGTGATTTTATAATAAGAATTCATTTTAAAAAGATAGCTTTCATTTATTTGTTAGCATGGAACACAGCTATGGGTAAGAAGCAGAGAATAGAATAGTATCTTTAGCATCACATTTTCAAGGTATTAGTTTGCATAGGAAGCATAATCACAGACTATTCAGGTGTAAGTCATAGAGTATATTTTAGACTAGTCATCTGTCTGTATACTCTGTCAGTCATCTTTAGTGATAGCGTCTGATCACAAGCTTAAGAACAATCAGGTTTACCTACTAAGTCGCCTTCCCCAATCCTTAGAAAATAGTGAAATGCAGAATTATCTCATAGTATTATATGCATTTGCAGATCTTATTTATATGGGAATAAGCACACATTTTTTTTTGTCTCCTCACCTCCTAACCAAATAATTTTTCTTCTTACCGAAGGGACTGGAAAGGTTTCTTACTGGAAAGATTATGGGTTCACCATCATTAGATCTTACTTGAAAATGGCAAAGTTGCATTTCCTTGTAAGTAACTAAAGAAATGCACACTAGTAACCTTTCTAGGGAATATTTGAGAATTTAGAAGTCTGTTGTCTCATGAGATAGTTGTTTGTAGGAGATACCTAAATGGTAAAATATTGACTTGTTTACTAAAGTCAACATGAGAGAGGTAGCAATGGACAGTAAAAAAGCACACTGCTCCACACATTTCCAAATCAATAGCAATACAGCCTCTGTGGACAGACAGAAGAGAACTATGTTCTAGTCTTCTGGGATATTTTTTTCTACCAATTTGAACACAAATTGTCTTCTTAACAAGAAAGGGGGAAGGCAGCAAGGTATATGAGAGAAAAAAGGCGAATCATATCCTCATAATCAATTATTAACAAGGAAGATAAATTAACATTTTTTTCAGGACTCACTATAACGTTTATAAATTGCTCTCAACTTTGAAGAATAGGGTAGTAACCCAGTTCATAGTTTTTGAAAATTGTGTTTGCATTGTAGTCAAGATTTCAAGACACATTTGTTTGAGATAATCATCACCCACATATCATTTGCTTTGGTTGTTTCCTTGGAACAAATTACTGGACTAAAATCCAGGCGTCTAATTGCTTAAAAAGCACTTATGTCATGTTATTTTTCTTACAACTTTGTCATAAAAGAAGTTAAGATATGACATAAGAGCAGATAGGCAGCTCCATGGCTCGTGTATTCATTGTGGAATTATTCATTTTCCAAGCCTATGTCTGTCTCATCTCTGTCATTATGGTGCTGTGCCCTACTGAGGGCCTGAGTTGCTCAGTTAAACTGAAAATAAAACAGGGCTATGAATACACCATGCACGCAAACATAACACAGCATATGCACACATACACACCAAGATAAATAAGTTAAAAAATAATAAACAGATAAGAACTTGTTCTGGTTTGGGCTATTTTGAGAATAGGAAATCAAACTTGAATTTACTTGTTTGACAGTTTGGAGAACTAAAAAATAGATAACACCTAGTCATGATCCAGATAGATGAATAGTTGGATTGCTCTCAGTTCCACCCCAGTATCTTTGCACATGCTTTCTCCTGATCTCCCTCTGCTTCTTTCTTTACATTATTAGCTATAGATGGCTCTCCACTGACTAAGCAGGAAAATCGCTTCACCAAGAAGTTCTCTTCTGGCTGTGCAAACAGGCTTTCTTATGTAAAGAAAACACTGAGAGAGGCCTTTTAGTCTCTAGCTTTGTAATCCTAAGACAAGTGGTGATTATTTCTGTCGAATCTCAGACAGAGGCTCATTATATCTCCTACTTGGGGCAGAGACCCTGACAAGTAGAAAATGCTCCGTAAATATTAGGAGAATGAATGACCGACGACTCTTCTTCGCTGGACAGTTTAATACCTACCCCATTTCTGATGAGTTATGAGGAGTAAGATCTTTAAAATATGAAAATGCATATTTTAACATAATGCAGCACTGTTGTGGGAAAATATTCTTGTACACTCTAAAGATTTGTCACTCATATTGATTTAATAAAACACCTATTGGCTAGTAGCTAGGCATGGGATATAGTTGGGGGCGACCAAACTACGAGAATTTGGGGAAAAGGAAAGGCAAGGAAGCAGTAGCTAGCAAAACACAGAGGAAGCTAGAAGAGAATGCCTTATTGAGAAAGGGTACCAAGTAATTTGGCTAAACATCTTTGGTTAATTTAAGAGTTAATTCGTAATGTGTTTGAACTACTGACCCAGGATTTACTATAATATCAAGCCTTTGAGTCAATTATTTGGGAAGCAGATGCTGGGTATTTGAGAGTTTTTGATGGGACAGAAACTTCCAATTACATAGCACTATTATCATTACTGCCTAATATTGGCTCAACATTCAATCCCATTTGGCCTTTGTTTTAAGATTCACCAGAGAGAAGAATCAATTCATTTTTTTCCTCTGTAGGATTGGTAAATGAAGAACACTTGCCCTCTTAGTGTGGGCTATATCCTTAGGATTTCTTTGTGATATTCTTAATAATCTTCCTTCTTTATTAATATCAGAATGCACAAAGGTAAATTATAGCCCAGGGAAATTGTGGTAGGTTTTGCGGTAAGTACAGAAATCCACAGAATTATCAATACTCTTCCCACTTTTTTTCTCAGATCTCAAAAAAATAATAGCATTGACTATGTGCCCATGCATTCACAAAAAAATATGTTCACATCATCATATATGGCTCCTTATTGTATTCAAGTTTATTTGAACAGCTGTATATTCATTACATAATTACTGCTCTATCCCATGTAGTACAACATTTAAGGCACATAGTAGATTGCATACTTTATAAATCAAAGGTTAAAATAATCTTATGTTGCCTGAAGGAGGAGTCTCTGTTCTTCTGTATAACATAAGTAGAGAATCATTTTTCTTGTTAATGTGTAATTAAGCTGGTTTATGCCCTTGCTTACACTTGATCTCCCATCCGATGCTGCCATCATTGGTTCAGATCCTTGCATGTAAACCTATATCCCTCTTCTTCCCTTCTCTTTTTCTTGCAATAAGAAAACCAGTTTGATTGAGGTGTTTTTAATTACCTATCCTCCTTTACTTATCAAAACGATAATGTTCTGCTGCCTTCTTATAATCAGGGATTTTATTTTTAAACCAGTCTGATGGGGTTTAATTTGATCTTGTTTTACAGGCCATGCATTCAGTTTTTAGCACTTTATCATGTTTTAGTTTTCTCAAATAGAATAATGTTCATCCATCAACTGTTATCTCCTTATCTTTAGATTCGTTTTTTCCCCATTCCCTCTGAACCAAGGTCAATGTTTGTAAAATCTCCCTTTTGCTAATTAAATCTGACATCAGTTGATAACATCAATGGTACTAAAATAGCATAGGAATTCACCTCCTCTTCTCCCCCTAAAATCTATCCTGGTGAATTGAAAAATACAGGTGGCTTCATCTTACCATAATAAATCATATGTGATATTTTAAGTAATTTTTAATAAATGAATCATTCAAACAATATAACTGGTGTGTGAACTGGTCAAATACATTTTTTTCTGGCCCTCGCCAGATGGAGTAAGACTGATGGCCTTTTAAAATGATGTGTGCAAATTTTATTAATTATATGTCCTTTACAATGTGCTGAGCATGGCTTCTAAAAACAATCTCTGCTTTGTTACTCAGAATTCTGAATTTTAAAGAGAAATGAAGGAATTGCTTTCAAATATACAGATTTAGCTAACATAAATTTTAGTCAAAGATTTGACTTTACAACAACATCTAAGTCAATTGTCACTGATGAGAGGAGGTTTTTAATGAGTAAATATTATTTAGTGAGAACTCAGACACCTCCCCAAGGCATCCAGGGAGGCTCATGAGGGATTAAGGCCCATGTCTGGCTGGGCTTTTATGTGCCTGGAAAATTAAAAATGCTCATGACAAGGAGATGTCCTTGACTGTGGAAAAGTTCCATCAAACATAATGAATTTGAACATACCAAAGGGTAATTATGATATTATTAATAAAGAAATAAGGCTCCACTTTTATATTTAAATGAGAGCCCAGCACTACTTATTAGATCTGATAAGCAAATCTAGTAGATGTTAAGAAAAGGCTTAATATGTTTTGTCCTCTGCCTCCTTCTTTCTTCCAGATAAATCCCAGTTTTATACCTATCAGGACATTTAATCAAATGACAATATTAATGCTCTTTGGAGCCTCATCATTTGCTTAACAATTAAAACCACACTTAGGCTCCCTGTGTTTGGGTGTCCCACAATGAGACCACCAGCTCCCAATTCTCAGAAGCACAGCTGAGCTTCATGTCTGAACATTTGGGTTCAAAATAGATGTAGAGGTGTGACTCAAGCCTTTTACTTAGATCCTCTGTGTACAGCATAAAACATGGTGCTTATAGGTCAAGTGGGCATAACCTCTCCCTGTGGGAACACATCAGTGAGCATCCATTGGTATGGGCCGTATAGAAGGCTTCCAACTCAGCGATAGAGCTCTCATTATTCTCCTCTTCCCGGACTGATTTCTCACGGTCCAGAATTAATGTAAGAAAAGAGTATAACTAAAACTAAAACAGTCTGAACCCCATTTTTAATTGGTTGGATTATTTGGGGATTCGGCCTCTAGTTTCTTGAGTTCTCTATATATTTTAGAGATCAGTCCTCTCTCAGATATAGGGTTGGTGAAGATCTTTTACCATTCTGTAAGCTGTCATTTTGTCTTATTGACCAGGTCCTTTGCCTTACAGAAGCTTCTCTATTTAAGGAGGTCCCATTTATGGATTATTGTTCTTAGTGTCTGTGCTACTGGCGTTATGTTTAGAAAGTGATCACCCATGCCAATGAGTTGGAGGGTATTTTCCTCTATCTTTTCAAGTTCAGTGAAGCCAGGTTTATGTTGAGGTCTTTGATCCACTTGAATTTGAGTTTTGTGCAGGGTGTTAGATATGGATCTATTTGCATTCTTCTACATACTACCATCCAGCTTGCCAACACCACTTGTTGAAGATACTGTTTTCCATTGTATATTTTTGGCCTCTTTGTCAAAAATCAGATATTCAGAAAATAGAGCCTCAAAACCTAAATAATCCATTTTAGAAATGGGTTTCAGAGCTCAGCACATGAAGTACAAATGGCTGAGAAACACTTAAAGAGTTGCTCGACATCTTAGCCATCAGAGAAATGCAAATCAAAACAACTTTGAGATACCATCTTACACCTGTAAGAATATCTAAGATCAAAAACACAGGTGACAGCCTATGAAGGAGGGGATGGATATGGAGCGAGGGGAACACTCCTCCACTGCTGGTGTGTAACATGAGGTTTCAGACCCAACTAGCTCCATGGTCTGGATCTACCCATGGCTGTTTCCCCTCACCCAAAAAATGACTCAGACGCTTATATTTATCATGCTGTTTGGCCTATGGCTCAGTCATATTGCTAGCTAGCTCTTTCATCTTAATTCAACCCATTTCCATTTTTCTGTCCTGCCACTTGGCCCGTGGCATACTTATTTTGTTACATCTTGCATCATGAGTGGCTGGATCACATCTCTGTTGACTCAACCATCCTTCTCCTAGCTATGCTCCAATTTCCCCACCTGCTTCTTCTAAGGATCCTGCCATGGCCAAAACAGTCCTTTATTCACAGCATGTAGATATCCTACATCACTTGTGGGAGTGCAAACTTATACAGCTGCTTTGGAAAGCAGTATGGCAGTTCCTCAGAAAACTGGGAATCTAACTTCCCAATGATCTAGCCATACTACATTAGGCATATACCCAAGGGATGTACTTTCTTACCATAAGAGCATTAGCTCAACTATATTCCTAATAGCATTATCTGTAATAGCCGGAACCTGGAAACAACCTAGATGCCCCTCTACTGAAGAATAGATTAAGAAATGGTGTTACGTTTACACAGTAGATTACTACTCAGCAGAATCAAAAAAAGACATCCTAAAGTTTGCAGGCAAATGGAAGGATTTGGAGAGAATCATCCTGAGTGAGGTAACACAAGGCCCAGAAAGATAGGCATGGTATATACTCACTCATAAGTAGATTTCAAAAAAAAAAAAAAAAAGCAAAGAATATCCAGGCTGCAAATCGCAAACCCTGAATAGCTTGGAAACAGAAGGAACTTAAGAGAGACATCCAGGGATCGATTCCCCTTGGAAGTGGAAATAGGGAACATCTTCTGAGTAAATTGGGTTCATAATGGGTAGTGACCAAGGAGAGGTGGGAACAATCATGAGAGAAGGAGATGTTCAAGTGAGAGGAACAACAAAGAGGGAGAAAAAAATGGATATCTTTATAGAGAGTGCCCCTGTGGGTGCTAAGGAAACCTCCAAGAACCTACAAGTTGTCACTGGCTCGGACTCCAAGCAATAGAGTAGAGGGTACCTATCTAAACAGTACTTTCTCTATAATCAAATCAATGACCACCCTAACTGTCGTTATAGAACCTTCATCGAGCAGTGAATAGAGGCAGAAGCAGAACTGTATAGCTAAGCAACAGGTCTAGCTCCTGGTCCGACTGAAAAGAGAGAAAGGAGAGTCTGTATGAGTGAAGGGATCAGGAGCATGAAGAGGAGACCCACAGAGAAGGCTGACCAGAGCCATTAAGAGCTCACTGACTTAGAAACAACCGCTGAAAAACCTTCAGGGAAAGGACCTAAACCCTCCAAAGGTAGATGACTGTCAAATGGTGTGGGCAGTTTGTGGAGCCTCTTGCAGTAATGATCAGACTATGTTTCTGTGTATGAACTGACATCTCAGAGCCCATTCCCTATAGGGGAACATCTAACCAGCCTTGATACTGGGATGAGGGGCTTGGACCTACCTAAACTGGATATGCCAGCCTGATCTAACCCACCTTGGGACTCCTTGCCTGCCCTCCTTGGGGAAGGGTTGAGGAGATGGAAGTAGGGGGAGGCTGAGAGAGGATTTGGAGTGACTGGGAGGAGGGAAGCAAGAGCAAGCATTATATGTGAAAAAAACCTTTTAAAATAAATTTTAAAAATACAAAAAAACCCCACATATATTAGACATGTATTGCAGTATATTAAGTTGTTTGAGTAATGTCTTGGCTAGAAAGCAAAGATAGCCGATATAATCTGGTTCCAGCGAGCCCCAGCCATTTGGAAGCTTTATACAATGCACTAAAAATTCCAGAATTCTTATTTCCTTATAGCACGTGAAAAGTCATGATTAGTTTCTCTGTGTGTCTACATGGGAACCACTGTAGAAATTGGATGAAAACTGCTTTAGTGAATGTGTCTGGTTGGAAATTTAACGTGTTCATCTAAAGGAAACCATTGTATAGTCCCCCCTTTTTTTTTTTTTTTTGAGTTCATAGAGATTCTAGGCTTTTACTGAGCATAACCATTGCAGCATGAAGATTATGATAAAATGCCACAAATAATTAGATTGTGATTCTACCAGAGTTTCAGGGATAAGGTGGGAAAGGATTCTAATCATATGTCTGAATACTATCCTTGCTGTAACTTAAAAAAAAGAAAACAATGTTTTTCCTGTAAGTGGAAGCTAAATAATGCCTAATTTTGAAGGATGGAGGTTTGGTTAAATCACAATGGTGTGTGAGCCAGATATAAAGCCATGGGGTACATGGTGAGTGGACAGCAGGGACTTTCAGCAGGACTTGAAGGTTTTGTTATTAAATGTCTTACAGTATTTCATTTTGCTCACTCATGGGCATGTTTTCTTATTTGTTGCATGCTTGGCACAAGACAGCACAAGTTTCCAACAGGCAGAAGTGAGGAAGAAATGCTGGGGAAAAGAAGGCTCCAGAAAGACTCGAGCTTGACAGAATGTACTCTCTAAAATCAATCAGTGGGCAAGGCAGTGGAGGAAAAATGCATTGCTGATTGCAGGAGTCCACAAAGAAATGCCTGTGGGCTGAATCACACCCACTACCTGTTTGAAAGTAAAGCTGTGTTGGAGAGCAGCCACATCATTCCTGCCCATCTTGTGTGTGGCCACCTGTACACCACAACTGCAGTGTTCTGTAATTAGAAAATACTCTGTGTCTCCCCAGGCAGTAAGCTTTAACTTACTAGGGATTAAAACAAACAATCTGCAACTTCCAAAGTTTTTAGAAAAGTTTGGCAATTATGTAGGGTGTCAAAGCCCAAGTCAAGAAGTGGATTTGAAATGCATAAAACACAGGTATTTATTTTTAAGCAGAAAAGAAAGTCCTCCAAGCTTGTAATGCTCCTCTCACAAACCTGGCTTAGGGTACACAGATGGACAAGGAGGAATGGGGGCAGTTGAAGGCAAAGGAGCTTCCAGAGTAGGACAGGATGCTGTAAGGCAAATGGTTGTCTGCCAGCCACAAACATTCATGATGTCTCTAGGAAAATGAGTCCAAAACTAAATATGTGAAATACTAACTATAGATTCATCAGATATGAGGCAATATCTATGTTCTGAAAACTAAAGGAGGTTTTTTAAAGCTTGATTATAGTCCATTCTTCAGGAGTTCCAGGATGACTGATTCATAAGTAATTTTATGAATCTTTAATAAGTAGTCTTTTGGTTTTCTTCTCTTCTTTCCTCACACCTGAAAAGTTGACTCGCTAGAGATCATGCCATTAAGAGAACTTGACAGTTTTCTCTCAATTGCACTCCATTTATGAAACTGGCATTGTAAATTGGTATTATCATTATTATCTTCAGGACCTTGTGTAGAGTAGGTAAGCTTCGAACGCACTGTGTGGCTAAGGCTTCACTGGAGTTCGCTGTACCCATGACTCATGTGACCGTAGAGCCCCACCAAATTCCTCACATTGTATCACTTCAAAAGGCCCAAATCCTTTCAAACGATTACACAATATATTCTCATCCAAACATGAATTTTGATAATATTGAAAGTGGGCCAATGGCTAACCTCTGTGAGTTTGTTTAGAAAGCTTGCAGGAGCACTAAGGAGAAGCAAGGAAAATGTACTTCTTTTTAAAAGTAAAACACATTTTCAAAATTTAAAGAACAACAGTGTGAGGATTCGGGTGGTTTTAAGGCATTTTTAGAAAGAATGGCGAATGCCAGCTTGTACAATTCATAATCACCTAGTTGGAGGTAAAGAAATGAGATGTCAGGGAATTCTCTATAAAGCCAGCTAATCAATTTTTTTTAAATTGACCCACAGAATACCTTAGGCTTGAATTTCTCTTTGCCTTTCTCTGTTGTGTGAACCCACATTTCCCTGGCCTAATTTCTTTCTTTAGCACCATGCTTGATTTTTTTTCATTCCCAGTAACGCTTTAAAACCTGTT
The DNA here is from genome assembly GCA_033318265.1 of Phyllotis vaccarum. Lineage (NCBI taxonomy): Eukaryota > Metazoa > Chordata > Mammalia > Rodentia > Cricetidae > Phyllotis > Phyllotis vaccarum. Next base: position 58,046,114 of record JARWLC010000016.1, read on the forward strand.
GATTGTGAAGCTTTCCATTTTTGTGACATTGGGCTAATTACACATTGTTGTGTATTTTCTTTTGCAACAATCATAGTTGAACGCATCAAAACTTAACTCTGATGTATGTCAGCAGGAACTGTCAGAAGGTACAGTAGAATTTGCTCACTAGATTGATGGCTTATGTCAGGGACTGTCACGAATGCTGGTTTCTAGATTTTTGTTTGGGTTTGTTAAAATCCCAAGAAGGGCTATGTAGGCAAAGGGATGAAACATGACTCTGAAGAAGCTTTATCCTTCTGTTAATTTCTGTTAATGACTAGACAATACAGCAAAGGAACGGCAAGAAACAGACCAGTAGGAACAATTATGGATGACTGTTTCCCTACTTCCACAATCAACAGGCACTTTGGGGTGTTCTCTCAACAGCAATCTGGGCCAAATCCAGCATGATATCTCTTAGCCACTTACAGCTGTAGCATCTTCTAAAATACACTGCCCGTTTACTTCTTTAAAAAAAAAAAAAGTGTAATGGCATCCACTTGAAGTTATGCTTTGTTTTTGAAACAGTTTAATAGTAAATACAAGCTGTGAAGGCCTGAAGCCTAATAAGACACAAGGTAAACCAAGCCTCACGTGATACACAAAAAACAGCTCTGTTAATGTCCATTACAGCGTAGTCACCTCGAGCCATTAGCTAGCCTGGGACTCCATCTCAGAGGGGAAGGAAGGCTAATGAAGAGTGAGTTTACTAAAGGAAAGAACAGCGGACAGACGCATAGACGGAGGTTACATTAACCTTGACCTACCTCTTCAACCCAATTTTGTGGCCACAATTGTTCTAGTTGATACGAAAACAAAAAAATTATCTCCAGAACAGATAGGCCAAAAACATCTTCTCAATGGAAAACAGAGAGAAACAAAGTCAGATCCTCAAAGCTCCTTTGTCTGCCTTTGAAAAGACAAGTTGTCTCCCTGAGCCCATGGCGGTAGAGCAGGCAAGAGAAGATATTTCCACTATCACTGCGCGAGTTTGAATTCTTTATGTCAACATATAAGCTAAAGACCTCAGTCAGATCTCAGAAACTCACTCTGCCTCCACTTTCTCCTCTTCAAAGACGAGGAAAAGAATAACTTGCAGAACTTCTTAGGACTAAATTGGCTGGTGTATGTAAATAGCCTGTGTGGTCTGTTATTCATTTCACTCTGTCTCCTGCATAATCAGAAGCCCCCTTTCTGTAGCAAGACAAATGCTAAGAAGAAAAACTGAAAAATTCAGAATCACCAGTGTCAAACGTTTTACTCAGCTTATGGAGATCATACTACAGAGAGACATTTATGAATACAAGTATGTTTGTGTCTATTTTTTTAATTAAGAATTAATTTTAGAAATGGTAATTCCAATTAGACTTTGCTCCATTTTCTTTCCCCCAAAATTAATGCAAAATCTACATTAGAATGACTTTTAGTGCTTGAAGAAATGAAACTGTTCAGAAGTTTACACAGGGAAGCAATTTGCTTGGATTGAATAAGGTAATACATAAGTATGTAAAACCCTTTCTCTGTAAATGCTGCTTTTAATTAGGAATGGCACCCTGAAAGTAATCCCAGTTATTATGTCCACAAAGTGAATTCAGGCATCTACTTTAATTGGAACAGAAAGAACTAACATGCAAAATATTTATCAAGAAAAGTCTTAAAAAAGAAACAAATATAAAAACACTGTTCATAGACACGAGTTCAGTGTTTTGTGTTCTTTTTCTTTCTCAGTACAGACTAGGATAATCCCCTTGTCAGAGGAGATGGATGGTGTACATTTGGGATTCTCTGGGGCATCACGGAATTGCTGGCATGTCAAACAACTTCTGTTATTAATACTGAATTAAATCAGCACAGCTCTCCTTGTTTCCTTAGATGGAAATGCAAATGCCTACCATTACTGTCCACTTCCTGTCATCCAGTTCTGGAGAGTCATGGTACTTGTGGTGATTCTTGCCCTATTGGAAACTTGGCTCTTCACTCATTCACATTTTTTTAGTCTTCATGCTAAAGCTATCTTGGGGCTAGTGAGATGACCCAGGGAGTATTCAGTCCCTGGAAACCATGTGTAAGGAGGAGAAAGCTGACTCCTGTAAGGTATCCTTCCACTTCTGCACACATGCACCAGCATCTTCACGCAAAACAAACTCAAAAAGTAGCAAATGCATATAAAAATGTTAAAAATAAGGTGGAAATTTGTATTTTCTTTCTCCTTCTTCAGACATTTTTTTGGACTGTCTCCAATCACATCATTTTCCTTTCCTACCTCAAAATGCCTGAGATGAAGTACTATATTGAGAAAATAAGGCTATTTAAATCATAATCGTAGAGATTGAAGACCATGGTGCCAGCTTGTTTTCAGATGTGGTGAGGACCTCATGATGATGATATCACCTTTATAAGACTAGCATCAATCTGTTCCAAGAATTCTAATTACCTTACACCCATCCATTCTCCCTAAGGGACTTTAAAGCTTCACTGTGCTGAAGACCACTATTCCAGGAGATGAGCTTTGGAAAACATTACCACATACAAACCACAGAACTGTCATTTAAAAAGTGAATAAGTCCAGAAAAGGCACTGCACATTTTAGTGATAGCCAGCATCTCATTGAGCAGAACAGGGAACTTGAACAAATCATATCTAAAGAAGGCTTTAACAAAAACGAATTCTTGGATTGATTTGAGCCCTGGATGAAATTGACCCATAAGAGAGCAGAGCTACACTCAAGAGATGTCTAACTTCTCAGCCATCTAGAATACCTGGGTCCAAGTTAAAATGTAGCAAGCATTATGAAATAGACTGTCTACACATTGTCAAATGTTTGAATGGCCATTACAAAGACTCCCTAGGCTTATGACACTTGGTAATACTACATCAAATATCGTAGCTACATCCTCCTCCAAGAGTGCACTGGGGATTGAGTATTTTCTATAATGCTTGGGTTTTGAGCTGATTTAAGCTTCTGACAACAGCAATGGGGATGATGGTAATAGTCCTACTGCTGATTGGATGAGTTATCATCAAGTTATTGCTTCTGTGGTACTTTTCCAAGTACTTTGGAGGCATTCTCCTTATAGAACACTTATAACTGTCAAGCAAAGGAACTATAGGCACTGATACTTTATAGACAAGAAACTAAGGCAAAAGAAAAGGAAATAATTTTCCTATGGTAGCATAACAGTAAATATTATGTCAGAGACTCACACATGGGTCTTTCTTACTCCTTAAATAAGACATTCCTCTGGCTTCATACTTTCTTGCATACTGTTTGTAAGATTTACTCAGAGAATTACAAACATACTGAAGATCTAAAAATCTTTACTGTTAGATCCACAAGGCACCAAAGTTTACATTTTTAACTGCGATTTAATTTAATAATCCTTAAAACTAAAATTTTGGAGCACTACGCGAAGAGACGGTGGACTGTGAAGAGATGTAGCAGAATCCGTATCTATGAAACGCAATACATCTGGAAGGCATAAGCTTTCAGTATTGCTTGGGAGAGCCTCTTGTTTGCCTGAACATACTATTATTAGCCTGCCTTCCCTCAGCTTTACAGCTCTTAGCATTTTCTCTTTTTACATATTCACCAAGCCAATTCCTGATCTTTATTTAAGTAGGGAATTCTCTCTTGGGAAAGAATGTGCTGACCAGATACTTTAAATACCAGTCCCCATGGTTGTTCTATTTTCCATTATCCATTAATTAATTAACTCGCTGGTGCCAATTAAATATAAGTTTAAAGTAGCTCAAGATAGCACCCCTCCCCCCAATGCAACATGCAACTCCTTCAGGAATTAAAATTCGTTGGACATATTGATGGTTAATAACACCTATCTGTTTCAGGAACAGACACATTGAAAATTTTTGTGGCAACATATTTGTGGACCTGCAGCTGTTACCTTACACTCTGCTAACTGGAAATGGATATATCCTGTTCATTTTTTCAATTTCTTTATTTATATCTGTGTCACTCTGAGTTACTAACAAAAACTATAGACCAAGAATTTTCTATTCACTATAAAACTTGTTTTAGTTCTGGACATGGTGCATGGTACCATGGCAAATATTTATTATATAACTGAAAACACAAACACAATCCTTACCTTGAATATAAGTAAAGTGATACAGTTTTTATTTGATGAATGAAAACAGTAAATCAATGGAAAGTTAAGTAGTTTGACCATGACATAGACTAACTTGTCCATTATTAATACTGTAACATCTCAATTCTGAGTAGTTTATTTTCTTGTACAGCATCTCATCATGCTTCCCATTGCTGTAATGCTTACCCCTTCCAAATTCTAAATAAAATTCTGATGTTCTTTTCTGAGAGAATTTTTGTATGAGTTTCTTTTTGAAATATGGATATATTCTAGCTTCTCTTGTCCTTACTTGCTTAGTAAAGTCAGGGCATTAGACACAGAGTAATCATCAAATGAATACACGCAGAGGCTGGCAACCCTCACTAGGTAACCACTAGTCTAGTAGAGACATGTGCAAGTTGGAAGAAGGAAATGGGATGGGTAACATAATGCCAAGGAAAGTCCACAGATTGTGCAGCAAACGGCATGTGGAGAGGGGATTTGACTGGAGGGCAAAGATTAATATTGTGAGCCACAGGCATATGAAGAGAAAATTGGAAAATAAGGTTTGGAATTAGGTTTGGGTTTATTGTGCATTAGCCTTAAAGACTGATATAGTTATCTGGATTTTGGGCAAAAGGTTCTAAAAAGGAATCAATTTTGAATCAAGTAGGGATATTTTTTAAGAACTCTATGAAGAAGACAAAACTAAATCACTATTAAGATAGAATGTTCTACACACTCATTGCCAATGTATAGTATATTCAAAAATTGAAGCAGGGAAAGAGAAGATGTTTAAAAATCTAGTCTTTTGTCACGAAGGCAATGATATCCACAGTAAGATCACAGATCACAAGACCACTTTGCCCTGTTTTTGCACAGATATTGATAGTGGCTTTTCCTTCTGCCTCACCTAAAGCTCAACCTTCTCAGCTTTTCTCCATGAATTCCATAAAGTTTTAAGCTGTGGTGCCATAATTTTTGTGTTTCTACTTTCTCCACTGATCTCATTTATTTCAATACCATCATTGTATTCACAGCTCCCCAGGTCTATAATACAGGCTTGAATTCTTGCAATTGAATGCGGAGTCATTCAATCAAGAATCTGCCTATGTTTCTGAAAAAAAAAAAAAAAAAGAGATTCCTAAATTTTACTTGTCTAAGAACACTAAATGTGTCATCATATGTCCCTATTCCCTTAGCCAGTTGAACTTCTCAAATCACCGAACAATTCTTTATCTATAAAACACATACACTTAAAAGAAAAATTCTGAGGAATCAGAGGCATCAGATTAATGTATTTATATCTCACTAATAACTCATAAAAGCAGCTATAGTAAATAGAGAACAAAATTCTAAAATTAAGACTAGTGTTTTCATTTGTCTGGGGCTGATGAGGTAATGTTGAACTTCAAACTTCAGCACATAGGTTGTGACCTTGAAATGGAATTTCTTAGTGGGGTCCAGCAGAGCTTCTCATGGGGTTCATTGTATATTTTGGACAGTAAATATAATATTTGAGATATGAATGTTTTAGAATGACAGACACTAGGAAAGCTATCAAAAACTTCTTCAAAATAATGACAAAATACATTGTAGTTCATCAGAAGAATCATGAACAAAGAAGCCTATCTTATCTGCCCTGGTATAATAATTAAGATAGACCAAAACACAACAAATACCCTTTAAATCCTTAAGTGATAAATAAGACTTAAAAATGTTTTCATTTTCTACCAAAAAAAAAAAAAATCAGAAGAGGTAACATAGAACATACCTTTGTATACACAAGCCTTGCAAAAGCTAGCTAATGATCCCCAGCCCAGTTTTTTTTTAACTTTTATAATCAATTACATGAGATTTATATAAGGAAAATAAGTCACTTATTTGGCATATAATGCTATGATTTTTGACAACTATACAGAGTCACATAAAGACAACTGTAGTAAAGATATACAGTAGGTCCATCAGCCTTGACCTTACCTTGGCAAGCATGACCAGCTTTCTGACTTTGTAAGTTTGGTTTTAGAGAGTGTCATAGAACTGTCTATTTGGACTGCAGCTTTCTGAGTTTGTGTTCCCTCTCATGCATAATTCATTCCACATCGATCCCTGTGCTAAGCATTCGATTGCTATGACAAAGTACCTGAGGCATCAACTAAAAGGAAGGTAGATTTATTTGGGCTTATTATTTCAAAGCTTTCCCCATGGTTGGTCGATTTTAGTATTTGGGGTCTGAGGTAAACCATTATGGCAAAGAGCACACATGAGTGCAAAGCTGTTCGCCCCATCTCTGTCAAATGCAGAAAGAAAAGGGTGTCTCCAATATTTCCTTCAACAATACCTCTTGAATGATGTTTTCTCATTAGGACCCGCCTCTTAAATTCTATTTCTTGCCATTTACATAACAGACTGCTTGCTGTAAGACATTTCTGGCCTAGTCTGGCCCCAAGATTCAGACAAGCAGTCCCAAATGATCACACAAAGTCTTATGTTAATTACGTGCTGTTTGGCCTATGGCTCAGGCGTATTACTTGCTAACTCTTACTTCTAAACTAACCCACGATTAGCCATATATCTTGATACCTTTTCTCAGAGCAGCATTCTCATTTGCTTCTCTGTGTCTCCTTGTAGTCTGTTCCTCTGCTCTTCTGTTTTCCAGAATTCTCATATTCTGGTTTTCCTGCCTCTATTTCCTGTCTAGCTACATGACCAATCAGTGTTTTATTAAAACAATATTCACAATGGCAAATATATGCATTGTACAACAGCATAATTCCACAGCAGCTGGTGACCAGGACTTTAACACACAGTTTTGTTGAAAATAGTTATGATGGAAACAATAATAGCCACTTTTGGATTTATCAATAATTTCTTCCTTCATATTGCTTGCTAAAAGAGTATTATATGACTACAACAATTCATTTTGTCATTCGCCAGCTATAGGACATTTGAATTAAATTTCATTGAAAAAATTACTTTGGTTCAAGCCTTCAACTTATCTTGGAGCTGTCTCTTCCCTCTTCTCTAGTGGTCTACTTCCCATATTGCAGTAGGAACCTTATATTCATTTGTAGACCATATGGTGGGATTTTGTTTTATAAATCCTTACAATGACTTGCACAGAGCAGCCACATAAGAAAGCTTACATCATTACTAAGGTCATTTATTTGCCCATTGCTCCCTGTCTGAGTACGGGAGAATAAAAGAATGTTCTCCCATGCATCTCAGCCTTCTTGGTTTCATTCTCATTTCAGGCATTGCCTTTTTCTTTTCTTTGTCTCACAGGCCACTGGATGTCTGGGTCTACTCCATTTTTATCACAGGGAAACTTTCCAAAGGACCCTGTTCTGTTCTCCCTGCACTAAGCCTTCCTCCTGTCTCATTCTTTTTCAATAGCCTTGACATTTAGTTTTGCCTCTATTTTGAATTATTTGATGACTTACATAGGGTTTCCCTATTTTCTGCTTCTATATGCAGAAAGTATAAACCACTCACAGATAGAGGCAATCTTTATTTTGATAGAATCTTGCTATGTAGCCAAGATTATCAGTGGTTCTCTGACCTCTGTCCCTAAACGCTACAGGTCTATGACACTACCTCTGCCAAAGTCTACGGTATTGACTATTCATTGCTTATCTCCATAAAAATTATAAAGCCCAATGTTTAGTAGAGAATTTAACATATTTTAAATGCTACAAAATTGTAAATAAGCAAAGTTATTGTCTTATTTACCCCTTTGCTCACCTTATCCTAAAGGAGCTGACTCATCTCCAAACAAGCTTCCATGAATCAGTTAATCACCACCTCTCCACCCATGCAGGAAGACAACAGAAATTTTTACACATCCACCTCCACATACATTGTCATCCAGTTTTGTTGAGCCAAATCTAGATACTTGTGTTCAATAGTTTTATGTCAACTTGTCACAAGATAGTCATCTGAGAAGAGGGAGCCTCAGTTGAGAAAATGCCTCCTTAAGATTGACCTGTAGGCAAGCCTTTAGGGAATCTTCATAACTAGTCATTGACTGGGGAGACCCAGCTCATTGTGTGTGTGGTGTCATCACTGGGTCCATGGTCCCATGTTTTATAGCAAAGCAAACTCAACAAGGCATGAGTAGGGAGACAGTAAGCAACACCCTTTACGACCTCTGCTTCATCTCCTGCCTCTAGGTTCCTTCTCTGTTTGAATTTCTGTTCTGACTTCTGTTGATGTTGGGCAGTGATATGGAAGTACAAGACAAATAACCCATTTTCTCCCCAACCTTATTTTTGCTCATGGTGTTTCATCACAGCAACAACAACCCTAAGACAGACAATATTCTTTCTTTTTGTTCAGAGTGGTTGTGTGTGTGTGTGTGTGTGTGTGTGTGTGTGTGTGTGTGTGTGTGTGTGTGTGTGCTTGTTTCGTTGTTAATTTATAACACATAGATTATAGGACTAAGATACTGATATTCACTAGGAGAGGGAGAAGAGAGAAGCCATATGTCAGAAGGAGATACACACAAGACTCAACAGGTTGAAGATGGAGTAGAGAGGATAAAAGTAAAGCAGAAGTGTAGATGGGAAACAAAGGGATCTGAGAACAGAGGCTTTGGAATATTGCTCTTCATGAGATTGGGGCACCCAGAGAGCTAGGGAATGAATATTTAGGAGTCAGGAAGAACACTCATAGATGTTCAGAAGTGCAGTGATTATCAAGTATAGCGTCAAGAACAGGCCCATGTGGGGGTGAGATAGCTCAAAAGCTAAGAGCCAAACAACTTGAGATCAGTTCTTGGCACCCATGTGGGAAGACTCAGTGACCATCTATAACTGCAGCCCCCAGGGTTCTGACACAACTTTGTGGTTTCAACGGACACCTGCACACATACGTATGTGGTCTATGTGAATTGATAATAAAAATTTCCACTTAAAAAAATAAAAGGACAGGTTTATTACATTGTAAGTTCGTAGAGCCCCAAAGAGAGAAGAGTCCTGAAGAAGAGATTTGAGGGTTAGAATTTGGGAAAACACAAGCTACTGATTTTAGTTTCCAGTATGCCAGAAGGTGGAAACGTAAAAACGAGGATAAGTCGTATCTTACATAGTTCATATGATCAATATTTCCCCAATAGACCATTAAATTCATGCGCTTTAGGCATTAGATCACGTGTACCAGGTTCTTTCCTACTGAAGAAATAAATGGGTGTGTGAATGAATGAAGAATGTATGAAGGAATAGAACATAGGAAAGAACTATAGGAAGTAATTGAGGAGTAGGCCTCAGGAGCGATAACACAGGCTTCCCCACTTGTCTTGTTAACAGATTGTTGTCTGGCGTGATACCTTTGTCTGTTTGTTTGTTCAGAGCTATGTGGTCCTTATTTCCAACAGTCTAAAACAAACACACTGAGCATACAGAAAACATACTGAAATGGTTGATATACGTTTGAGGAAAGATAGCAGCATTAGCCAATACCATCTTTTGTCAATTTTTTTTTCCAGAATCTACTCTATGCATCTATTTCTAGTGCTTGCAATTAGTTGTTTTATTTGCAAATAAAGCATTTTCTACAAAGCACTTCCCGTCTACATAACAAAGCTCGATAAAGTGTTTTATTCCCTGCTGGCCACTATTACAGTTGTATTTTTTCAATCCACAGATGTTCACTTATTTCTAACTAGTTATAAACATGACATTGAATGATATCATCATGGTTCATAGATGTGTACTTGCTTATCTGAGGTTTAACACCCATCTCTTTGCCTTTCTGAGTTGTAAACCACAAGCAAAGCACTGAAGTGCAGAACATTTGGTTTAAAGTGGATACATTATTTTGCATAATGGATTAAAACTTAAGCAGGAAAATTCAAAGCTCATAGTCTCACGATAAGAAATTTTTTTAGTTCTTGAGACAGCAACAAGGGATATGCCATTCCTATAGTTCTTTCTTTCTCTGAAAAGAATTACAGGAGAAGAAAATTTTCCATAATGCTTATAGGAAAATCACATACAAAAATTTAGAATAAAAACATCAAAGAAAATAGATGTATGCTTTTATCTCTATGAGAAAAGTCTTCAAAGAAAATATAAGTACTCTCTTTTCATTGCATTGCATAGGGGTTTCCACAACGGAATCACATATCATTGCAGCCATGTTTGGTCATGGTGCAGATTGTCATGTCATTCAGCAAACCCACCCTCTTTGGAGCTAACATCTTTACTCTTGGAGTAGTTTTTAATCCTCTTCATTCTGTACATATCTATTCCAAATCAATATATTCTCGAATACATGATTTTAGATATCAATGGTACCACATCTCAATCTGATGTCTGTCTCCTTTTTTAATATATTCTGCAAATAGAACACTTAAAAATATAGGGCTCAAAGCTTTTTATAGATAATGCATTGACCAAATGAATGTCACATGTTTGCTATATGAAAAAATAAGGTGATTTTGTCTCATTTCTCCCTATGTCTCTGTGCTCAACATGGAATTTTTTATTAAATGTATGAATGTTTTTCTTCTTATGTCTGTCAGTTTTCCATACCACCTCATCTGGATGCTGCACAATTTACTTTCATTATGGTGCCACCTATCAAGAGGAAGTATTAGATCATGTAGATTGACAACTCAGTTCCCCAGCTACCCCCATTTAACCCTATTCACAAGCAGTAGGTAATCATCTATAAATTTAACAGACTGGCTGCAGAATGATTTCCATGACCTTTTCTTTCCTCAATGTAAGTTGGATTTGATCAGTTTGCTTCAGTGAATACCAGGATACAGAAAGTACACATTCATTTGTTGCTGTGTAGGATGTTGCAAAAAAAAAAAATACAAATGAACGACTAAGTGAAAAGATGCATAGGGCAGTGTATGAAGAATGGCCATGAAGGATATGAGAAGCATCTCACCTTCTCCTGGGTGCTACCTAGAATTTCCTAAGACTTTCATGTGTTCTGGAACTCAGAACTTGTTTATCAATGCTTTGGAAACTATTTCTTTGGTTTTAAATATAATTACATCATAACTTTTAATTTCACCTCCAACATTTTAATTACTTTGGAAGTGGGGCTGAAAGTTCTAAGTCAAAATTCTTTTGGGAGATTGCTTGATCCTGAGACTACTAAGAAGTCCACCCTAAATCACTAAGGACTTTAGAAAGATGTTCATCGTGAATTATTTCCCACCATGAAGGAAACATTGAAGGCTTATTTGTTTAGCCTTGCCATAGTAGGCAGGAGACAGTGAGCAAATACATTTCCCATTGTACCACGTCAGCAATCATCTTCTATGACGATTGTATGAACTGAGGCCTATCACCATCCAGTCTTTTGAGTTATTAATCATGCAACTTGAAAGAATTCAATGTTCTTCGTATGTGACAATTATTCATCTCTTTAATTGTCCTAGCAGATGATGAGGTACGTTCTATTAACATCTCCCACTTCAGAAGAGGAAAATGAAGCTTTCCAAGTTATTTTCCCATAGTAATTGGTGGAAATAAGTATAGACATCCAGGCAGGCTGACCCCATAGCCACTGTTTGTCCCACAATATTTGAGAGTACTTTTCTGAATACACCAACAGGGTTCTCTTCCAGCTGTCAACAACCCAGGAATTTGTTTAGGTTCCCTGTATTTGTTTGCTTCTGTGTTTGCTAATTCCAACTAGCTCACGTATTGTGTTTCTAAGGGGAAACACCGACTTGGGTAAGACTTTCAATCCTATTGTTTTGGGCTCTCAGTTTCATAAAAGGCACAAATTTATTTTACCCGCAGAAAAAGAAAAGGACCTCTTACATTTCATTGGTTTTATAGATGTCAAGACAATCTCATATGTTCTCTAGTGCTTTGGTTTTTAGGGTACTTCCAATATAGGTCTCTTCTGAAAACATAAATCCCCCCCCTCAAAGGGGTAGTGATGCATTGCTAATTTACCAATGGTGAGCTTGATGTAGAGGAAGACATTGAAACAAACTGATCACTGAGTTTGGAACAAGGAGAGCATATGTATGTAAGATGCACCCCAGGAGCAAGTGGAAGAAGACCTAGTAAGTTCTACCATAAAATAGAGAACTGCCAGCCCGGAGGGGAGCAGAAGCTGGCTTTCTTCCTGGTGCTTTGCTGATGATCCAGGGCCTGGGTTTGAAACCCTTGAGTCATCTTCAGGTGTCATGTCTTAGGATAGGCATCTCTGGCTGACATTTCCTTCTTGTCAGGAGCACTTTTATAGACCTTGCTGCTTGTGATCTCATTCTATGAACTCTTTAAGCAAATGAGATATAGAATAGGTTCAATTGCAGATGCATTTCAGCACTGATCATGCTGGGGCTGTGTATTGCAGGGAAGGTAAAGAAACAAAAAAACAAAACAACAACAACAAAAAAAAAAACAAAAAACCTTCCCATCAGATCAAATGCTATTGAACCAGCCTGGAGAGGGAACTGAGCACAGTGACCCTGACTACATCCTGGCATTTAGCACCTCTAGGAAATAGCAAGTGAAAGAAATGCTTCCTGACTACTCAAGCATTTCTGTTGGAGCTAGTTCAAAGCCAGAGTTGATTGTGAGGTTTGACAGCTATAGTGTTCCTCACCTAAAGTAATTAGCAGTAACAGTACCTAAAAGCTCCAGCTCTTGAAAAAGACAGCCGTCATGCTGCTACTGTATAGCTACCTTCAGCCAGTTATGAACTAGCTCCATTTCAGCCTCCGCTCAATTTTCAGTTCACTCCTATGGAAGCAGGAGTCTAATTGTTCCAGGCACTATAATTTGAAATAATTGACTCCAGTGTTACATCATAGTTCTTGGGATACCAGTGAAGAAGGACATGTGTAGCATTACAGTAAATAAAGCCTTCCCACACCAAACCAAAAGTATCCCCTCCCTTCTCCTGGGAGTATTAATGTCTGGCTAGGGCTTTGAAAGGAAATGCTACCTCTGTCCCTGCATGATTGCAAGCCCTTCTCGCTGTTGTGAATAAAAGGAAGAAATTAAATAGCATTTAGTCATCTCAGAGGTCAAAAGGAATATTGTAATTCCAGAAAACTTTGCTTTACAGCTAATACCCTTTATTGTTTCAGCTTGGCAGCTTTACCAGGGAGGACAATTGTTGAGCCAGAATTATAGCACTGAATGTGCATTAAACACAACAGGCTTGCTATTGTCAAATTATTTATGCCACTTAAGAATTTTAGCAGTCTGACTATGCAGAGCAAATATCCAAGATTCTTCTAAAAAGAAAGATTCAGCAATACTGAAAATGTTCAGCAGCTTCTAATGACTCAACTACATTTTTTAAATAAATAGAATAAAGAATACTGATAAAACAATCAGATCCTAGATGTTTTTCGATCCTATGACATAGTATAGAACAGCATGGCACAGCAGAAAGTACATTTTTTTTCTTAAATGTCATAGACTGAGAGTTGAGAGCCAGTTTATATAAGCATAAGACTATGATCTCATTCTTGGTCTCTGTGGCTCATCTTAGAAATGGAGATACTAATATTATCTCTTTCTTGTTTTATTACATAAATTGCTGTGGGAAAGGCCCATAGGAGGTTAGCATAGTATCAGATACTAAGAATATAATAAATGTCATTATAGTTACTATTATCATCTTCATAATTATTGCCACAGATTTATGACAATTTAAAGAATTTAGTTTCTCTGGATGAGTCTGATAAATTGAGAACTGTGGCAGAGAATGGAATAGAGGTGACATTTCTCTTTCAAAGTCATAGCAGGTGTGTATTTTCAATTTGATAGAATATTACCTAATTTACTGTAATGCTACAGTGATGTAACCCCATGGCCAATTATGTCGAATTACAATGACTGGAACAATTAGACTTCTCTTCAATAGCATTATGCCGGCTATAGACATTTCTACACATACCTGGCCGACTAGATTGTAATTGTTAGCCAGTGTTCACTGGAATTGGGTCCATTTGTTTGTTTGCATTCTGGCAAATGGAATGTGGTCAGAAGTGACAAATAACACTTAAGCTTGACATGGAAAGATTCTCCTCTCCATCTAAGTTCTTTTAATTTTACCATCTGCTTATTGGAAATTAGTACTCCTTTCATGTGTTGGAGATAGCTCTTCAATTTTAGATACACTGGCACAGGTAAGCATGTTTCCATACACACCACACCACAGAGAGAGAAGGGGGGGAGTCCTTTTGGTCTTAGAGGTCTTAAGGCTGAGATATGTGACTTAGGGCAACTGCGTTAGCATTTGTGATCTCATAGTTTGTTCTCCAGATGTTGTCGTGTATTATTACAGTTCCAGTTGACTCAGAAAATGAAGGCAAGAGGATAGAAGTTGGAAATTAGAGACTAGAACACAGTTCTTCCAGTCAAGTGCTTACCGTAAAGCATGAAGGCTTGAGTTTATGCCTCCATCACTTCTGTAGATGTGTGTGTATGTGTATTTAAAACCTCAGAGCTGAGAAAGACTAGCAAATTCAGTCAGTATAGATAGAACAGGCTCATTGAAAGACCTTGTCTCATGAAATAAGGTGAGGGGCACCTGAAGAAGAAAGTTAATTAGACATCTAGCCTCCACACACATGCATGCACACACATATGTACTCCCATGCACACACTGAAACTGTGCAGCCACCTAACATGTATTTATTACACACCCACACACAAAACAAACAAATAATGCAGAAATACTTTAAAAAAATAAAAGTAACTCCAAGCCAGTTCTGCTATATAGCAAATTTCAGGCTAGCCTGGGCTAAATTAGAACTTATCTCAAAAATAAGCAAAATCAAATTGAAAAAAAGCAGAAAATGTCCTGTTGGGCATGTGAGCAAATGCTTCTAACCATATCACTTGCTAGTCTTAAGGAAGAAAATCCCATATTGAAGCCAGCCTCTGTCATATGGAAAGTTTCAGTTCAGCCAGGGTTACACAGTAAGACTTTATCTAAAACAAAAGCAAAATAATATAAAAGATAACTCAAAGAATTATTTTCCAATAGATAATGATTGAAAAATCATGGCTAAAATAATGATATGAGCTTATTACACACAAATGAAAAAGTCAAATTGGCTGTGGTGGCACATACCTACAACCACAGTACCCTAGAAGCAGGAGGATGACAGGCAAGTTCAGCACAGTCTGGGCTGCACAGTGAATCTGTGTATGAAATGAAGATCTGTAAGGGTATCAAAATAGAGATGGAGGCAAGAAAGAAGAGAAGAATTGGAAATATAGGAAGGAAAAAGAATGAGAAGTGAAGAAAGTAATGGGGAGGGGAGGGAAGGAAAGAAGGGATGAGGAAGGGAGGGGAGGAGAAAGCCATTCTGTCCATAACAAAACAAACAAACAAACAAAAAATCCCCAAATAAAAATAAACATAGGCTAAGACATGACAGCAATTATATTTTGGAAGCAAGAATAAAGGATATGATAGAATGGAAGGGAGAGAGCCTTTGTAACTGGTGAATTTTTTTTTTTAAATGTATTTTGTACGTATACGTGTTTCTTACAAATCTCCAAATCTTATAACAGTTTAATCTGAGATATACCATCATACTCTGTACTTTACCCTGAGGACTAAATGCAGATTAAGTCTGAAAATAACAGTGTTTACACACAGTGTCCATTTGCACATTCAGTATTCAGACTATTACCTGCTAGTGATATGGGGTGTCTTTCTGTACACTGCAAATTATCACTGGATAATAAAGAGCATATTTTGGCTTATGGCAAGCCAGCTTATAGACAGTCAGGAAATCCAAACATAGATAAAGGGGAGGAAGGGTGGAGTCATTCAGAGACTTGATCCAACAGCCCAAGAAACAAGATATAATAGAGTATGGGAAAGCCATGAGCCAGGTTTCAATACAGATTAAGTTGTAAGGGCTAGCTGATATTGCGCTTAAATCATAAGCCAAGCAGTTTATTATTAATATAAGCTTCTGAGTATTATTCTGGGCTAAGCAGCAGTAGGCTACAGGTCCATACCTCAGGAATAGGCTAGAATGAATGGTTCAGGAACACCATACTACATGTTAGTGTACAGCCCATAACAGTCTACCACTTTGCCTTCTGCAGATTATCTGGAACTTCAACAGCTGTTTTTTATCTTGTTTGTTACATTTTATTTGTGCCAACATGAACTGCTGCCCCATCTATTCACCAACCTCCTTGCTCATCTATTGACTGTTTGAATGTATTGTCTACATATTGGTGGAGTGATATTTTCCAGCTATAATCACGGTCAAGTTTATCACATCATTAAAATGTTGGCTTACTTCTTCATCCTTCCAGTGATGACCCATTGCAAGCTCCTTCAGTTTCACTGCAGACACACTAATTTCCTTTAAACCCATCTTTCTTCGGCCTATTCTCATTCATGTTTGAGCCCTCTCTTTCAGAATAGGCTTAAGAGCTCTATCACCATTCAAACAATCAGAGTTTTGACAATAAGTGCCAGACTGTTATTTTTGATTGTTAACTTAATTGAATCTAGAGATGTCCCGAACCTGTTGGAACTTCTAAAAATAAGATGAAAACCCTACCCTGAGTGTAGCCAGCACCATTTAATAGTCTGGGGGCAGAGACGGAGAAAAGGAACAATCTTGTTGGCATAATCACTCTCTCTTGCTGCTTCCTGGTCACTGAAGGATGAACAGCTTTGCTCCTCCATGCTTTTTTTTAAAAATGAAGTTCTGTCTCTTTACAACCCACAAACATACAACCTGATCCACTTCAAAACCAGCAGTCAACATTAGTCTCTCCTTCTGCAAGTATTTTAAATAGAGTATTGTGTCAGAGTAAGGAAAAGCTAACAAGCCTCGTCCATGGCAAATAAGTTCAGCACCTTCTATGTGGACCTTGCATCTCAGGCTCTAGCACTGAGACAAAGTAGCTTCTACTACCCAAGCAAGTCTAAGGCCACAGCTGCAGCCCTGCCTGAGAATCGGACTCCAGGCTCTTCAGCTGCCCCATGGCATTCACAACTAGTGACTCTCCAGGCATCCCTCAAGCTTTCACTGTTAGATCACGATTGCTGAGGAACTGAACTTCCTGACTGGAGCAGTTGCCAAATTTAATCTCTGCCATTGCAGCATACAGATAGGTAGTATAGAGCTTCCTAGTTCCATCACATAAGCCGATCTAGTAAATCTCCTTTAATAACGAATGCATATCATAATATCCATGATATGTACTAATTGTTAGGCCTTTTCCTGAAGATAACCCCACATAGGACTGAGGTGTTGCTCATCATGTAGGAGCATTTGCTATCTAAGTATACAGTCTTGAGTTCTAATCCCTAGCACCAGTTCATATATTGTCCTAGTACTTTAGAGAGTAGAGACTGAGTTCTCTAGGGCTTTCTGGATACTGGCTGAGATCCAGGTTTACTGAAAGATCTGTCTTAAGAGAGTAAGACAAAGTGTGATGTCAGAGGACAGCCGAGAACATCCTCTGGATTTTATATACTCACACATGATTGTGTACACACACACACACACACACACACACACACACACACACAGGCTCACACGCGCACGCGCTGATAGAGAATGCTGCTTTGGTACCATAAGTATTCTTGAGAAACAGAATTGCAAGGATAATTTTCTCTAATGATTTGATGCTTCTGGAGCTTTCTGTCTACATTGCCCATATCTAAAGTTTCTAAATATTATCTTTTTATTATGGGCATCCCTAATAATGCATAGTGATGAAGTGTTTTTAGAAACTGTATATGGTAGGTACATCTGACACCTTGATTCACCACATGAAAGAAAAAGGCTTTAATGGTCCTGTGTATCACACTTGAACTTGTCTGGAAGACATAAATAGGATGTAAGCTGCTTGCTTCTAACATCACTTGACAAAGCTACAAGAGAAAAGCAAAAACTCTGAGATGGAATTTTCAAGATCCAGATGTACTTATGTCTAATGTTTTTCTAAGTATGCCCTGAGAAAAGATTTATGCTCATGGAGTCATGGAGTTGAAGCTGAAAACCTGATACTAACTCTCATCATGTGATTGGCTAACATATAACCCATGTTTAAGGCTCAGCCTCAACTGCTATCTGTAGCCTGATTAGAAACGAGTGGAATCCTCTAAGCTGAGATAGAGATATGTGGAAAAGCTCTGACGACATCGTGAACATCAACAGTGATATTATACGGGATTCTTTTGCCAGAGGAATCACCCTCCTTACCTTTACTGTCTCCACACATCTACAATATGACCCTATCCATTTTGCCTAAAAGATTTAACTCTCTATCATCTATGGAAATAACAGTGACATAAACATCCTCTGAAGAAAAGACCAATATGATAATGCTAACTTTCCTCAGCATTCACCACTAACACTCATTTTTGCACTAAACCTATAAGCAGGCTTCACTTTCTGCGGGCTTCTAGAGCTGAGAAACAAGGAACTTTCTGAAAAGTTCTTGAGTTTTCTAATTTCTATAAGCAGAGATCTGATAAAGCAGAGATTAATTTTAAATGTATGACATAAAGATGATGGGAAAATAAAAGTAGAATAGTCTTAATTTAAAGATATAATCAGAGATTCTGGTATTAATGCTGAATTTCACATAATTACAAATGAGGTGATAAAAGTTTGTGTCTTTTTCACTGTTCTACCATTGTGAAGAGACACCACGACCAAGGTAATTCACATCAAAGAAACATTTTTTGACATTATTTTATTTAAAGGGTTTATTTTTTTAGCATATTAACCACAATTCCCCTTTCCTCTTCTTTTTCCACTCACCTTCCCTAGCTCCCCCCACCCCAACCCCACCTTAAAAAGGATAAGGCCTCCTACAGGGAGTCAGTAAAATCTGGGATATCAGGTTGAGTCTGGACAAGCCCCTGCCCCCTATATCAAGGCTGAGCAAGGTATCTCTCTACAGAGAATGGATTTCAAAAAGCAAGTTTATGGACCAGGGATAAATCTTGGTCCAACTACCAGAGGCTTTATATATTTCTCAAGGCACCCAACTGTCATCCTTGTTCAGAGGGCCTACTATGGCCCCTTACAGGTTCCCCAGCTGTCAGTACAAAGTCGGTGAGCTCCCAGTAGCTCAGGTCAGCTGTCTCTGTCATGATCTTGACCCCTTTGCTTATATAATCCCTCCTCCTTCTCTTCAACTGGACTGCAGGCTCTCAGCCCAGAGTGTCACAGAAGGTCAATGGGCTAACTTAAATGCAATGGATCTAGTGGGATACTGAAGTGGTTAGGGCCATGTGACATCACTCAGTCATCAAAGGAAGGTAAGTGGAATTTACTGTAAGGGACAGCAGATACATAGAAAATGATCATAATTCTATGACTCATGTTGACCTATGGCATTGACTAATTAGTCATGGTGTTCCCAGAAGTAAAGAAGTAGGAGGCCAACTGGCTTCCTTCTTGATCTTTATGAACAGAGACGTTCCAGAGCAAATAAATGAAAAGCGGCATTGAATCACAATAACAGAGTATCAGATACTCCAGCCCATTTCCAGACTTAAGCCAATTTACTGGCCCAAGCCCTTGAGAAAGTGTCTGCTACATAACAAAACAAAATTATTGTCAATCTTTTTCCCTTTCCTCAAATGGGTCCACGTTTTGTTGTTTTGTTTTGTTTCTTTTTGTTTGTTTGTTTTTGTTTTTAATGGGATAATTGTGCATTGGGGATCAGAAAATAATCAGACTTTCTAAGTCCTACTAAAGATTGTTTCTGTGTTGACATGGATTCTCAAAGAACCAAAATTGTAGTGTGGCCTTCAGATCAACGTAAGAGTGGATGGAAGCCAAATGATCAATGTAAAAAGCAAACCAGGGTGGGTCTAATGGGTCCCTGAACTCATACCAGGAGTGTTTCAACATTCTCAAAATTTACAATGGAGCATATATACTTAGAATTTGGCAAATCCACATGTTGATTACCTAATTTGTGATGGGAGGGAGGGCTATTATCATGAGGAAAGACATGTGAAAACCAGTAGAACTACCTCTATCTAGGAAAATGAAACAAACAAACACAAAAATCTGTCTAGTGGCTGTAGTACAAGGTTTCTGGCCCAGACTTTCGGTCCTAACTTCAAAGTTTAGGTCCGCAGACCCGCAGACCCACAGTCCCACAGTCCCACAGTCCTACAGAGACACACAGACACTTTCATTAGTTTTTGGCTGATCAGCCTCAGGCCCAGGCATATCACTTGCTAGCTCTCTACCCTTCATCTAACTCATGTCTCTTGTTCAGCCATGCGGCTCAGTACCTTTCTTTAGAGCAGCATAGTTGTCCTCGGCTTCCTCTGGCTTCTCTCTGGTCCTTTCCTGACACTCTGCTCTCAGAGATTTTTCTAGTCTGGTAGCCCCGCCTACCCTTCCTGCCTGCCTTTGGCCAATCAGCTCTTTTTATTAAACCAGTGAGTGGGACCATGAAACAACACAATACCCCTACAAGTGGCTCCATCAGGATTTGAAAGATCCATTGGCAATGGTTTCTACTGTAACCTGCTTAATTCTATTTAACCTCCATGGAAGACCAGTGGATCATGACAAAAGTGGCAGCTGATTATCATTTAGTCAAATAGTCAAATAGATGAAGCTGTTATATAAGATATGGTTCCTTTCTTGAGAAGATAAACATTATCTACTGGTATTTGGCATAAAGCTTTGGATCTATTAAATAATTCTTTGTTGCACATAACCCCCAACATAAGCAGTTTGCTTTCTTATGGTTTGTATCTCTTCTAGATGATCTCACAGTTGTCTGTTACATTTGTGATGTCATACTTCTTTTAAGGAGTAGGGTAGCAATCATTCTGGACTCATTGGTAAAACATTTTTACTTAAAAAAATTAGGGGTCTTCCAATTCAGTAAAATGTGTGCTGTGTGGACATATAGATACAGTCCTTCAAAGTAAAGACTAAGTTTTTACATCTCTTGTTCTACCCAGAAAAAAACACAGCACTTTGTGGGTATATGGGATTTTCAAGACAACACATATCTCCTTTAGATGTGTGTTAGATTCCTGTGGTCCATACACCATGTGAAAGTTTCTATATTTGAGTGGAGCCAAGAAGAGGTGTTTATGTGACTTTTCTCTTGTGATGACCAAGGCAACTCATAAAAAGAAGAGTTTATTTCAGCTCACATTTGCAGAAGGATAAGAGTTCATCTTGACAGGGAGTTAAAGCAACAAGCAGCAAGAGAGTGTGGTGGCAAGACAAGGAGCTGAGAGAAGACGTCTTCAGTGGGAATCCTGAATCAGAGAGAAAGTACCAGACATAATTCAGAGCTAAAAATCTCCCAGAAGCTGTCTCCAGTGATTGATGTCTTCCAAAAAGAATGCATTTTTTTTAAACCTGCCCAAACAACTCCAACTAGAGGGCAAGTATTAAATATCAGAGCCTACAAAGAAGACCTTTCTCATTTAAATCACCATATTTCACTCCCTGGCCCCCATATCTCGTGGTCATATCATAATGCAAAATGCATTTAGTCTAATTTGAAGAATAATTAGAGCCTTTCACAATCTCAATAGAGTTCAAAAGTCCATTACAATATGATGTTTCTGGCCTGTCTGGCCTGTGGTCCAGACCAGCAGACCCACAGTCCCACAGAAACACACAGACACTTACATTAGTTTTATGCTGATTGACCTAGGGTCCAGGTATATAACTTGCTAACTCTTTACTCTTAAACTACTCCATGATTTTTTTATCTTGTTCAGCCATGTGGCTTGGTACCTTTTCTTAGAGCAGCATTTCAACTTCTTTCCTCTGCATCTCTCTGACTTCTCTGCTCGGCTCTTCCTGTTCCCAGAGTTTTTCTTATTCTGATAGCCTTACCGACACTTCCTGTCTGCCTTCAGCCAATCAGCTTTTTCATTAAACCAGTAGACATGACAATTATTTATGATGTAACATAATCCCACTACAATTTATGGTCTCTTATGAGACTCAAGGTACTCTTCACTGTAGTGTTCTGTAAAATTAGAGAGCAAAAATATGTGCTTCAAACAAACAATGACAGAATACACCTTACCATTCCAAAAAGGAGAAAGGATGCCAAGGCTGGTATTCTTCACAGCAACCATCAGATGCATAGCTCCAAGTCTGTTTGCAGCTCTTCTTGGCAGATGGCTCATGGTTCTGGCATGTCTAAAATCTTGGGTTTTCAGCTTTACACAATGATCTCTCACTCTCATGGGCTCCTGCTCTCTCAAGTCTGATCTCTTTAGGAATCACAGCCTTTCTTTTATCACCTACCTTTACCACAACATTAAACTTCCAAGTACTATTTTTCCTCTCCAAATTGTACACTTCATATTTCTTTCTTTCCTACTTTCTCTTTTTCATTGTAGATCTACATACGTGTTATTAGTCACAATAATGCAACAGGTTTATTATTATGTCTTATTGAAATTTCTCCCCCTCCTTACAAAAACATAGTAATAAATCACTACTTTTAAATGATAACCTCAGACAAGTACTTAAGACAAAAGCAGGAGGCATACAGGTTCTTTGACAAAATAGTTAGAAGAATGGCTGCCAGACCATTTGCTTTCAAGTCCTTGCTCTCCTCAGCACTGCTATCCTCAAGGTTCCCATTAGAATGGCCCACTGTGCTCTGCATAGAGCATAAAAACAACGTTCCCATTCTAATGTAATAAAGTCCTCCACATTCTTTCCCCAAACTTCATGGTCAAGGTCTTCACAGCAACAGATAACTCTCTAAATCTAAGTTCCGTCTGAGTTACTTTCTTTTACTATAATAAAAATACTTCAACCAAGGCAACTATTAGAAACAAGAGTTTAAGAGTTCTGTCTGGCTTATGGCTTTAGGAGGATAATAAGTCCATCATGGGGAAACATAGCAAGCAGGAGCAGTAAGCTCAGAGATCACAGATCACATCCTCAGTCACAAGCATTTAGAGAGAAGAGGGGGAGAGGAGAAGGGAGGGAAAGAAAGCGAGACAACTAGAAGTAGGGGAACTATAAAGCTCTCAGACCCTGCCTCCATAAATACTTTCCACAAGGGAATTTATTTCTGTGGGAGATTGTGTTGTTTCTTTGTAAATAATTGTCCCACCCACTGGTTTAATAAAAAAGGCTGATTGGCCAAAGGCAGACCAGACAGGAAGTGTGGGCGGAGCTACCAGGCTAAGAAAACTCTGAGAACAGGAAGAACAGAGCAGAATGCCAGAGAGAAGCCAGAAGAAGCAGAGGACAAGCATGCTGTTCCAAGAAAAGGTACCGAGCCCCATGGCTGAACAGGATAAGAGTCATGGGTTAGATGAAGGGTAGAGAGCTAACAAGTTATATGCCTGGGCCTTAGGCTGATCAGCCAAAAACTATTGAAAGCATCTGTGTGTCTCTGTTGGACTGCAGGTCTGCGGGTCTACAGGTCTGCGGGTCTGTGGGTCTGTGGGACTAGAGGTTGAGGTTAGGCCCGAAAGTCAAAGCCAGAAACCTCCTACTACAAATGGCAGCCCAACGTGGGTAAAATTACCCACATAAAGCCATAGAAAGCTTAAAAAACAGTCTAGAGCACAAGAACTGAAGCCCAAAGTAGCTTCTGAGTCTCTGAAGTGGTCTGCGGTAAAGAGACTGAGTGGTATATGTGATTAAATTATAAAATGGTGTGTTTGCTACATGCAATTTAAGGTGAACAAGGCCAGTTCCTGAGTCTAGATGTAAGCACAGAGCTCTGTATGGTGAATTTAAGGTTTTAATTAATAAGGACAAAAAGGGAACAGAATCAAAGATGGCTTCTTAGTGTTGATGTTTTCTTAGATCAGCTCTGTTTGCCTGAGGCAAACTGAGGCTTGGCTTTTTGAAGAGAAGCTTCCTGATTCAGCCTTAGAGGCAAAATACTTGTGAGTTGTTTAAAAGGCTCTGCTGCCTAATACTTAAATGGAGTTAATGAGCAGCAGATGGCAAAGCTTTACTTGGTAATTATATGGACCCTAAAATTCCCAGAGTACCTGGGTTAAAAAGATAAATTCTATGAAATTAGAGTAGGAGCTGGGTGGAGCCATCCATCCATCCTACCAGCCTTGAATTCTGGCAGATTAAAGGTGTGTTCAGAAACAGAAATAGAAGAATCTAGATGGAGTCAATCACCCTAGGCAAACAAAGTTGTGGACAGAGACAGAAAACGTTAAGAAATAAATATATAGTAAAGACAGTTTTTTTTGTAAAAAAATCTAAGTGGTTTAGAGCTTGTTGAAAATATAGATACATAGGCTTAGAGAAAGAAAAGAAAAGGTAGAGAAAGCCTATAAAAAAGAAATAGAGTAAAATAAATAAATAAATAAATAAATAAATAAATAAATAAATAAATAAATAAATATGCCACAAAAAGATGGAAAACACAAAGAATGTTTGGATACTGTATGCTATTGTCTTATCTTTAAGCCTCTTGACTGAAAATGACTTAGTAAAAGCTACTAAAAGACAGTTTATTATAAATGCTGTTGGATTAATTCAACCTATATATTCTGTAAATGAGTTTACTTTAAAATTGAAATGCAAAGATACGCTACTTTGGAGAAGAGGTTTTCTTTTTATTTCCATAGAAAATGAGAAGCTGTGGATTTATTCCTGGATAAAGAACATAAAGTTTGATAGAGGAAGACTCCCTCAAAAATCTCCAATGGAAATGGATGGACAAGATGACTCAGCATTTCAGAGCACCTCTGTTGAAGTTTCCAGAGCTCTGTATCCAGAACAATTTCAAGGAGACTGGCTGTGATGACCCAGCCTTACAAATTACTCCACTAAAAACTTGTCCATAATCCTACATTTTTCTTTGGATTTCTATGGCATTGCCAGAGTCCCCATTCAGCAGGAAGTAGCCTAGAGAACAACGCCCACATTTCCAAAACATGGATTATGGATGTTTGTGTTTATTTACAGTGTTGTTTATAAGGTGTTATAGATAAGTGTGGGGGGGAGAATATTAGATGTGGAGTTCTTTTTATTTTAAAGAGAGAAAAGGGGATATGTGGGAGATTATACTGTTACATTGTAAATAATTGCCCCACCCACTGGTTTAATTAAAAAGCACTGATTGGCCAAAGGCAGGCAGGAAGTGTGGGTGGGGCTACCAGACTAAGGAAATCTCTGAGAACTGAATGCCAGACAGAGCACCAGAGAGAAGCTGCAGGATGCAGAGGACAACCATGCTGTTGTGAGAAAAGGTACCAAGCTCCATGGCTGAACAGGATAAGAGTCATGGGTTAGATGAAGGGTAGAGAGCTAGCAGGTCATCTGCCTGGGCCTTAGGCCAAACAGCCTAAAACTATTGAAAGCATCTGTGTGTCTCTGCAGGTCTGTGGGCCTAGACCTTGAGGTTAGGCCTGAAAATCAAAGCCAGAAACCTCCTACTACACATTTCTCCTATACTTTTCCAAATAATGACATTAATTGTGGAAATGTCTGAGTCTATGGAAGACATTTTTTTTTTTCCATTCAAAGGGCCACAACAGAAAAAAAGGTTCTTTAACAGGTTCCAGCCATGCAGGCTACTCTGCTACTTGGGCCATATGACCTAACAGACTCAACAGACACTGAGCTATCGGTGTCAGTGGAACTTAAAGATGCTATATGGAGCCTTAGTCCAACTTGCATGCATGACTTATAATGAATGCCATTTGAAATATTGAGCAAAACTCTAGTATCACTCACGAACAACTATTCTTTTGATAAACAGCTGTTGACCTGTAACTGAGCATTAGGGGAAACTGAATGTTTGATGGTGATCCATGAAGTTGCCATAAGTCCTGAGTTGCACATCATGAACATAGTTATCTGATCACCAACCTATAAATCTGGACATGGAAAGCAGTTATCCATCATCAAACAGATAGAGTATATTTATATCTGTTTGATGATGGATCTCTCATATATATATATATATATATATATATATATATATATATATATATATATATATATATATATATATATATATGATCAGGCTTGACTAAGTCTATTTGAGGGGACAAATAATTTACAGAAAGAAATGCCTTGAATGTATTGAGTTTAATTGCTATAATGTATCCTCCCTAAGCTGCACGTATGAACTCATGGGAATATCCTAATATTGACTGATGAAGGAAGAAATAACTAAGGCCTATAGTACAAGTGGTTCTGCATACAATGCAGTTATCATGCCAAAAACAGGCAGCTAAAGTATTATAGACCTTTCGTGGGATATCTATGAAAGACAGTGGTTATGGGAAATATTTATAGTTGGCAAAACTTAGAGCAGTGTGCATGGTTATGCATTTTGCTTACAAGGAGAAATAGACAATGTACAATTATGTACTGATTTATATGTGGCAGCCAATAATTCGGCGGACTGGTCAAAGAGTTATGAGAATTATGACTGGAAAATTAATGAGACAGGTATATGAGGAAAGAATATGTAGTCAGATATCTCTAAACGCACAAAAGATAGGAAGGTATATTTTTTGTTGTTGCTAGAAAGAATGAAAAATTATACATGGGCTCAGCAGCCTGGATGTCCACTAACAAAGACTGACTGAGCTGCAATTATATCTGGGTAGCACATCTACCAGTACCTGATAGAGCACTATTTCTTAGAGTGGACAGCAACCTGATGGCAGAATGATTACATTGGACCACTTCCATAGCATCCAGTGGAATGAATCTATGGGATAATCTATCCCAACATAGGACAGCTCATAAATAATGGTGCAGACAATTCAAAAATGAAAATGTGTGTTACCTCTATATATAGTGAACTATGGCCAGTGTTTTATAGGGGTAGAAATAGTATGAAAAGTGTATAGAATCAGCTATTTATAGGTATGAGCTGTAGATATGTGACTAAAGAGAATTTTGAAAATTTATTAATGTTTTTATTTTGTTAATAATAATTTTGTGCATATATACATATAAATTAGGCAAGTGACCATGTGTTCTTTCTGAGTGTTATTTTACTATGAAAAATAACATTGATATTGTCAGTACTCATTGCTTAAAAATTCATATTGTTCTCTTTAAGTTGTTAGATATTAAAGGTATAAGTATTCCTAGAGGAAATTTGATATCTATTTTATGGAAAAAATTTGTATGGATTTTGTTTGTACAAAGGATATAAGATAGATATGTCAGATAACAGGGAGGAGGGGAGAAGGAAGAAAATAAAGGAGAAGAAAAGGACCTTTAAGTGTCCTTGGCTAATGTCACTAGTGTTAGGATTTTTAAATCAAGATGATTGGAATTATGTAAAAGTTGCGTGCACCTGTGCATGTGTGTGTGCGTGTGTGTGTGTGTGTGTGTGTGTGTGTGTGTGTGTGTGTGTGTGTGTGTGTGAGAGAGAGAGAGAGAGAGAGAGAGAGAGAGAGAGAGAGACAGAGAGAGAGAGAGAGACAGAGAGAGAGAGAGAGAGACAGACAGACAGAGAGAGACAGAGAGAGAGAGAGAGAGAGAGAGAGAGAGAGAGAGAGAGACAGAGAAAGGGAGAGGCATTTTTCTTCCTTATGTAAACTCTAATTTTAGAATCCATTGCCATTTATTCTGATGATGAGCAAGATTGAGCATAATAGTACCTGTGTACCAAGTGAGAACATTCTCTTTGTCATGTTTCTGATTAATAACAAGCACACCATCCATATTCCTAGAACAAGGATTTCTAATTAAAAACCACTAATATCCTCCACAGAATAGACTTAATTCTAAACATGGAGTTAACTATAGCAGAAAGAGACTTATTCTTGCTTTGAAACGAACAAACATTATTAAGGAAAAAAATGAAGAAAGCATGCTTTTTTTTTTTCTTTTTTTTTTCAAAAGGATTTCTCATGACTTTGAAACCTATCTGAGAAATTAAGTTTTGGCAAAACTTAAAAGGAAAAGAGTGAAGTAACACTTCTTTTTTTCCTCTCTTTTTGCCTCATTGCATAGTACCTCCTGACTTGGGGACTACAATCTGGAAATGTAGAATGTCATTCTGCCTTGTTTTGTTCTTTTTAAGCCTGACCTTTATTTTATCCAAATATCATTTTGCCTGTAAATACAAAAATGAGCGGCTGCCCACTCAGGGTTGCAAAATGTGAGGAACACTTTAAAGGATTTTCAGACTGCCACCGGAACCCTTACTGGGCAAAGTTAATCTCTTGAAAATGTTTTACTGTTGACAGCCTTGCTTGCCGTGATTAAGCAAGTAAGAGAGTCTCTCGGGAAGTTGTAACAATTGGGTATTATGCTTTCATCTCAAATAATTTCAAATATTAAATGTTCTTAGAGTAGGGCTTAAAAAAGGTCTTTGCATCTCAAAGTCCATTTGGGCTCTAGTGGAATTGCCGAATCCCAGCATGTGCTAAAATGTTTTTGCATCCTTCGATAATAAAATTGTGAACTCCTGTGGCTGCAGGGGAATTTGAGACATTATCCTGTCCCAAACTCCACAGTCTGGGTTTTGGTAAGCAGGTCATTTACCCCATCACAGACATTTAGGTATTATTACCTGCCAACTGTGGTGTTTAATAACCTCTCCATCAGGAACTGCTTTTACGTATCTGAAATATATTCCCCCACCTCCACCTAATTCTAGTGGATGGAACTTTGCTTTAAGTTTCAGGTCTTATACTTCATAGTAAGTCTTCAGACGTGTCCTCCCCTTTGGAATGTAGTAGACTTTTGTTTGGATGTTCTCCATCTCATACTAGCATACATCATCCATGAAATGAGCAAGTGGGAGGGTGACTGATGTCTATAGGGTTACATTCAAATATATCCCTCACTCTAAATTCCATATCTTTTAGAATGTTCATATCTATGCTTGAGTTAAATCTTTTCTAATATTTTATACTAGGAGGAGGAAATACCAGGAATGTTTTCCCCCTCTCTGATTTGTTTGAAGTCATCTAATGGTGCTTTTGGTTTTTTATTTTATTTTATTTTCATTAAAAAAAAAATGTCATCTCCATCAATATATCTGTCTGCTTCCCCTCTCCTCCCCCCTCCCAATCCCTCCAAGCTAGCCCTCAGCCTCGCCCCTCCCCATCCACCCAAATGGTGCTTTTGAAAACGAGTAAATCTGTCATACAAGACACGTGTTCACTTTGTATACTTTGGTCCAAAACAGAAATTCTGACCCAGAGGTCTGTACCTCAGGGCTCCATGTACCTGCTTGCTCTTTGCTTGGTTTGGTTTTCTGATACAACCTATAATTCACAATCCTCCTGTTCCCGTCTTGTTGGGTATTCAGATTACAGTATAACTCTCCAGGCTACAATGAGGCATAGAATACAGGATCTACTGCCAGAAAAGCTGAATAATTGTAATGAGGATTAGAATATGTGAGGGCTGAGAATTTGAAAATATGATGTTGGTTGGATTATATATTTTATTATTATTTTGCCTTGAGTTATATTACAATAGCACTAATAGATTATGTGAATTGACCATTTTACTTCATGAATACTATATATAATTATGAATTTCAGGGTTTTAGAATGAGATTTTATCAGCTATAAATATGAAACACACATTTAAATAAAAATCCCTTACAGAATGTAAATTCTTATGCTCCTCCAGTTTTCAATTTAGATGTTTGTTCCAATATTGATTTTGTATTGCAACTTTGGAAATAAATCTTGATTTAGGGTTGACAGCATAATGCTTTAAATATATTAGATTGTTTTAGCTCTGACAGTTTATTTTTTTCAGTTCTGGTGTATAACAATATCAGCTAGTGCGTAATCTCTTTAGAACACCAGTATTTAAATGGAGAAAGAGCACAGACTGATTGTTGGCCCTCAGGCATCAATGTAAAGATGATTATTATATTATTTTCTAGCTTGTAGCCATGCAAGAGGATACTTGTATCTTTTACCTATATTGTTATTCTCTTGAGATAATATGAATGAACTAATAGTCCCTTCAAAACTGAATAGAAAATCACGACATTTTCTATCTTGATAGTTTGATATTAGGGGTCTGGTATGGAGAATGGCAGGAGAGGTTACACAGTGTCAAAGGTCAAATCTCATCCCAGGTAAATGTGTGTACAGCCCAATTGCAAGGTTGTGCTGAGATTTGAATGGCAATAGTCCTTTGGCTCCATTCCAGTTGCCCCAAACCAATGCTGCTCCATCTTCATTTATTTTGTCCTCCCATTTCATGAATGCTAGGCAAGTACTTTACCACTGAGCTGTTTTCCCAGCCCTGGGTAGATTTCGATGTACATAATACTTATGCCTTGACACAGTTTCAACATTTCTGTACCTTTCTGACCCATTATTGATGCTTTTTAAAAGTCTAATGCACTGGTTAAAGAAAAATATTCAGATAAGACCATGCCTTAGAGCCTAGTGCTTTAGGCCACTTGGAAATGCAGAGAAAATACATTTGTAATCATTTAGAAGAAGAACATCAACCCGGTACTGCAATATAAACAGAGACTAATTTAGGCAAGGGAGATAAGGAGAGCTCTGGAAATCTCTATCAAGATGAGACCACTTATCCATGTGTGAATATCGTCACCCATAAAAAGCTTTGCTGGATGGAAGAATTGATGGTGTTTGTCTAAGGTTAGAAGCTATGGATTTAAATTAGAGGAAGTTCTCAATACAGCTTTAGAGCAATCTCAAATGAAAATGTCATTTGTAAGACATTATTTGTATTTTTAACCTTTGATTACCAGTGAATGTGATATGTTTATCTAGTTTATGATTTCAGAATTATTTTTAATTAAATTAATTGTGTGTAAGTGTGTGCCTGTGTGCGCACACACATGCATAGGCATGCCAGGGAGCTTATCCACGGGCCAGAGAACAAATTGGTGGGAGTCGGTTTGTTCACTCTACCAGAAGGGTTCCAGGGATGGAATTCAAGGTAGGAAACTCATTCACCTGCTGAGACATCCTACCTGCCTGTGGGATGTCAGCATTCTTAGAGTGAGATTAAGTCTAGCCTGCAGTGAGTTGTTCTGAAAATTGCTCTGCCTCTTTAAGAAGATTGACATGAATTGTGAGGCTCTGCTTTGTTTTCAAAAACAAATGAACACATTTCCCATTTAAATAGTGGTCTTCACTGTCTGGCCTCTGAATAAATGCTGGAAAAGTGTCTGATGTGCATGTATTTATCTTACAGCTTGACAAATGGAATTAATGCCAAAGTGTTAAGCCATTACTGTGTAGGGGAATAGAGGTCTAACAAATACATTTGCTATTTCACTTTCTCTGTATGTTGTGTGCATTGAAGGCTGGGTTAATGATATCCTCAGAAACTGTGTGGTCTGTTGGGAAGAAAGGGCAGTGAAATATGGTTGGCCAAAGCCTCTAGTGTGGTTGCTTGTAGTAAAGGATTACAAGTGTTGGAGAAGTAAGAGTTCAGAGTTAGTGACAGACATAAAGGAAAATAAATTTACACAAGCAGCTCCTAGTATTTATTCCCATGCTATGGATGTGGCCAGTGATCTCTCGTTTTCACTTTTTTGTTGTTGTTGTTTTAGACTGAGAACCAGACTTATGCAGGACTTTCTGTAGCTGCATGCTGCAAGGATTTCTCTTTCTAAATACAGGTATACAGCAGCCTTTGCAGCTGTGACTAACTCCATCTCCATTCCCATTCTTAGAAACAGTCCAGACTTCAGAGGTATAATGTGCCCTAGAATCAGAGCACCCTACTGAACACTCTTGGAGAAATAAGACTCCTTATCTCTTTGGTAAATCCCTCTTTTTTGACTCTTAATTTTCCTGCCATCTTTTTTCCAATCTAGTCTCACCCTTCCTTTTCCTTCAAATTAACGTAAACCTCTCCCTTTACCCTCCTACCCTTGGGGAAAATAAAGGCCTCGGAATGAAACCAAAGCACTGTTGATTTTAGAGTAAAACCTATGACCCCTATGTATAAAGAAGTTTTAGGATGATTTTGATAATCAGTGGTACTTGCCTTACATCATCTTGCTAATCTATATATTTATTCAGTTTCACTTTGGTAGTTTGCCTCTATGTTTGTTGTTGTTTTCTTAAGGATATGGTTATTTTTAATTTTAAATATGTGCATGTTCTGTCAGTATATGCACCACATGTTTGCATTTCCAACAGAGGCCAAAAGAGGGCACTAGAAAGCCTGTCATGAGGGTGCTAAGAGTCCTGGCGTGGTCCTCTGTTAGAGCTGTCAGTGCAGTTAAATACTTTGCCATGTGCAAATTTTCTGTTTCTTGAGAGGCAGGGAACTATCATGTACTTCCCTCAAAACCTAGATCAATGGCTAAGGAGATATTCTATCCATGCTTCACTTGAGTTGTCTCAGAAAGACTCTCCTACTTTCTTTGACATAAACTTCAGCCAGATATGCATCCTGTGCACTCACTGCCTTGCAAATCTGACTGGAGATGAAACATTTTCTGTATGCTTTGCGTTTAAAATTACTGTTTTCCTTTGGTGAAAAAAAATATGGAATTATCCTTAAACTTGTCTGTAAATTGAAACATTAGAATGATTAAAGTTTTGGTATTTTACCTATCAAAAGTTATTTTCTATTGAATATCCTTCCTTAAAGCCATTCAAATTTGCTAAAGCTACAGAGTCAGATAATCGAAATCTGTAGTACATAAAGTAGCAATTCCCTTTGATGTTAGCATCCTCTTCTTATGTTTTTCTATAAAGGGAGTCTACGAGAAATCCATAGAGCGTAAGCAAAAACTTCTATTTCTAGAACCTGCTCATGCATTTTGGGGGTTTTATGTTGGTCGAAAATTTAGGATTAACAGGAAAACTGGGGATGGCTGGTGTGTGATGTATTCTAATCTAGTATTCACCTGTGACATCCGTTATAATTATTATATATTTAAATTTTAGGTTGGAGTTTGGGGGAAATAGTCCTGGGGAGGTCTTCATTATCAGCCATGAGTAAGAGTAACCCAAAAGCTTATACTAGTAAAGCAGCAGCACCTGAAATAGGCATTAGAGACCTAAAAATATATAATTCAAGACCCGTATTTCAAAAGCATCTTTTTCTTACCCCCCACCCCCGCGTGCCAAATGCTTTGGATCAAAGTGGTTTAGGGTTATTTTATACAGTAACATTTAAAATCAGGCAGGCAGTTCTGTGCTTCATCACAAAACTTAGATGGATAGATAAATTTATACACATCACGCATGGAAAAATGGATACAGCAGATCCGAAGAAAACTACAGCAATAAAGTGACTTACTGACTCCGAATCTCAGCTCAGTAGGAGGAAAATCATAGAGTCTCATTGACTGCACAGGTTAATCAAGATTCTGGGGCATCATTTCTAGCAGAGGAACTGACAGGCATTTCACAAGAGACAGGAGCCTGGAGCTTCAGTGAGATTCTGGGAAAGAGAATCAGCAGGAGCCAGAAGGCAGGAAGGAGGAGTGAACCAGGCAGGGTATGGAGGGACTTAAATATTAAAGGAGGTCCACATCCCTTCCTGCAAGGATCCTAATTTCACTCCCCACAAAATGCATCCTACCCAGAAACACTTAGCAGCAGTATTACCTATCATTGTAATTGTGGATTCCAGCATTTGAAAGCTTAGTAGGTCATTGGTGTTCCCATGAGGAAGGTCCACCGTTTAAGTTCTACTTTATTCCTCTACTATGTTGTGTACCCACCCAAGCTGTGAATGATGAACCTGAGTTCCTTATCATTTACTCGGGAAATCATTTGTTGTTCTAGATTTCCATTCATTTCACTTGTCTGGGAAACAACAACCCTAGAATGTCACAACACTGAAGGAGGCGGCATGCTTGCTTAGCACGCACATTGCTCTGGCTTCCACCCCAGAAATGAGTTAGAACAGGGAGGCACCTGTAATCACCACTTCTGGAGGCAGCCAGATTCAGAGTTCAAGGCCTGATTGGCTAAACAGCTGAAATCCCATTTTAAAAACAAATACAAATGAGCAGTAATACAACACAAACTCATTACAAAATGTTTTCTTTAAGAGCTTTACTGTCTTGGTATCTTTTGTATTTTGGCTTACCAGCCTGTGTGGAGATGGGTGGGTCTTTTTTTTCTTCTTCTTTAGATTTATTATGTTTACAGTATTCGGCCTGCATGTACACCTGAAGGCCAGAAGAGGGCACTGATTCTTATTATATGTGGTTGTGAGCCACCATGGGGTTGTTGGGAATTGAACTCAGGACCTCTGGAATACAACCAGTGCTCATAACTTCTGGATCTTCTTGATGCTATTGGAAAATGCAGATGGAACTGTTTTATTTTGGAGTGCATTTACCATGCCTGGAGAATATAAAAATGTAAGAGCAACAGGGCAATCATATCAGAATGAAATTACTCACTAACATGTTCTCATTGCGAGAAAGGCTCCAACCAGTGGTCAGAGCCATGATATTAATTGGAGAAGTATCTGGAAACTAAGAGGGGAATTTTCAAGGCATATGTTACAGAAATATAAGTATAGTTTCTCCTTGGACCCTATCAACAGTAGAATGTGATGATCTGAAACTTCTGTCTGTGTCCTGAGTTGCCAAGGAAGCAGAAACAATGATAACTCTTGTTAATTAGCTTTTATTTCCCACTAGATTGTGAAGATAAATGCCTTAACACATCACACAGTCATATAAACAATATCTTATTCCCTGCAAAGCCAGACTCCAAAGTCAACTAAACACCACCCAAATCCACCTCATCACAGCCTTACCAAAGTGTGTTTTTGTTGTTGGCAATGGGG
Source organism: Phyllotis vaccarum (assembly GCA_033318265.1). Taxonomy (NCBI): domain Eukaryota; kingdom Metazoa; phylum Chordata; class Mammalia; order Rodentia; family Cricetidae; genus Phyllotis; species Phyllotis vaccarum. The sequence continues at coordinate 58,080,899 of JARWLC010000016.1, forward strand.
ATAGTCTGAGAGGAAAGGTTTTAAATCAGAAAGTGTAAAAGTACACATAGATGACAATTGATTCCCTGTGGCACATCCCTGTTGGAAATGCAACCTCTCATTCTCCACGAGGCCAGTGACGGCTCTAAGGCTCTAACGTTTCAGCCTCAGCTCAGATCCCATAGGATTGAATGTGGCTTCACTAGCAAACCTCTTTTGCCCAGAGCTCTAGCTAGCAAAAGCAGCACAGTAGAATCTGCTGTTCTAGCTCTTTCCCGATCCTCCAAAATAAATTGATTGCTTTGATCCCTAAAGCAGCAAATTGGACATTTCTCAGCCACCCTAAATTTACCCCCTTTCCATTTTGATCAGAGGGATGTTTTTAACAGTTGTCTACTTTTCAAAATGTCAAGTTGAGAATGGGTAGCGGGACTGTCACCCCCTGCCTGTCCTTCAGGTATGTTTCTCTTGCAGAAACATGCACATGTTTACTAGGAGTTCTTTTATCATGAAAGCTACACACATCATAGCAGAATGCATTCATTATAACACTAAATGACTAAAACTGTTTATTCTGTGGACATAATGGATCTCTGTGTCTTCGGTTCATCTTAATCTGTTTTAGTGCCCAGCTTTTCTCAAAAACCTCTTTCGAATGCAGAGTTATTCATTTCAGAAATGAGCTGAAAGAAGAAGAAGAATAAAACAAAATTAGCAGTTGATCAAGGGTCCTTTAGGCTGCCACCCTTTCCATTAAGGATTTGATTTGATGTGAGCGCAATACTTTTCCTGATACATTATGATAGAATAACCCTGACAGAAAGTAAAACCAAAGAAAACTAAAACTTGATCTAAGATACAGCAGCCCGCCACCCTCCGATTAGCATTTTAATTTGATGGGAACTGTGTGCTGTCTTAGTCTCAGTTCCCAGGAAAGGCTTTCTCATTTAAGAGTGCCTTATCCTTATCAAGTCATCCTGAGCTCTTTTAGAATTTATTTATTTATTTTTCAAAGATTACCTCTGCTGCTTCCCTGGTGGCAACGGAAAGTGTTTATCAGGCTCTGCTTTGCAGCAGCAATCTATGGCAGCCTTTTGATGACAGTTGTAAGACCTCATCAAGAATAAAGTATGCAGCTAAGAAAAAAAAAAAACATAAAAACATGTGTGTGTGTGTGTGTGTGTGTGTGTGTGTGTGTGTGTGTATATATATATGTATATATATATTTCACTAACAATACCTTTGTTAGAGTGGCTTCCTGCCAAGAGAAATGAGCTAACAGTGAACATTGTTATTCTTTTGCCTTCACACACACACACACACACACACACACACACACACACACACACACACACACACACACAATTAGAAGAGAGAAAAGAATGACCTCTTATGGAGTCCAGTTCATTCATCACTAACTCATTGTACCACATTGGTCTTGCGATGCTGGACTGAACGCAGTTGAAACAGAAGAAACTACTGCCCATGTTGACTCCCCACATAAATGTCCTTTAACATTCATGGGAGGGCACAGTATGATGGTGCATCTAAAGCTGCCAGTTCACTTTCCTTCTCTTGAGCCTTCCTGGGACCAAGTTTTCTGATGAGGTTCCTGGGTGGGCTTGGGTTTCAGAACTAGTACATCTGCTGTAATCATATTAGTTTCTAGTTTTCCTTTCTTTTCAAGTGCTTTGATTTTATTGTGTAGACACTCCATGCCTATATTAATGTCTTAACATTAAGAGCATTTCTGTTTATTTGTATGTTTTTTAAAATCTTCCATTGAAGTATTTAACTCACGAGATCCATCAGAATTGAAAGATTTTTTATTCTGAGAGAGAAGCAGAATGAAGGAGAAATGGGAAGAGAAAAGAGCCATGGACCTAGATTTTGATTGGCTGCCTTCTTTTCTCAGTTGGGTCTTCCAGCATAGCTAGCCATGCTTGGTGTGAAGGTTGCCTTCCTCTAGATGATATTCTTTTCAGAGAGAGATGTTTTCCATAAGAATATTAAAATAACAGTGTACCATGCTTAAGGCTTAATTGTACATGGTCATTGTCCTTTCTGAGAGTAAAATCTGAAGTTTTAGAGGGATTTTACAAATGTTAACTTTGGTTTATAATACAAATGTCTTAACTTTCCAAGCAATGCTTGTGAATCAGGGCTTCACATCGTCAGGTGTCCCTACCTAGTAGCCATCAGGATCCACCCTATGAGTTCATTTAGCTTCATTTGCTCTGTACAGATTTAACTACAGAAGCCACAGTCACATATGGCTATTGTGAACACACAGTGTACAGACTCCTTGAGAAGCCCCTATGCATGTTATTGGGACATACTGTCTTTCTGTCCACCCTTTTCCCCCCCATTAAGCCCTGTACTTAAACCAAAGTAAAATTCTTCCATAGACTGAGAAGAGGTGAGTTTAGTCCATAAAGCCCATGCACTGTGCACGTATGAAAACAAGCCTTTCGTATCTAGATCCTGTTGTCGAACATTTAACTATACAAGGACTTGTTGCATTTATTTATGGTGAAGAATATTTGTTTAACAATGAAAAGATGTATTCCATTTGTTTGATTGTCCCTGTCTAAGGTACCTGATTGATTGGTCTAATAAAAAAGCTGAATGGCCAATAAAGAGAGAGGTATAGGTAACACTTCCAGTCAGGGGAAATAACAGGGAGATACCATGGAAGAAGTAGAAAAACAGAACATACAAAATGAAAGAGAGATAAGAGGCCCTGAGACAAAACATAAATGAATAGAACAGGTTGAATGAAGTTAACAGACATCGTGGGATAAGCCTAAGCTAAGGTCCTGCAGTCAGAATTAATAAGTCTCTGCATCATTATTGGGGAGATGGTAGGCAGACCAAAGAAAATTCCAACTATAAGAACTAATGTGGAAATCATGGCCTGGTGGCTATTTGAAATCCTAAATCTGGAGAGGTGGAAATGGTAGGATCCCTGGAGTTCCTAGGAAAGCAAGCATAGCTGGATCAGAGATTTCCACCCAAGCCAAGAGACCCAGTTTTAGTAACAACGTTCATACTTGAGTTCTCTCCTCAAATACACCAATACACCAGTACACACACACACACATTCTCTCTCTCTCTCTCTCTCTCTCTCTCTCTCTCTCTCTCTCTCTCTCTCTTCTATCTACCTATCTATCTATCTATCTATCTATCTACCTATCTATCTACCTATCTACCTATCTATCTATCTATCTATCTATCTATCTATCTATCTATCTACCTACCTATCTATCTATCTATCTACCTACCTATCTATCTATCATCTATCTATCCATCCATCCATGCATCCATCCATCCATCCATCCATCCATCCATCCACCTACCTACCTACCTACCTACCTATCTATCTATCTATCTATCTATCTATCTATCTATCTACCTACCTACCTACCTATCTATCTATCTATCTATCTATCTACCTACCTATCTATCATCTATCTATCCATCCATCCATCCATCCATCCATCCATCCATCCATCTACCTACCTATCTATCTATCTATCTATCTATCTACCTACCTATCTATCTATCATCTATCTATCCATCCATCCATCCATCCATCCATCCATCCATCTATCTATCTATCTATCTACCTACCTACCTACCTATCTATCTATCATCTATCTATCATCTATCTATCTATCTATCTATCTATCTATCTATCTATCTATCTATCTATCTAATCGCCTTTCTCACTCCATAAACTTCCATTTCAAACTGACTCATGCTGAGATGCCTTTCTACAATAAAAGATGGGGAATCCTGGCTTTGCCTGACAGGAGGAGGGCTGTGAATTAATGCCTCTGTCAGCTATAAGCTTTGACACAATTCTATGTCACCAGGCTACGCCCCACTGCCACCCGAAAAACCATTTCTTTATGTTCAGTCATTATATTATCAACTAGCATCAACCTATGCCCACAATGTGCTGCATGTTTTGTAAGATCTCAGGGTCTCCCACAGGAATCATCTCAGGAGATTTCCTTTGCATTTCTGAGCATGCGTGGCTAGCCAGTGTGTTTTCTGTCTAGCTATGTTTGAAAATAGTGGGTATCTGAAATTTTGAGACCAAAATAAAGATGTATTTTATGGCTATCAGTTTTATCCAAATGTACAAATCCTCTCTGATTTCTTTGCCTGTCATCTAATAGAGGTGGAGCTCAGGCTCATTGTATTTTTCTACTCTTCTATTTTGTGGCATTAAAGTTTTCTTTTCAAGATCACTTCTCATATGCATATTCCCTAAGACTCTTTTCACATCAAAGTTCTACTTTGAAGCCTTCTAGCAAAGTAGCAGTTAGGCGATCTGTGACAACAGGCATAATTTAGTTGCATTGCTTTATCCGAAGGAAAAAAGTTTCATCCTTATTTAAATAGTTTTAAAGCCTAATTAATGAAATTGATAGCTTCATGTATGTAAATTGCCATAACAGAAGAAGGAAGTATGCAAAATGAGGTTGGGGGGTTACAAGCTAGTCTATTTCTCTATAATAATGATTCTTTAGTAAGGAGATGTGCATGCTCCCCATGTGCTTTCATGTTGTTCTGTGAGGTTAAATTCTTATCAAAGCATATCCTTGAGGAGACCCTCATTTTGCTTATTTATTTATTTATTTATCTCTCATATATTGTACTCTGACCACAGTCCCCCCCTCCCCATCCAGGTCCCGTCTTCCACAGATACACTTTGAGGATATCTTTATCTGTTTAGAATCTAATTAGCCACTGTCTTTGCAAAGGAAAGTTGTCTCACATTTGAAGATGTCTTTGTTGATGGCTTATGTGTGAGGTATACAACCCTCCTTAGAAACCTAACTCTGAAAACACACAAAATAAAAACATAGTCCAGGAATCAATGATTAGATACATAATACAAACCCAAACAGTTAAGATTTACTAATATCTGCTAATATCTCCCTGTTATATTATTAAATACTGTTTCTGTTTTACCTTGAAATATTTTCAATTATGTAGAATTTAATGAACATATGTAGCTCATTTATTTGTAAGTTTTTACTAGATATTTATTTGTAAGATTGAACAAACTAAAATTTCTGACACCTGGTGATGTTTTGTCTATAGAAAGGGGCATCTAGTGTGATTCAAGGCTTTAGATGTAAGAACCAAAGTAATTTTATTTTATATATAGGCATTAGAATTCTAACTTGAAATAGTTTTTCTAGTGATTTTATTTAAAAGAAAAGGTTTCTCATAGTTCATACTAACCTCAGGTTTGCTATGTAGCCAAAGATGACCTTGAACTTCTGACCCTTCCCTCTGTACTTTCTGAATACTGGGGTTAGAGATTAGAGACATGCTCCACCATATCCAGTTGATGTGATGCTGGCCTTTGGACTTGAGAGGCCAGGCTGGAACACTGAGCTCCACCCTAAGTCTATGTAGTAATCCTGTAAATACATTTGGTGAAATTTATGGAACTCTCTTTAGAAAAAGTTACAGTAATCCCATCATTTAAGAGCCTCTGCTTACACAGGAAAATGTGTAAAGAAACAGGCACCAGAGGACCACAGGGCATTGTACAGGATGCACAGGGCTTAGAAAATGAATGTTAGGACAAGTGGCAAGCCTCGTGTCCACAAGGATTTCTAAATGACCACCTTTAGGAGAAAAACTGCAGTCTAAGGACATTCAGAGTTTTTCCTCTGGATAATTAATGGTCCCCCTTTGGCCTCTCCTGGCTTCTCTATTTGAGTCCCTGGTTTTCTGCTTGTGAAGAAGGCAAGAACAATTGCTCTTTCAGACCCCTTAACTGTAGACCTTCGCCTGAATTTCATCTCTGTCCTGGTCCTCCAATTTTTCCAACTGTGTTATTTGGTCTGTGAGATCATTTCCTTGGCAATCAGAGGGAACCTTGGGCTTGAACCTAAATAAAGAACCATTGGATAGAGTGCTGAGATAAAAACTCTTTGTTTTGAGGGCTTACCTTGGGAGAATAAATAATGTAATGGGCCTTCCAAATTAGCAGTTCCCTCTGCCCATCTTCCTTTGCCTCTTTAAAATGCATGGAGACAATACATTGATATTGCTGGGGTTAATGACTGGCTGATTAACAACGAAGAGCACATTTGCAGGCAAATGAGCTGTAATAATTATTGCAGGAACTCCTTTGAAGAAATGTTTTAAATAGGCCTGTAAGAGCTCTTGAAATGGGCCTCTTGCTCTGTCCAGACAAGCCCTCCCTATTTGTTTTTTTAATATTTTTTGTTCTGTCCACGGAGGGAAGGAAGATCCCACCTAGGTTATCCCAGGTTATCTGAAGAAAAGACAGTATGAGGCCTTTGGCATAAAGTATTTCAGGAGCTTGCTTCAGTCATTTATACCAATAGCTACTTTGATCTGTCCTCTAGATTTGCTCATATGGGGGGAAAAAAGTAAGATAGAATTAAAAATCCAGAAAGTGTTTTACACTTTGGATTTTGAGTGTCCTTACAGCACCCCCACTAAAGTATTAACCATCAGCTTAGGCACTGTTAGAAGGTGATGGAACCCTTAGCATACAGTTGGCACCTATGAGGACGAAATTATGTCACTAGCCATAGCCTTTGATTGAGACAGTAGGACTTTTCACACCCACCACACCCACTCCATTTTCTTTTCTAATCAATCACCATGAGTTAATAGGCCTCTTTACTCCAGTCCTCCTTATGGTGTACAGGGAGAGAGCAGAGATGGAGCCAAGAGACCATGGCCTATAATACTTTTAATTGAGATCACGGGCCAAAATTAAATCCTCTCTTTTTAGGCTGATTACCTGTGGTATTTTGCCATAGCAATGGAAAGGTGTCTAGTGCAGAAACTCAATGTATCTGTTTTCCGGGGTTTTAGAAAGTGTTCAGCATTTATTTTAGAAAGTTGATGTGGGGACATTAAATAATTTCTCTGCAGATATTAAATATGGAGAGTTACAAAAAGGACTTTGTGGCATTTTAAAAACCTAGTTTGATAACTAGTAGGGCTCAGGCCCTGAGGTGAGCAAAGCTCATCAAATCGAGATTGAGCTTACCTTCTCTTTCCCTGGGGAATCGGGGCTTTGATTATGTATAATTGCCAGTGTGACTACAGACAAAATTTTGTCTGCATCAAAAGGCACCTGGGGACTCTAGAAATGAAAGGAATGCAGGGGCGAAGCTAGAGACCATTCAGCTTTGGTGTCTGGATATAGCCCCACAATCTGTGTTTCTACTGGACAGAAGGTAGTCCAGGTGCTTCATGCCCCGGGACCATGCATTGGACACTTTTCCTGTTAGAGGCCCAAATTGGTACCTCCTAAGGTTAAGGGATACCTATCGCTAGTCATAGCTCTCTTCCCCCACTCCTCAAATACTGTACATCCTCTAAATTTACTGCACATGTATGGGCTTTTCATAGAGAAAACACCGACTTTTTGCAATTCTTGATCCAATATGTAAGTTTCCTCTTACTCCTTTTTACTGTGGTTTGTTATTGTCTTAACTATATAGGACTAGTTCTTGCTCATAGGCGTGGCTGGCCTTATAATCACTTTGTAGCTCAGGATATCCTCAACTAGGGCAATTTTCTGCTTTAGCCTTCCAGTAATTAGGATTTCAGGCATGCACCTCCCTTCTAACTTGTGTCTTATTACTTCTGGCTTTGTTTTAATTTTGTTTTATGTATGTGGATGCTTTGCCTGCATATCTATCTGTGCACCACATACATGCCTGGTCCCACAGAGACCAGATTCCTTGGATTTGGACTTACAAATAGTTGTGAACTACCTTGTGGGTGCTTGGAATCATGTTCCTTGGAAGAACAGCCAGGTCTTTTAACTTTTTAGATGTCTTTCTAGCCCCTTACTGTTGGTTTTAAAACACACAAACTAAAATGGTTTTCTTTGTCCCTAACAAATTCCTGAGCTGAGAATAAAACTAAGGGCTGGATCATCCTGTCCTTAGAAAAATTTGTCTCAGATGGATTAAATTATTACAGGCTCAAAATGTCACTCAACCAAATATTATTTCCTTCATATTTTCCTTCCATTACCCCATTTAAATAATATACTAAATACATTAAAATGTGATTACTATGCCATTACTACAAAAGTTAAACTTGGTAGAACTTCTTGGATCATTGAAAGTAATTGAAAGCAAATGCATACAGATGATACAGATGGCTGAAACAAACCTAGGGCGTAGACGTCTGCCTCTGTACTGTTACTGCACTGCAGGTCTGCATTTAAGGAATAAGCTAAGATGATCAGATTTTACAAAGGGAGACTCTTTCTGATATTAAAATTGTTGACTGAAAACTAGAGCTTTCTTCCTCCCATGATGCCACCTGCTGCTATTCATTGTGATACAATGGGATTTCTTGATTTGAAGAGCACTTGTTGCTCTTGGGGACCTTGGTCTGGTTCCATTTGGGAACTCAGAGTCATCCTCCTTCCAGATCTGACCTCTTCAGGCACCATCGAGAGAGAGAGAGAGAGAGAGAGAGAGAGAGAGAGAGAGAGAGAGAGAGAGAGAGAGAGAGAGTTAGTTTATAGTTACAAAAGCAGATAAAACTTTAAGGATGACTGGCCTGCACCGTGTCTGTGGATACCAGGAAAGCCTCAGCCAGAGAAGGCAAAGTACTCACATGTACTGACTGGGATGCCAGGACGGCCTCATAGTGTGAACTCCTTTTTGGTGTCACCTCAAAACAATTGCTTTATTCGACTTAAAATGGAAATATGCAATGATTCCCAGGTCCCATGGCCAATTCCGACAATATCGAAAGGGGGATTTTCACTGCCATGACTGGTTTTGTTTATTTGTGTGTCTGGGCCATTGAATTTGTGAGCACGTGTTGGCTTCTCTAGTACTTTTGAGACAAAATTGTCAGTATGGGATACAACGGTATGTGATCTCAGTATGTAAAGAAAATAACAACAGAAAAATGTCTACCACAGCACGCCTAATGTTATTGTAAACTATAATAAACCCACAATTTGTTGGAATAAAAAGAAACTAATTTACAATATTTTTTATGCTTTGATATATTTTGTTTCAAGTTTTTCCTCAACTCATTTACCCAATAATGGACGTTTCCCCCAGAGAGTCACTTAAATTGCAGAGTTAACACTTTCAAGTGATGGTATATAATGACTGATTCCAATTTCCCATGCCAGTTATCTATAATAGCACCCTCTCTAAATTATGGTTATTGCTTATTAAATGATTAGAAGCCACTGCTGTACATAAATTATCTTACATAATCCTTGCATTACTCTATCAATCGAATATTATTTTTATTAGACTTCCATTTCTATGAATGAGAAAATTGAAGATCAGCAAATTTAAATACTTTGCCATGGTTAAATAGCTAACAAATTGCAGGGCTGGAAAATATAGTCATTTTGACTCTAAATTCAGGCTTCTCATATGTCTAGATATTATAAAGGATCACCATCGATTTGAAAAGGTTCACTTAACCTCAGGAACAGACACTGTTACCTGGGAAGTACCTGCTGTTACATTCATCTGCATCCCAAAAATCACAGCTCTATGGCTGCTGATGTAGAGTTTGGGGCATCCTCCTGTTTTCTGGTCCTCACCATATACACATGGGCATTTACTTCACTCATTAAGTGACTTCTGGCATAGAGGCAATAATCCCAGTTTCAATAGCTTCCATTGTTTTCAGGCAGGCAAGTTTTGGATTAAAAACAACAACAATAACTTTTCCTCCCCTTATCTTAAGATATACATTTTCTGGGAGTTGTGGACCAGAAGGGAATCTTCTGCAACTTTGCTTCTAGGAATTCAATTAGAAAATGCAGATTCTTAACCTCTCATCTATCACATAAATACCTGACACATTCTGCAACTTTCCAAAATATGGGCATTTTATAATCGCTCTTTTTTATATTAATTAAAATTTAAAAACAAAAGCAGTAAGTGGTAATGAAGTTTTTGGACAAAAAGTAAAAATAGCATTGTGGATAATATTGTTGTCTCCACAGTGTCCCTGTTCTAAAAATAGCCACTGTTCTCTTCTCTGGATTGTGTATGTGTTTGTTTCTTGTCCTGTGTGTCCCTCTGTTTTCATTTCTAGGCTTAGTCAGCTCTCTGATTCATTTCTGTGCATGCACAAAATCCAGATTGAAAGATGTGTCGTCTTCACCTTCATTGTATCTTACAGTATGTGTCTCCCCTTTGTGTTTGCCTGTTGTAGCTGATTTAGGGAGCTCTGCATGGGTGTCAGGAACATTTAGGCAGGCTGAAGTGTTCGCTGTTCCACACGTTACAGTGGGCACCCCTGACAGTCCCATTCTTATTCACACAAGTAAAGTTTTGTTTTTATTTGTTCAATCCTTTTCTAGGACTGTAGAAAGGATGAATTCTTTACTATAGGACAGTTTGGAAACTTTGATGGCACATGTCTGGGTACTTCTCCAGTTGCTTATTACAAAGAACTCCTGTCCTAGGTACATAAAGGAGGGCCTATATCCAACCACTCAGAAGTAGATGGTGCTATTAACCACCTGCTATTTGTTTCTATGTGTGTAATGAGAGAGAGAGAGAGAGAGAGAGAGAGAGAGAGAGAGAGAGAGAGAGAGAGAGAGAGAGAGAGAGAGAGAGAGAGAGAAAGAGAGAGAGGACTAGCCAAGAAAGCTCTAGTAGATGGTTGGAAGCCTCACCTGTATTTGTGTATGTTTGAGCAAGGATGTCAAGGATGAGCTTTGGTTGGCATGACATAGAAGACAAAGCCATCGGAATTCCAGAGACTGCATTGCGCATTGCCACAGAAGATGTAGTGAGCCTTTGTGCATTTTCAAGTTTACTCTTTTTTCTTCTGGAAATACAGTCAAATGAAGTGCTCGCCCTCAGGACCCCCAACCCCAGGCAGTGCCTGAGGAATTAATGACCAGCTGAGGTTAATGAGTCCCTACTCAGCTCCGGGCCATCAACTCTCCCAGCTGGCCATTAATCCCCTGGAAATGCCCCACGCCTTGGTAGTTACTCCTTAATTATGGAAGACATTAAGAATCAGGAGAGAATCCTAAGTGAAATGAAAAGGCCATTTTTCACTGGTGTTCAGCATGGGACATTTAAGTCCAGGTGGCACCAGGAAACACAACTGCAGCCGATTAAACCACCTGCTCCCATGGCGGGCTCATCCATCTCTATTTTCTCCTCTGATCACCCAGATTCAAGAAGGCTATTTAAGCTATTGCAGATCCAAGAGCTTGCGAATAGCTTGTATCCCAGGAATTCTTGATTAAAGTGAGGTCCAATACCTTGGACTCATTCAAGCCAGAGATATCTTTATCTTTATGTCTAGGAGGAGTGTGTTTTCTATGTGGTTTGGATTTCTTGGGATGCTGAGATTTCTCGTTTCCTAGATACACCTAGTCATTTTTATTTAGTGGTGTCTAGAACTCACCTGTTTACCATTACCTGGCCAAATGTTTCACATACATTACTGAGATCAACAGAACTGCTTATACCATGTGGCTTATTAAGTTTAATTCAATGACTGGAATGAAGGTTCTAGACACTACTATCAGTGAAGGAAAGCCTCCATATTTTCACGTTCTGAGCATGTAAATTTTTTGTATCTGTAAATATTGAAACTTGGTAAATTAAATCATTACTACGTGATTATTGAATTATTAAATGCTACAGGAAGGTTAATGTTAGGACCCCAAGTTTTTTGAATGGGCTGATTAAGAAGTCCTAGAACTTCAATATGAATTAAGTCATCTCTTAACCTAGGATACAAGGGAAGAATTTTGAATGAATAAATAGTCTGACACTAGAGCTAGAATAGAGCTTGTAGATCCTGTGAATGATTCTAGTGCCTAGGAAGTGAAGAGAGATGTACATAGACAGGGCTGAAAGGCAGTACAGAGTGAAGAAAAATCGCATGGGTAAAGCCTTAACCTTTATGTACTTGAAATCTTTTTCTAATGTGCTCCATTGTCCTTTGCTTTTCTAGACCATATATAATTGATATATTATTAAATACATTATCATAAAGATTAAATATCAGTCACAATGTATTAACATATTGTGTTTTTATATGTCACATGTTATTCTTATATTATGTTCATATAAAATGATAATTAGTATATTGTATAACTGTATGTAACATTCAATAACTAATCATATTAGATTAATATTAAGTTGATATTATATTATGTGATAGACAAGTTCTACATGACAGACAGCACAGTGTTTTGAAGACAGGGTGATTTGAATCCCAATTCAGACACTAAGATGTCAGGACTCTGGAAAATTATCTTAACGCTCTCGGACCAATAAATAGTATAAATCTCTCTCATGTTGGTGAGTCTAAAATAAAATGGTACTTGGACATAATTGTTTACAGTTCTTTATGGTTACTATTTAATATATATCTAATTATTCCTGCATTTTTCCTTTTATTTCATTAAAGATTACATTCACAGTAAAGTGAAATCTTGGCATATTTTCTCCTTATAAAACCTATGACCCCTGATACTACTCTGAATGGTACATGTGGAAGCTGCCCCTAATTCTGCCATGAAACTCTTCAAATTAATCTCCCTCGTATCCTCTCTGCTTGCACTACTCAGCACCCTAGCCCAGCCTGAACATTCAATCCTACTCCTTTGTCATTCCCTGCAAAAGGTCTTCTGTGTTCTACCCACCTTGAGCCTTTCTCCTTTATCCTGGAGTATTGTAATATGCTACAAGAATTTGGAATTTGTCTTATTTTTCACAAATTTCTATCTCCACATCTTACAACAGTCGCTCTCATGCTTTGCGTTGTCCCACAGTACCTTTGTCATCCCTGAATACTCCTAAGCCCTTATTATTGATAGGTTCATCAGCCCTATCCCAACCAATTAGGTATTTATGCTTTCTGTCCTCACCTTTCAGTATCATTGGTTTATGTCTTGGCCTCCAGTCATATTGTACATCTATTGGCAATTGCTTACATTTTTAGTTTGCCAGCTACTCTCTAAGTATTTTTTTTTCACATTCCTTGGAATATACTTGGTTACAACATTGAAATAATTGCCTAAAAGAAAAAAACCAAGTCTATCTTTCATGAAGATTATGGGCAAAGACAAAGATACTAGAAACATCATCACATGGATATTTACATAATTACAATTTATGAAATGAAAAAAAAGATAATAAATAATACTCTGGGTCCAAAAAGAGTTGCATAAAAAGGATGGATGATTGTAGTATGAGGTTCCTGACTTTCTTTCGGGCTTAACCTCATGGTTTAGGCCCGCAGACCCACAGACCCGCAGAGACAAATAGATGCTTACAAAAGTTTGAGGCTGATCGGCCTAAGGCCCAGGCATATAACTTGCTAACTCTTTACCCTTAAACTAACCCATGACTCTTATCCTGTTCAGCCATGCTGCTTGGTACCTTTTCTAAGAGCAGCATAGTTATCTTCTGTTTCTTCTGACTTCTCACTTGCATTCTGCTCTGTTCTTCCTGTTCCCAGAGTTTTCTTAGTCTGGTAGCCCTGCTCACACTTCCTGTCTGCCTTTGGCCAATCAGCACTTTTTATTAAACTCATAGACGGGGACAATTATTTACAATGGAACAACCTAATCCCCCTACAGATGACAGCAGTTACCTGTGGAGATAAATAAGGGAAGGCTGGCTGGGAAAAATATTTCACACAAGGGACACAGAGGTATCAAAGATTAATGACAAGAGAAAAAAAAATCTCAATTTTGGTCATGAGTTGGAGGAGATAAGTCCAAGGGGACATGAACCAGGGAAAAACATAAACACTGATAAACTAGTTTGAAGAAGAAGGCAGCCTTACTACAGGATCTGCTTTTTCCTAGAAGGAAAATATTGTCTGTTTATTGTCTCCTAAGGGTGCCACACCAGGCAGAAACCTGGTAGATACATGTTGAGTGAATGTCTGAATTGTGATGTCTGTGTAAGTGTTCTTTGTTCCTCACAGATAACTGGGGCATGAATAAAAAGTCTGTAATGGTTTATTGACAAGATCCTCAAGGGCTTAAATTTCTGACCTAGCTTCTAAACTTATAAAAATGCTGGTTGAATTATGCTGAAAAATAATGAAGTAAAATGGATAAAGCCAAGGGAATATATTCTACTTGAGGAGAATTATTGAATGTTTAGTTCCAGAAATAAATGATTTAAAAGGAGTGTTTCCTTTGCTCTTATTTTTTAAAGCTTTGCCAAAGAAAATATCTAAAAAAATATCCAAATAAATTTCCACTTCAACCTTAGTAATGACTTTTTACAGTGTCTCTTTAACAATTCACCATAAATCTTCAGGACTTCACTGCCTTCTGTACCTGAAACTGATTCTTCAGAAATGAGAATAAAGTTTAATAAGAATTGACTAGAGGTCTTGCTTTAGTGAAGGCTAGTGATGCTTATGATGAAGACAGATTATCTAAGTATGGAAGTTTATCATCTCCACCTAGGTTAGTGAACAAGAAAATCTTAAGAATAATTTTACCGTTTGCTTCAAGGTGTAACATGATATTGTATTAAGCCCCAAATATGTAGCCACTTCCCCCATTACCGCTGTCCCTAGGTGCTTTTCTATCCAACTCACATAGGACAGATAGTTCTCTCCTTTTCTCAGATATCATTTGGTTTCAGTCAAAGATGACACTCAGATCTTTAGCCAGCCCAGGGTGAAGCATTCTTTAAAGTATTAATGGATAATAACACTCCGTAGGGAAATTAATTATGGTTAAATATTAATAAAGTAACTTTCCCATATAACATAAACAATATCATAATGAAGAATATTAAATCATGTTTTATCACTGAGCCCATCATAAAACCAATTTAAAATTACAAGAAATTTGCATTTGGCACTTGCTAGAGATTGGCAAATATATTCATTTGAGAAATAAGGAATATAGATTAAATGTCTTTGAATTTTCCTGTTATATAAAGATAAAATCTCAGCCCTGTGTAATAACACACATACACATATATATCAATCAATATGCATTAACACATACATACACACACACACAGGTATGTATTCTTGGATTAAATGATGTCTACTGATTCTAAAGCTATATTTTCATTGATGTATAATAAATACTTAATCTTATCACTAGAAAATAAATCCTTCAGAACTAATGATTTTAAATACCTCTCCTTTTGAGAGGTGTGTTAGCGTTTTGTTTAAGTTCATGATGTATATGTGATGCAGGGCCAGGAGACAAAGGAGCAGGGTCAGCCAAAAACAGTGATGCAAAACTAGTTGGTGTATAGTCAGGAGACACTAAGGCTATTGCCTCTGAGCAAACAGAAAGCAATCTGTGGCCTTTTAAATGTCTGGCAATTGTATCATCCACCCATTGACTGGTAGTAATAAAACTACCAGTTCTTAATTTTTTTTTTCCCTCTTGATGGGATTTTTCTAATATAACCAGAAACCATCATGGAAATCATGAATCCTTCTTTGTGACTTGTGTCTTCAAAACCCCATTTGGAAAGTTATTGCCTACTTGCCAATTTATCAACCACTTAATAATGGTTCCACAAATATATATAAATTAACATTTTAGATCAATAATATCTTTACCCTGGACTTCTTTCCTTTTATGCCAGCATATATTAGGATGTCTTTGTTGATACTGATGACTACATTAAAATCAGAAATGACTTAAATGCTGAGCAGTGGGCATTCTAAGAACACAGCTGATTTCACTGAAGTGTGTTGTTTGTATACACTTATAAGACTCCACCACACATGTGATCCAATATTGGCTGAAGTGCCATGTGCAGGGCTGTATGTAGAGAAAGAGAATCAAGAAAAGGAAAAGAGAAGAAGGGCAGAGGAGAGTTACATTAGACAAGATACGGGAGAATTTCCGGCCTTCTCCATTTTTCTTTATCGTGTGTGTGTGTGTGTATATATATATATATATATATATATATATATATATATATATATATATATATATATATATATATATATATATAAAATAATGGCGGTTTTGTTCTTATACAAACATAGTGTGGTGGTGATGACCACTACATCTTTCAATTTTTAATCTTCATTTTTCTAATTACGTGTAAGTAGTTCATAAAATATATAAATAGATCCTAAAATATGTACTCTCCTTGCACAGCATATTACAGAGATTATCAAAAAATTACTAGGATCCTCATTTATATGTATGTATGTGTGTGTATGATATGCATGTAAATATGTGTAGGTGGGTGAATGGATGGATGAGTGGCTGGATGGACAGACTTACTATAGAAAACTTGACAACTACTTGGGCAAAAGGGGTAAGTCTATTTGAGGGAGAGTTATTGTTCTCTTCTGTTCAGGCCTCCATGTCAATTCAGAGATTCTTTTGATTTCCAAGTCAGATGATTGACACATTTCACTCTTCTTTACCACATACTCCAATACATTCAAAGACTCCAGGGTACATGACATGCATTACATTGAAGAACCTTTTTTTTCTTACCAATACAATAATTTAAGATCTTTCAGTGATGTGGTAGCATGTCTTTAAATGAAATATCCTATTTCTCTCTGTTCTGTCAAATGGTTATTCCACTTTCAAGTACATGTTTTTATTGAACATTTTATTTATTGAAGTTAAATGCTTAACATTTAATGACCAGAATTTCTCCTCGAATATACTTAAAGACTTCAGGCCACAGTACATGCACATCACTGGAGAAATCTTTTTCTTCACAGCATAATAACTGATTGTGTTTGATTAGATGCATCTCACAGATATTTTGAACAAGCTTTCCTCTCCTTCTGTGTTCTAAGAGTTGTCTTATGACCTCTCAAAGGCCAGTTGTACTTTATCCTACAAAAGTCTGCCTGAGTAAAATGACCCAAACATCAAGAAGGTAAGACTCCATCATATTCCCTGGCAGAACCTGGAAGAAATGGAGTCCATTACAAAGATCATTTCTGAGGTTCTACCTATTTTTATTTTTGCTTTATTCTTTTATTTTCTAATAATAACTTTGATCTTAACCCAGACAGGATGTATTTCTTTGGCTTATAGCAAACAAATTTTAATGACACAACAGATAGCAGAATTTAAGGGAGATGGAACATGGTTGAAATCACTGTCCAAGTGAATAAATGTGATTTATCCCATTGTGGCAAAATATCGTAAGTACACTTGACAGTGAATACAACTCCACACTTTTCTAACAGCATGCAGGTGGGATCACAAAATGGTCCTGCTGTTCTGTGGGACTAATCATAGAGAAGAGTTCTGGGCAATGTGGTTATTTATGTATCATTTATATTTGTTTAAATGAACTCTTTGCCCCAAGGCCTATGGGCATATGCACAAAAAATTAATAAACACAAGACTAACTCCTCACAGCAGTCTCTGGAAACATCCCTGGTTTTTGAGACTCTCTAGTGAGTGTAAATAAGAAAACAACAACAGATACCAGGGTGCCTGGAGGGCTTGAAATCCATGCAAAACAGATTTTATTAAAAAAAAAAAAAAAAAAAAAAACCTACATGTTGGCTGTTCTCTTTTACAAGTGGTAGGTATTTACTGAAAGCTATAACATAATTTCTTCAAATGCTGCACAAAGGATTCAAGTAACTGAAGTGATTGAAATGGTAATTTTCCAAAGAAGTTGTTGTTGTTGTTGTTTTTTTTTTTTTTTTTTAAAGAAAATAGGATAAAATTGAAAGAAAACATCAAAACAGGAGGTTCCTTCAGTTCAGAATTTGAAATGACTGACAATATTTGTGTTGACAGTAAGGCTGACCTCAGATTTAAAATCTTGACCAGTGACCACATTGGTTCTTGACCAGGAATCACCCACCCACATTGATTGGGACCAGTGCTTGGGACCCTCGTTTGTTCCAATAAGAGGGAATCAGCGAAAACCAATCAGAGGAGTTGTTTCTGGTGGGATAATTTGAGAACATTGTAAGTTGTATGGATTTTCTGTAACTGGATACTGTCAGAAAACAGATTAAATCATAAGGAACTCATTCTTGGCTAGCATGGCAAAACTGGCCAGAGGCCAAATCTGCAATTCAGATGGAAGGAGGAATTTTTCACTTGGGCAAGACAAGGCATGTCTGAGATTCCTTAAATGGCAAAGTAACTGTTTTTGTCTGTGCTTAGAAAAATTATGAGTGACTGTCACACTTTATTATTGTCTCTGTTTAAGCTTGTTTGAGTTTCCTCTTCTGTGAAACAATGATGATCTAGCTCTGAATGTCATGTCAATCTGTCATACAAAGAAATGATTTGTGCAATGAAATACCACATCACCTGTTAGGGTGGCTACTGTTATTAAAAATAAAGCTAAGATGTTAGTGAGAATTGGAAAAATTAAATGGCTTGAAAGTCACAGCTTGTAATGTTAAAATGGTCCAGGCATTGTGGGAAAATAGGAACTTTTTTTTTTTCTTTCAAAAGTTATATATACAACCGCCACAGCCCTGCTACTCAGAAATCCCATTTCTGGGTACATTACCAAAGAAATCCAACCCTCATGGAGGTAGCTACAATCTCATGGTCATTGCAACATTATAGCATCACAATAGTCAAAATTTATAAACATAAAAAAAACCATTTGCAATGTCTAACAGACAATTCAAATGGATGAAGAAGACAGGGAAGTGCATGGAGTTGACAACAGGGGTGAAGGAGGCATCCATTGTCCTAGATGAAGTAAGCTAGTCATAGAGGGTCCCAGACAAATGATTCCACCACACAAGCCCTTGAAATAGTGTTAGAACTAATGTTGCTTTTCAGGATCAACAGCAACATGAAATGTTGCTTTTTAAGAGGTTTAAAGCTTGTCGTGCAGGATAAATACATTCTAGAAATCTGCAGTATATTATTTTGTCTGTGGTTAGCATTTTTATGTGTATTTATTTGTTTGTAGAAAAATAAACAAAGACTTGTAGACACATTTGGAAGTATTGGGTTATGGGAGCAGATGGAATTCTGAGTGAATGTGTGTTCTTGACATGAGCATGGCCAGTTCAAGGACCCCAATGCCTCATACCTATGGCAATGGCTAAGCCTTCCCTGGGTCAGACTTCCCTGGGTCCTGTGTATATGTTAACAGTGTGGGCATAAAGTAGAAAATCTGCAGCTTCCTCCTTCCAGATGTTTGCAGCATGAGACTGCTCCTTTATAGAGACTTTATAGAGAGATTAGCTAAACCTTCATCCTCATTCATCTGTATGAAGATAAACCTGCTTTTTGAATAAGATGTATTCAGTTTGGGGGCTCCTTTCGGTACATTTCTATCAGAGCTTAAGACCTTCCCAATCCTAGATGTTCTGTGTGGGTATCTTTACATTTCTTCATTCTTTATTGCTCCAGTTAGATCAATCCCTAAGCTGTGTAGGTTGCAGCATTACATTTATCATGGAGAAAAGTTTCATAGTATCAAAATAATGAAATATTCACATCAATTGTATAAAGCTTCAGGCACGCATGGCTATATGTAAAATATATGGCTCTTAAGGGAAAAGTTGGTAGACTCCATTTGGTCTGTAGGCCAACCACGGGGACTTATCCAACCCTCTCAGCATGCTGTTTAGGAAACTCAGTCACCTCTAAGATCAAAGAAAAGTTTAAAGCCCTAAGCTACCTAATCCAAGTCATCAAGAGTCCTCCTTCTTAAAGATAAATCTCTAGATTATACTTCAGGTTATAAGAAATAATAAAAAGTGGGAGAATGTAACAAACTCTCCCAACTTTGACTTCTCTGCTTTAAGAGGAGATGGAAAACAGTTGTGACTATGTTTCTCACAAAACCTTCTGCATGTACCTGCCTGAGGAGTGACTTGTCCCTAGAGGCCGAGAAAACTCAGTAAAGGATGCTCAGACAAGATTACTTGGGTGTCTGGGGATACAAGTATTTGTACCTGCATTGTGTGAGTGTGTGTGTGTGTGTGTGTGTGTGTGTGTGTGTGTGTGTGTGTGTGTGTGTGTGTGTGTGTATTCCTTCAGTTTCACTCATTTGATAACACTCTCAGGGTATTATTATGTCTTGGTAATTTCATAAGATTAATACTGGACAAAAGTATGTTTGCTTATGTGCATTTACCTGAATCACCCATTGAAAGTGAGTTTTATGAGAGCCGCAGCCTTGCACATTTCATTCTTTATCCCAAAATTTTCCTCCTCAGAGGGAGGAAGGAGAAAGGACAGTATATGGGCTGCAGGCAAAACTTAGTGATAGAGCACTTGCTTAGAATTAGTAAACCTGTAGACTTAATGTTCAGTACTTAAAAAGCAGATCTACAGAAGAATCTTAGATTGTAGATTATGAGCAGGATCAATGTGAACTCCAAGGTTATAATTCTGTATTTGAAGGCCTGTAAATAAATTGTGTGTGAACTCATATCATACATTAAAAAAAACAAAACAAAACAAACAAAAAAAAAAAACAAAAACAAAAAACAAGACATAAGGGAACTCCCAAAATTTAGAAGGCTCATGGGTGGCCCTATTTAAAATTATATGTGATCAAAACAATTACTACTGGTAAAGGGAAATCCTTTGATAGAACTGCTTGAAAGATGGATGTTTAGGGAAGTACAGTGATGGGACTTCTGAGATTTCTTAACCTTGATGAGGTAGGGTTTTCAGCGATGGAGCTGTTTCGGTCACTGATGCCTCTGCAAGTAAACCCTCATCGAGGCTCCATAACTCATTGGTTCAACAAGCTAATCTTAGATTGTTTTCTTTGGTGTATCATTGATTCCTTATCTGTGATATATATTTGTTTACATCTCCTTGGGAACTGTGATAATAAAAACCTTTTATGTCGCACGCACCCTCGCCCGCAAGGACGACGCGACACCAGGCTCTTCTTTCAGTGGTTTATTCAGGAACCTTGAAACTTCTTCTGCCTCTGCTCTGCCTCTGCTCTGCCTCTGCTCAGCCTCTGCTACTGCCTCTCCTTCTCCTACTGCTTCTCCCACTGGGGAAAACCCGCTCCCAGCTATATACCCTCTGGACTGCTAGTCACAGGCACCACGTGGGCCATGCCAATAGATCCAGGTGCACGGAAGCAAGCCACACCTGGAAGCAAGCCACGAGCTTAGCCTTAGCCAAATGAGTTGTTTATCTCAGAGAGCTCTCAGGTGGAAGGTGGAAGCCAGCACCATCTTTAAGGTGCGGCCACTCGGCTCTCTACACTTTTACCTTAAAATGTACCTGTATATACCAGGAAGTGCTCACTGCCAATTATGCATGTGATATATGAAAGAATGAATGCCATTCACTTCTGTCCTTACAACATGGCCAGTAGCCACGTGTGAGAGAAGAATAGTATGGTGATGTTATCCTTCAGTAAATGGAGGTAAGGTCTTTATGTGTGGTCCACATATTATCACACTACTCAGGAGGCTGAGGCAGGAGGATCAGGAGACCAAGGCCAGTCTGAGTCAAATACAAAGCAAGAAGAAGGAGAAGGAGAAGGAGGAGGAGGAGGAGGAGGAGGAGGAGAAGAAGAAGAAGAAAAAAAACCAATAAAACAAATCAATGCTAATGTATAAGAATTTGAAAAAGATAAGGAAGAAGAGGCAATGAGTGTTTCCCCTTTCTATGATATAAAACGAAATCCAGAAAAACTTTAGCTGTTAATGAAGAAAGACAGCTGATGATCAGCACATGAGGAAGAACACAAACAAGCCCTTCAGATTTATCTTATTTTTATTCTTTTTACTTAAGTCTTTCAGAAATGGTTCATCGACAACACACAATCAAGACTGCTCCCTATGGAGTCAATAGAGTACAAAAAGAAGAAAGAAAAATAGTTATGAAAAATGCCTGACAAAATTTGACGTAGTAGATTCAGTAAGCTCTAGTAATATTTCTCTTTGCTTCGAGATTGGTATTTCATTTTCCTAAACAATCTTTACTAATCTATATAAATTTTTAAAAATTACAGGAAGGGTCTATAATAACAAGAGTACATCTAGACCCTGCCTTAACAAAGTGGGTGTTTGCAAAGTGACGTAGTAACTACAAAAAAGATGGAGATATATATACACACACATATATAATATTTCACACATATATAATATATGTTATATTACATATATATGCTATATAGTACTGAAAGATCACCTAGAAAGAAAAAGAGTTTGGAGTGGCAAAGAGGGTTTTGTGGGGAGTGAATCATGCCAGACCAGCTTAATTTCCTTCCATAATAGAAAAGACAGCCACAAGATAAAGGGACAGCAATAGATGTAATCTGCCTCAATTCGCCAAGACTTTGGATTCTCTTCTTTATGACATTCTGCTTAGAAGCTGGGAAGATTGACCCACAAAGAACCTCTGAAAGAAAGAAGGATAACTGAGAAAGGCTGCTCTAGCCATAAGGGTGTCTGGCATGGAAGACAGAGTGTTCTCAGGGGGAGCTAGCACACTGTAGCTCACAGGATGTTGTAGAAAGAGCAATCAAAGACTCAGACATGGGGACATAGAGAAGCTCTGTCCAGTTTGTAGCAGGCTAGGTTTACAGGAGTTCTTTCTTGGTCTGCTATGCACATGTCTCACACACACACACACACACACACACACACACACACATGATGCCTTGCACATAGCACACATATGATCCCTTGACTAACATACTTTAGAAGCTTCTTCATGAAATGGGCATTGTAGTTGAGTTTTATTAGTTTTTCTTATTTTCATCTCCATTTATCAAACAAATGTTACCCAGGAGACACATTGTCCTGGTCTCATTCTAGAGCAACACT
This sequence comes from Phyllotis vaccarum, assembly GCA_033318265.1. Classification (NCBI taxonomy): domain Eukaryota; kingdom Metazoa; phylum Chordata; class Mammalia; order Rodentia; family Cricetidae; genus Phyllotis; species Phyllotis vaccarum. The sequence continues at coordinate 58,103,642 of JARWLC010000016.1, forward strand.
CATGTCTCATGGTTATTCATTTGTACAGTAGTTATTGGATTGTTGAATGTCTAATGTGTGTACAGCAGGAATAACTTGTCGGATGCCACACTTAACTTCTATGGATCATACATATTCTTGTCAGGTTGGTGGGGAGCCGGGAATGGTGGTACAGAGCCCTGTGACCTCCTGTGAAATCAGGAGCAGGGGATCACAAGTTTACATACACCCTCATAACTGAGACCCTGGCTCTAGACGAAAACTACAAATCGTGGGCAAGTAATATAACTTAAATATAAAGCACTGGCGTAGCCTGAGTAAAACCAGGGGCTTAATACCCAGTAATTTAAAAACATATATGGAAAGCAGTAATTACAGAATATCTTAGATTGTAGATTACAAGAAGGTTATTGTGAAAACTTAATTTAAAACACTATATGTGTGGTCTTTTACATGAATACCTCTATTGCTCAAGCTGTAGCAAAATGGTTGTTCTCGATTCTAATGCAAAGAATACAAACACAGGTATATAAAATATAGGTTTCACTGACTTAACGATGATTTTCCTGTTGAAATTTTACAAATCCTTTCTTTTTATTAAATGGTTTATGCAGAAAGCTAACAGTTTTCGGTCACTTACAATTTAATCACAATGCATGAGAGCAGACTAATTTCCCATGTAAGGTGGTTGATGGGGCGACATAGTTTTGCCCCTGTAGAAAGCACCAAGATGAAGTGACATCCTAAGGTGGAACGATGTTTATTGTTCATTGCCTAACTTTTTAAGTTGGCACTTCAGATTAATTACTCATTTGATAAAGCTTATGTTTATTCAAGTGTTTACAGATTATAAAGCTGTTAGCAGCCTTTAATTTGTTTGAATATATATATATACATATATATATATATATATATATATATATATATATATGTAAAATGTACTGCTTCTAATGGAATGAAGCTTAAGGGAATTTAAGAGTTGTGGCCGTATTGATAGACATTAAACATATGCAGAGTGTAATTATTATTACTAATGTTTTACACTTATGGCAATGTTAATAGTTAGGAGCATGAAAGAGTCCCATGCAGTTCACGGGCAGCTACATGCGCTGTCTAGGTTGCATCATTATGCATGTTTATCTTTCCTCTCTTCTCTCTAAATGAAATGTGTTTCCCTCCCACTGACTTTCTTATTAACATAACAGACATGTGCTATTATAACTCTTCTCTGATTCTTTGGCCTTCATTGTCCAGTTGCACAGAAGTTCTGAACCCAGATCGCCCTTTATGACAAGTATGACTCAAGTCTTCTGCCAATGGCCAGGTCCTCTCTAGCACTGTGAGATTAAAATGAGTCATTTAGAATAAGATCTCACCCACATCTCTTGCTGCAAAGCACACAGTCTTTATGTTGATAGGGATTCTGGTTGATCTGTCTGTAGACACACTGCTGTTGGCTCTGGGTCTATGAATAATTTCATCATTGTCAGTTTTAGAAATGATTTGATTTCTAAGATGAACTGATTTCTCCAGACATATCTCAAGGTTCTAAGATGAGGGCTTGGAATGAGACGATGAAGGAAATGTTTCCTCATACCATCGCTTTTCACACAGGCAGCCTGGCAGCCTCCTAACTCTTTTTTCCTGGGTCCCAGTCTTGTTGAAATTTCTAATCTATTCTCTACACAGAAATTAAAAGTGACTCATCTCAAAAAGAAAACTGGATGTGTCACATTTCAGTCTAGGCAACGGACATGCACAGCATCGCAGGCTCCTCACAGTTTGGCTTGTCCACACCCCCTCTCCTCATCCATGCTTGTGCTTTTTATTGTTCCAATGACAGTGCCCTGCAGACACCTTCTTTTTCTTTCTTTTTTTCTATATCTCTGGCAGTAATTCTCCCATAGCATTCTAACTTCTGTTTCAAGACCCCGTGCAACTTGATCTACTTCTCAGATTTTGTTTCTCTCCAAGGCGGGGACTAAATCAGAGCCATGTGTGTGAAGGCAGGCGTTCAGCATGCCATCTGCTAATCTCCATAGCTGAATTCACCACGTCATTAGATAATTACCTGTTTATTGTTTCTACACCCACACTAGCTTGATGTTTTTGTTTCTGTTTTTAAATAATTGACTGTTTTTCATTTTGGCAATACTAATTGGTTCTTTTTAAAATTTCCACCTGTTTTTATTTCCTCTTTGCATGATTTTTTAGAACAATTTCTATTCTATATTTTGGACACAATTTTATCATTTATTTCAAAATGTGCTAATCACATTCAGTTTAAAGTCATTTTTGTTGTGTATGAGAGAATGTTGTTTTCACTGATACTGGAGTAAATTGCTCACCTGGTTGCTGATTTCTATTTTGTCAAGTTGGTATGTTTCACAAATACTTTTAGAATTGAGGCTCTCTGTTTGGTCTTCACTGGTAACCTCCTACCAACCCAATAGCATTCAGCCTGTTAAATGACTCTTCTTGTCCTATCTTCATGGCTTGGAATTTCTGTACGATGCTGTTCATATCTCCTCCCAACATCTAAGAGCAACCTGCAGCAGGTTTATCCCAGAGACTGTGTCTACAGTCAGGCTTTTAACTTAGCTTCTGGCATCACACACTCATATCCTAGGCAGAGAAAGTGTGGCCCAATGTGTACTATTTCGTAATGAAACTCCTGGTGCCCCATGAAGGACAGGGTAACTTTGTCTCCAGTGACCCATTTGATGAGTAATGGTCTTCCTTTCCTTTCATTCTGAATCTCTCAAAGCTGAGTTTTCACTTGGCCCTTTTGTATATACTTTGTTTCACTCTGGTTTTCTTTTTTCTTTTTTTTTTTTTTAATTTTCCTGATGTGTAGGGGTTGTACGAGTGTGTATATGTATTTCTGAGTTTGAATGTGCATATGTGTATGTGCACATGTTAAGCACATAGTGACCAGAAATTGATGTAAAGTATCAATCTCCATTTTCACCTTTTGAGACAGGGTCTCTTACTAAGCCAGAAGTGGTCTGCCTTTCTTTGCACATGGTGTAGACTTTATAGGCACTGAATGATGTGCCTGACTTCATGTAGATTCCAGTATCCAGGTTTAAGTCCTTCTTACAGGAGAGGAACTTTACCAACTGAGCCATCACCCTTGTTTTCAAATTGTTTATATTTGAGGTACAATTGTACACTGTTATATTATACTTACCATATATGCTGATGAAGGAAGAGAGATTTTTAAAAGGAAATTGATATGTTCATAAGTAACCCAATTTCCCTCTGAAAAAAAGTGAGACGCAGAACATAAATAACTCAGAACCCTTGAGTGTAAGGACCAAGGATAATGTGTATTTACTCATTGTTATTTCTGTAACTACCGTGTATTGAGTGTTTAGCATATAGCAGCCATTAAGTGAGTGCTAGAGGCACACTAGTAACAAAACAACCAAGGTCTATAAGCCTAACCATTCTTGGACAATGGGGGTGCATAGATAATAATTTTGATGCTGCTGAAATTTGAGCTGCTTTGTGGGAATCAAACCCACCAGGATCCACTGTGTTGTGATTAAGTTGACATTCCAATATTATCTGTAATTAATTCAACAGGTTGTGATATTCCCTGGGAAGGGGGAGGGGACCAACACCACATATCATGCCCTAAAGATGAGAAAGAACAGGATGAATAACACTTGAGAGGTACAAACCTATTTCAAATATAGGATCAGAGACGGGTACATGCGTTGCTAATACATAAGAGGTAGAAGCAAAAGTTGAAGGGGACTTAAACTACTCTACTACAGAGTTCAAGGCCCCCAGAGTTACATAAAATCCTGTCTCAAAAGAAAAAACCAACAGTGACAGCAACACAAAATAAATCTGTACATCTTGTCCATAAGTAGCAACAACAGGCCTCCTCACTCTCCTGATCCTCCACAGAAGAGCTAGTGATGGAGTAATAAGGGATGAACTGGCTCTTTAGAGCTAGAATATGCCATGTCTCTTTGGCCATCAAATGTTAGCAACTATTCCACAGGGTTCCTAGATATCTCCACTTCATGATTCCCCTGTAGATATTCTGGCACTGTACATCTTAAAGTGATTTTTTTAGGAACTGATGCGATTTCTTTTCCAAAGATATCATGCCAAGCTTTTCTAAGTGATTTGGAATGCAGTTGCATAAATTATGAAATGGGAGACTATCTATCGTCACCCTCCCACCCTCTCCTGAACTCTGAAGTGATATGCTATCTTATTCCTAAATTACTTAACACTGTTAAAATGCCATCTAATTCTTTCTGATTGGCCAAACATGAGTAGAGCATGGCAGCACCCTTCGGATAATTTCTCCTCTGGGAGATGAAGCTGTTAGCAAAGCAAGTCAAAGACCTGTTAGATATTCTGCTGTTATCCAAATGAGACTTCCGGCAGATGTCTGGAGAGCTGAAATCCCGCTCCGTCAATACTCTGTCTTTTCTCTGTACTGATTCTGCAAGCTGTGTCTGGTAACACACCATACATCTCCTCCATGTGTCCCTGCTCACTCTCAAAATCATAAGACATCAATGCTCCCTTTAGTCCTAGCCCATATGCTCTCCAGCATGTTCCTGCCCTCAGGTCAGGGAGTTTCCATATGAATGTATGTCTTCATGGAATTTGCTCCTGCTCTGATTCCTGCATAAGCAGTCTGTTCCTTCTAGGGTGGTCATCTATTACAATGGTGTAGCAGACTTTCACTGAATTGGAGCACAGAGTTTTAACCTGCAATGTCTAGGTTCTTTGTTGGCTTATCTCCAATGTCTCGTTTCCAAGGATCTCTTCTCATATTCTTTCTATTGAGAGTTAGAGAGAACTGTGCATAAATGTTCCTTGTGCCTAGATGATCAAGACTAGTTAAGACTAGCATAGTTGACAAAGTTTCTGGTATTAGGCAGGGTTATCCCCTGTTAAGCAAGTCTGAGGGTCAATAAGAAAGAGACCTATTGGTTATTGACAATGTATGCATTTACCGAAATCTTGGGCTTATTTTGCTATACTGATCATTTTCATAATCAAAAGCATTCCAGTAGTATTTTTTTTCCTTTCCTTTAAAACTTGTATTACAGTTTTGGGTACCATGAAAGTTAGTTTTCAGGGAAGAAGAATTCAGATCAGATCCATGTCAGTTCTTCTGGGTCCTGTGTCCAAAATGAATGGTGTTTTCAGTAGTAGGGACTTGACTTTCCTTCCACCTTTGTAAAGAAAACAAGACCAAAAGAGTACCATAAAATTTTCAGTCTCTTGCACTCCCCTGACTAACCTCATTAGGTGGCTTCTCATGCCTGGCATTAGGGATTTTGTTCATCGAAGAATCTTGAGCCATGAAAATAATATTGCCAGCCCTAGTGGAGGAATTTAGTTTAAACTCTATATTACACACATAAGTTTTCATATATTCACTATAATTTCAGGCAAATAATACTCCCTAAAGATCCAAAGGAGATCCACACATCAGATTTTTAGAGCACTATTCTACGGTGCCCAATATTCCAAATGTATCTAAGACTACGTTGTTTTGCATGTGTTTTATCATTTTTGATAAGACAAGGCCATGTTTTGTGGCCCAAGCTGCCCTGTAGGTTAGCATTTCTTTTACCTCTGCCCCCTAATGTTGGCAGTAGAAGCACATGAACCATTGTCCAAAATAGCAACTTTCTCCTAATTGCCACATAGTCTGTTGGGCGGACTTAAGTTTGACCCTCCGCAAACTCAGTGAAGATGGCCAATCTCTGCCCAAATTCATCATTACAATACAGGAAGTCAATGGCTTCCTTTGGCATGTAAACGCTTAACTCTCTTCACATTGTGCCCCTCATTAATCTCATTCTCATCATTTTGAGCAGGTCTGGATTTCCAACTCCATGAGGGAGACATTGTCACACATATTTCTACTTTCTCTATAGTATTTAAACTCTATGATTGTCTGATGTTTTAGTCCTTATAAAAAGAAACTTTAGTCTAAACTATATCAATTGATATGAATAAAAGATCAATTTTAAGTATGCCTCTACTTGAAAAAATGGAGGGGTGTGGAAACATACTACAAGGCTTTTGTTAGCTGTTTTTCTCTATGCCTAAAAATTAAAAAGAAAAAAATTAAAACTTGCAGCTTAAGTACGGCCTTTTTTTTGTTGAACGTTGAGACTGGATCTTAATCTTAAAGTCATCTTATTCAAAGCAGTTTATGCCTTTTACATAACAAGTCAATTAGAGACTTGAACAAGAAATTCTTTTGCAGGTTGCATTTAAATGTTATTATCAATGGGAAGTGTGCTTGAAGTAAAGCTTGTGGGAAATAGTGCCACCCTACTACATCAACACCTAACTGAACTTGGGAAAAGATGAACAGTCTTCAGCATTAGGAGACAGTCCCTACTTTAACTAATTATATCAAGGAGAAATTCTTATTAGCATTAAATGGCAAGTAAATTGAATGGTGTGTCTCACTACTGTAGCACGAATAAACAAAACTCGGGGATAGATTTCTGAGAAAGTCAGAAATATTAGAGATATTAGAGAGAGTAAACACCACAGTCAGATCTTACCCAGCTGTCTTCCAGCTTCCTCAGCCTGGCTTTCCTTGGCTTCCTCTAGCTTCTATCTTTCTATGCTCTTCTTGCTCTTCTTAAATACTCTCTTAGTAAGTTAAGGCATGGCCCCACCACTGCCTGACTTAGTGCTTGAAACTCCTTCTGTAAACTAAGATGACCTTGAACTCAGTTTGGATTAAGGGTGTAGGTCATCACTCCCAGGATAGTCCCTGTGCTGGGATTAAAGGTGTGAATCACCACTCTCTGATCCTCATAGACTGACTGTGGTTAGATCCCTCTTATATCTCTGAAACTTCTGAAGCTTTTATTAAATCCCCACACACTACCGTAAAGTAAGAGCCTCCTTCTCAAGAATGAGACCCTATAGCTTGGAATTCACTGTGAAATTTTCTTTGTCCCAGGAACATATTTGGAAACAACCTCTCTAGTCTGCTAAGAGCTCAGTGTTTGTACCACTACATTTTCCACAGTGACAAGTAATATGCAATTGTAAAACAAACATCACCACAGCTTTGCTAAAGCTTTATAATAACATTGTATTGCTTTGACCCATTCAATCAATTGTAGACATGGTTTAAATGTACAGAAAACTAACTGGAATGCCGTGGAGACAAAAATAAAAGGTCTGTAGTCTAACATCCACATAAAAACTCTGAGGGCATATTTTTTGAGATGAAGATTTTACCCAGACCCTCTCGATTATTTTATTTATAATGTAGGTAAAATAATTTTCTTTTAAAGATACAGATATGATGATTAAACTAAAAAAGTGTGCTGTATGCTAATTAAAATGGTCAAGAAGTTATGAATTCCCTGTGATATTTCTGGAGAGAAATCAATACCTATATCTATTTCTATAAAACTCTAGAGTATTACTGGTGGATATTAAAACCAGGAGGGTAGGCTTTTATGTTGTGTTTCTGGTAATAATGAGCAATCTAGGGTCAAATAGAAGTCTCATGCAGAGAACAGAATAAAGGAGTAACTATGAACAATTGAAAAATAAATTCAGAATCAGATATTTGTAATGCTGCTTGAAGCTAGGCTAATCTTTATTCAACATTTTTGACTCACACATAAGACTCCCATTGTGTGGTGTCTTAGCAATGGATATATTACTGAGGTTCAAAGCCCTTGGTGTTAATGCAAAGAATTATGGTTTTATAACTTGGTGGTGGAGTTCATGGTTGCACATAGATACACATAAGCACACTCCAAGAACTGCTAACTCTAGCAGCAGTCACTGAAATAGGAGGCCTTAAGGAATACTGGTTTCATTGCAGTTAAAAACTATTAAAATCTCTTGTTGAAGAGTACTGACTGGTACACATACCCTCTACTAGCACTTATAGTATGAACAGCTTTAAATTATGCTACAATGTCTTACTGCAGGACTTTAGTGGATATCATTTAGCTTGGTCTCAATTGTAATCCTAATTATCATTACAAAACCCCCCAAAGTATATCTAATCTTATTAGATTTTGTGTCCAATAAAATTGCCACATAATAGTTGATCAGCTTCAGTCAGTGCTGTCACAGAGGAATGAGTTTCACTGCTGTGGATTCCCAATGTGTTCTCAGCAGACTTTCCTGACAAGTGGGAAGAGGGGAGACCCAATAAGTAAATATGTTTTAGGAGAGCTTCCCATTTCATACTTATTTGGCTATTAAGTGCACTATTATAACTGCTGTTCTTCCTCAAATGATAACATGTTTCCCAAAAGTACAAGTGTTTCAATGTAACCATAGTGGGATTTTTTTTCACTTGTGATCACTAAAATATTGCCAATGGCTGATGAAACTTCCCCATGTAGATAACATAAAAGAACATGAAATATTCCCATCTGAGCAACAGCTCAAACAGAAGAAAAAGGCAAGCATTCCATACACCTTTCAGAAAATTAAGAGAAGTTCATTGAAAGCTGTATGATTTTATACATATCACCACAGGCTAGAAAACCAACACTAAATCCTCTTAATAACAGGTAAGATATTCATTTTTTTTTTTTCATTTTCATTCTGGATGCCAAGACCATTGTTGGCTCCTTAGTACCTTAGAATGGAATCTCATTTCTGGTATATGATCTGAAGTCCTCTAGGACAAAAGGACTTCAAATGTGCTCTTCCTGTCCCTGTTGTTGGGAGTTCTTTTTTTGTGAACTGTCGGGAAGCAGCATCCACAACTCCATGTGCTCTTTGATAACAAGCGTACAGAGCATCCCTGCACATGCTGGTCCCTGCTGACTCAGGAGAAAGGGAATGACAAGAGACAGTGTCTTGGGCAGACCGCTCTTGCTTAGACTGCAGGCTGAACACAGCTCCCGGCAAGCCATCATTTGTAGGCTCCCTTTTCATTGTAAAGTAGGCCTTCACCTTTAGTAGATGCTCCTATTATACTAAACAGCTCACAAGTCTGGGAGAGAAATGCTTCAGACTTTCTTTGAATGGTTGTGCTTCACATTCAGAGGTGGTATTCAGAAAACCTGCATGACAGCAGCAACCATGTTCTATTTAAAGGAAATGATATGTCCTGAAAACTCACATGGATTGGCCATGTGTGGACCCTCAAGCCATCTACCAGAGTAGTAACAAAACACAGCAGCCACAGTAATGAAACGGTTGGTGGATTTCTCTCCCAGCTTCCTAATTATGAAGCTTATATTTTGAGACCATTTGAAGTCTTTTTTTGAAGAATTGTTATTTTTCTCAGCATGAAGGCATGCAATGTGAGTAGTTTGCATAGTCATGGGAGGTAAGGTTTTAGTTTTATTTTCAAGTTAGATAACATTCAGGTCTAGTTTTAGCAGCAGGCAGTGGTCCAAAGTGTAATAAAAGACAGGCACCAAAATATCCTACCTTAGATTCCTCTCCTTGTCAGCTTCTGAAATCCACAATTAGAGATTTTTTCCCCCAAGTTCTCTAAGGAATTTATATCATTGGGTTGGTTTAATTAAAATAGGTTGCAGAAGAGGCTGGGAGAGAATACTGGGGGAGACAACTGGAATTTAGGGGCATTTCAGAGGTGAGCTAAAAACCTAGTGCCATGGAAACATGCTAGAATCCTCAAAGGTGACCCTAGTGAAGACACCTAGAAATGGAGGATATGGAGAATGAACTGACCATCTTCTGTAACCAGGCAAGTCTTCCAGTGGTGTGGCAGCAACTCAGCCTCCAAACCTTTTAAACCACGATTTATCTTGCCTGCAAGATAAGCAGGGGTAGTGGTAGCACAGAACTTATGGAGTGCCCAACCAATGACTGGTCCAGTTTGTGGTCCCTGCCACAAGAGGGAGCTCACACCTGAAACCACTGTGTAGTGGTCCAGGAAGCAGAAACTGGATAGCCCAGAGACCTAAGATAGAAGCAAACATTACTGCCCCACTTCCAAAATAAATAAATAAATAAAATGCTATACTTGTAAGCTATCAGAGAGACTTCATCATCCAGCAAGTGACAGCATAAGATTCAGAGACCCACAGACAGACCTTAGCCAGATCTCTGGGAATCCCATGGAAGAGAGTGAGGAAGGCTTGTAGGGGCCAGAGAAGTCAGTGAGAGCACAAGAAAATTCCCAGAATCAACTAACCAAAGCTGATATGGGCTCACACAGACTAAGTCAACACCCAGAAAGCCTGAGTGGGACTGACCTAGGATCTTTGTATATGTTATAGTTAAGTAGCTTGGTATTCTTGTGGGACTTTTAACAATGGAATCAGGGGCTGTCTCTGACTCTTTTGCCTGCTTTGGGGACACAAATGGGTTGACTCTTCCACACTTGGCATGAGGCTATGTGCCTACACTTATCGTTACTAACAAGTTACATTTACATACAAGTTATACCGTGTTTGGTTGATATACCAAGAAGGCCTGCTTTTTTCTATAAAAAAACAAAAACAAACAAACAAACAAAAAACACAGAGGGTGAAATGGGTGAGAGGGAAGGATGGTTGGAGGAAAATAAAAGATTAGGAAGAAGGTTAAAGAGAGATGAAGATGTAATATATGAGAGAAAAATAAACAAACAAGCAAATAAAAGCATGCACTTAGCACTTCTTCAGGACCAGAGGCTATTGTAACTCACATTTTCTCCAAGGCCTTCTGGAAAGGCTGTCCTGAGTATTGAAACTAAGCTGTGAATCTGATCTGTACTTGGCAAGAAAAAGGCAGAGAAAACCAATTTTTCTTCCGTCACAATTTCAAAGAGACTTGGCTCCATTTGGTTAAGCTGTGCACTTGACAGCCACTTGTCAAAATATATCATTTGATTCCTAATATGCTTTGTATATATTCAGCAACAAACCTTGTCATAAAAGGACAAATTGAATGAGAAATTCTCTCTCAGAATTATATAGCAGTTATTTAATGTTTAAAGGCTGATTAGAATGTATAAAATCATTAATAGTTGAGGTTGACCTCACTATCAAACCATATTGCTGGCTACCATAATCAGCTGTAAACTGTCAGAACAGCAAGACTATACAGTGACCCCTTGCTCTGCTAAGCACACCATTTACTATATTTGATTATACAAGTAAATTAATGCAGATTTTTTTAAAGAAAAAAGCAAACTCCTATTGTAAAAAATAGCATATTGAAGATAGGTATATCTATACTAAAAATGACAAATAGTAACTTGACTTCTGAAGCATGTGGCTAGGCTGTGGAGAAGAATGTTCTTGATGGAAGGTTGCTACACAGTACATGTCTTATTTTTGTTGTTATTGTTAAATTCTGTCACTGACAAAGAACAGCAACATGTATCTAGGAGACAATGTCAGGTGTTCCAACCTATGTTAGTCACACCCCTTTATTATTGAAAGTGCCTCCTGAAAATGCTCAAATTGCCTATTTGCACTAAATAAAATGTCACTTTGTGAATAAATTAGGCATTTTATGCTGCCTTCTGTATGTCTAATGACATCCGTTGTGATATAATGTCTGTTCCTCTCTGGGGGCCGGCTCTGAAAATCAGCCTGCACCTGTGGTTTTGGAAGATGTTAAGAAGAGCTGGGGTTTTTTGTTCATCCACCGCCCTTTCCTGCTTCAGTAGAATGTCACTGGTGTTCAAGAGAGGATTTGACAAACATTACCAGAGTATTTTTGAAGACACCCTTAGGTCTTAAAGTTTTGAATTTAGATAGATTTTTTTTTTCTTTTTTGTCATGGACCCTGTCCAATGGAATTGTTAGGAACTTGAAGTTCATCCACTTTACCTTTGCACTTCTTGGGGACAAAAGTAATCAGAAAAATGGTATGAGCTTTGCGAAGGTGTAACTTGACTACCTTTTTCCTGATATACCTGCCTTTGTGTTTATATGTTGTCACTTATATGCATGAAATTATTCTAATTCTTCCGTTCTTAAAAAGCATATCTTTATTTGTTTGTTGACAATTTCATACATGTATACAGTGCATTCTCATCATACATGACTCTTCACCTCCTACTTTCTGGGTACCCACCCACCTCCATGCTTTTTTATTTTTGGTTACCTGCAGTGTCCAAGTAGTGCTCTATGATTTAATGTTGATATTATTGTTGCCTTCACCCTGTAGAGGTTTTATGAATGTGACCATAACTGTGGTGGACTCACAAGCACAATGGCAACAGTATGTCCAGAAAACAGCATTACACAACACCCTTTCCCATTCTGTGATTCTTACATTCTTTCCACCAGCTCATCATGAGGTGCCCTGAGCACTGATGTTGATGATACCATTTAGGAGTCATCATTTCAATGTGCTACAGAAGACTAAAACTCTACTATCAGCATTCAAATCAGCTACAAATCTCTGTACTGCTGCATCACTTCACTACAGGGATTTCCTGGCTAAGATCAAGGAGCAACATTAATAGGATGATGTGTATACATTGAGTATTTAGAATTTAATCATATTACATCTGACATGTCCACCCCACTACTACATCCATATAGCAAAACAACATTAGCTCTTAGACTATCTGAGGCCAAGGGGCTTTTTACCAACTTTGCAGTACCAGACATATTTTTCCCTCATTGTAACTAGCCTCCTCAGATGCAATTGGAATGTGGTACTCCATAATCTTCATGCCACTACTGTACCAGTTGGCATATTTTAACTGACAGGTCAATTTTGCAACATTCAGCATCTAACTTGGGGTAAGATAACTAATGTCTTTTCTTCCTTAGCAGCATATATAGCTCCTTCTAAGCACTATGCCATCTATACAGCAAGAAAGACATTTTCTATCAGTGACAGCTCAATTGAATGAATCCATGTCATTCACTCAAAGAATGTTGTATAATCAGCAATATGGTCTTACCATTTACTTACTAAGCATAACCAAGAGCAATGGATAGTCTGTGTTGTTGGGAGCCTCCCAGGCCTCCTTTAGTCATATGGAAGTATCATAAAAGCTCAGATCTTTATTTAGGGGCTTGAATCTTCTGTGGAAAACTTTGTATACCCATACACCCATACATTGTACTTATGTTCAAGCTTATTTTTCAAGATATATATATATATATATGATATATAATATAAGATATGTATCTTAATTACTTTATAAAGTGTGTCATAATGATTTTCACACATCTTTAGCTTTGGTTAGGTCACCTCTAACTCCACTCTTTTTTGTCTTTACTTTTCTATATATCTTGATTCCAAACAAAAACTACATCTTGACCACCAGTACTCATAGGTATATAAAACATACCCAAATCTCAAGCATTGTCTCGTGACTTTCTTGTCTTTTTATTAGCACTCATCAGCTATGTTTTGAAATGACATTTCTTGATCTTGCTGTTATTAGTTAGTTGGTTATCTTAATTTTTGGTGTGCTAGGGATCAAATCAAGGTCTTTGGGTCTTGCAATAGTCATCTGGCCTTGAAATCACAGTGTAGCCAGATTGGCTCCAAATTCACTATCCTTGTGTCTCTGAGTGACAAGATTATAGGCATGTGCCACAACACCCTAGTGACAAGAATGCTTCTAAACCATGTCTAAACAGTTGTCCACGAAGAAATTCTTCACAGAAGTTAAGCATGCAAACCATGTGAAGTGAGTCTTTTCTTGACTCTTGTTATTACTAGGAAGTATTCAAAGGGAGAATCCTGCTCAGTAACAACCTGAAGACTTTTTCTATAAGGAAAAATGGTATGAAGAATAGATTTTCCTTGACATATTTTTTAAAAAGAATATGAAAAACAATAATTTCTAACATCAATTGTTTGGCTTCAATGTGACAAAAATTTAGTTCATTTTTACCTGTATTGTTTCTTTGAGTGTTTAAAAATCCCAATAGCAGATAATATTATTTTTTGTTTTGCAAAATAAGGGAATGTAGGTACGATAGAAATCCTAACCAAAAGGAGATCAAGCCTTCTTGCTAAAGTGATGCTGGCTGTGTTAGGCTTTTTCCTTTATGTCCGGGACTATATAATAGTTGTTTTTTTTTTTTTTTTTTTTTTATGTGCTTAAGTATCAGAGACAAAAAGTCTAAGGTTCAAGACCCTCTGGACCATTAACTCTTTACTCGACTTTATGTGTCAGGATTTGATCTGTTTTCACTGAGAGAAAAAAGAGGTTTAAGTAACTAAAGTTGCTTTCACAAGAATTCCAAGACAGCCAGTGCTACAGAGAGAAACCCTGCCTCAGAAAGAAGAATAAAGAGAAGAAGGGGAGAAAAGACGGGGAAGAAGAGAAGGAAGCAAATGTTGGACTGTGACTGTCATAAGGACACTCAAATGAGAAAATCATATTGCTTTAGTTTCTATAGGTAAGCTTAACTCTTTAAAATAATAGGCTTAATGACGAGTTACTACTTTTTATGTAATTGAACTTTATATTTTCTAAAAATAAAGTCCCTCAGAATACTGTGACACTTCTCTAAACTTCTAAAATCAAATTCTGTAAAAGAGATTTGATTTTGCAGGATCAAGCAACTGCGCATCTCAAAAAAATGAGTGTCGTCCCACCCAGCAGAGTAGTTAATACTGCATCAGTTCATTCTTCACATGGCAGAGGTGTGGTTTCAAGTTGAAGTTCAAAAAACTTAGGGGACAGGTGAGTGTTTCATTATCTACTCCAGACTGAAAGCCTTAGGCTAGTACAGATAAATTTATATTTTCCTGTTAACATGCTTCCCACTTTGTTTAGTTACTTATTCAGACTGCATAATCACCTGGAGTTTTCATCATAAACACTTTCATTTTTTTCTAGTTAGAAGAACCACTTATAAGATTTCATGAATGTTAAATTTTATGATAATTTTGGGTGGGTTTTTCTGCTCCTTTGTTTTTAGAAGAGCAAGACTTGAAGAAAACCCACCACTTTGCATATATGTATAAGATCACTTTTGTTGTTGTTTTTAAATAATAGATAATAGTCTGATGTTTTCTTCCGGAGTGACCCCCACCTAGTGCCTTAGAACATGCATATTTCAGATTTTTTTTTCTTTTCCTACTGTGGGGAATGTTTGTGCCCCACTGCCTGCACTGAGAAGTGTGTTCCCTGTTCCTTTCTACTCTGAATGATAAGCACAGGCAAATCTTGGTAGGAAAATGTTTCTTCTATCACAGCAACTGTTTGAAATGCTAATAGCAACACTGTATGCAGTGGCAGTCCCGATCAGTCACCAAGTAGAGCCCTGTTACACATATAACCTTCAAGAACAATAGCAAGAAAATTATTGTCATCTCCACTTTAAAGATGGAAAAAGTAGGAATGAGAGAAACAGGGGCTTGTCCAGCGTGGGATAGAATTTTGACTTTGTCTCTCTCTCTCTCTCTCTCTCTTTTTTAATCCCAAAGAGCAAATATAAGGAGCAATAAAATAAGAAAGACTGAATACTTTTCTTCACAATGGGAAAAGTGTGTTTGCGAAGCATTTCTGCCTCAAGGGATACGAGATTCTATGTCTGAACACATTCTGAGGTGACACGGAGCCTCTTATAACCAAGCCCTTTCTGTGACCTGCTTTTCATAATCTCAGCACATCAACATTCTAGCATTTGCTTTTCCATCTTTCAAGTGTCTGGTAGACTGTGAACAAATAATGGGTATATATTATCTTGTGTTTGTATTTTTACTTCAATGCTTAATAAAATGCCAGACATATTCTAGCAGGGAATGAATAGATGATGTTTGCATGTACAAATAATAAAGGAATCAATCAAAAAATCTATCTGTCATTAAATGCTCCAATGAATGGAGAAGAGGTTAGAAGGTGCTACAGAAATTTCTCTGTAGAACTGTGTGTAATTTGCTTAGGTTAATAACAGCATATGGTTCTTTTCATACAATATCACTAGCTCATACCTCCAGAGAAAGTAGTAAAACAATTTCTCAAGGACTATTGCTAGCACTTTGCTTTTGCTGTTGTTCAATGCTCCTTTAGTTACATTTGTTAAAATGTATTTTCTTATCTGTTCTGCTTCTCTAAACTATAGGCTAATGTGAGTTCATACAGCTGCTTGCTGATTTTTGATCTTGGGCTGTTTTGTGGTTCCATAACAAAAAGCCCAAGGCTGGACATTTCATATACAGTAGAGTTTTATGTAGCTCGTATTTCTGAAAGTTTAAGAGCACGGCATCAACATTGTCTGGAGTTTAGTTAGAAAATTTCTGTCATCAGAGCTCGGGTAATTTGCTTGAATTTATGATAGATGGTAACAAAGAGTGTTCAGAGTACCTAAGAGTGGCAAAGGTCTCATTTTAAAGGGCCAGAGAGATTGCTATTCTTTTAAATACCTTTCTACCTCAGTCCCACCAAACTCTCTGGTAACTAGATCCATCCCCTCTGCATAAGCTCCCCCAAATCATTCCCCCCACATTGGAACCTCTGGGGGACACACTCCATCCAAACTTTATTATTCTTCCCAACAGTGCTCAATGTTTTCCTATGGTATAAAGAAATATGCCTATTAAAGTAAGCAGAAGAATATTTAATAGAAAACTGGAATCATACACAGCTTCTCAGCAAGCTAAAGCAGCATTGACATAGGAATTTGGAGATAAGTTCACCCCCACTTTACAAACATTTTTACGGTACCCTCCTCAACAAGTATTTGGACCTGCTCATGTTGCCAAGCAACACAGCATTGGGTGACAAGGAAAAATTCCTCAGGATTGTTAACGTGGCTCCTTCCCCAACACAGATAGGCACAGGTACACTGTGTTCTTCCTAATGCTTTAGTTTCTTGGAATATGTTTATAAGTCACTTTACTTACTCTAGATTAAACATCTAAAATAAAAATAACTGAAAATAGCTTCCCTTTAGTGAGCTCTTGGCCTCTAACTGGTGTTTTTCCCAGCAGTAGCAATTTGACAGAGCTGTGAAAGCATAGAAATCACTTTACCCTGCCCTACTAGGGGACAGTCTGAAAGTCAGCCTCTCTCTCTCTCTCTCTCTCTCTCTCTCTCTCTCTCTCTCTCTCTCTCTCTCTCTCTCCTCTCTCTCTCTCTCTTCTCTCTACCTTCCTCTTTCTCTATTCCTCTTTCTCTGTCTTTCTGTCTGTCTCCATTTCTCTCTTCCCACACCTCTCTCCCTTCCCCAAGTGTGTGTGTGTGTGTGTGTGTGTGTGTGTGTGTGTGTGTGTGTGTGTTTCCCTAGTTTTGAAGTTCTGTAACTCCATCTAAAAGTTTTAAATATTTCAATTGTTTAATTTTTGCCTAATAATTAGATAAGCGTAAAAGTGTGGCCTAATGTTTTCATTGTTTAATAATATGTTTAACTTTTTATTTTGTGCTTATAAATATGTATTCTTATAAATACATATTCATTTATGTTTTATTTTTTATTTTAACATTTGATTCATGCATTTTACATATAGTTCTAATATTGTAGAATAATCATCGTGAATATATATTGAAAGTATATGTCATAGTATATTTGATCTCCACATATATCACATTCAAGGTATAAAATAATACTGGATATTATTTTATTTACAGCACAATGTAAATTAGCAATACATAGTATTAATAGCATAGATTGACATGTTAATGAACTGATATATAAACTGTGATCCTAATAAGTCATATTTCCTTCCTTCCTACCTGGTCCCTCTGTTTATCTAAAGTTGATTGGTCAGTGGCACCAACTTAAAAGTGTCAATGAAATCTAAGTGTTAGAATGCAAATAACACCCGATTATGTTAATGAAAAATATTTATGTATTTTAGTTTTGTTGCTAACATCACATATTTTAAGCCGGGCCTTCATAAGGGTATTAGCTAAATGTTCAGTTGGCTCTGCTTCCTGTTTGAGGAATCCACAGTAAGACATGCAGGATGTGACTTTTATCTTTTTGCTGATAGATATA